>JAWNNJ010002265.1:600000-1051949 GCA_035045125.1 Hypselothyrea guttata
AGTAAAGTTTTAATCCTATTAAGTTAAAGATTGATGCATTTTGCTGAGCTTTGGTTACTGTCTGCCATGTTTATCTTTATAGTGCAATCTACTTAACTGTTTTATCTGACGCTGTACCAATTCTGTTAAGTTTCAATGCACTCTGGCCTGGAGTCTGGCGCTGCTCGCTGCCATTATTGACACATTAATCAAACAAAGGACAAGTACTTTCAATTTATTTTACCGCGACACGACTCCATTCAATTTTTAAGCGTCGCATCTATAAAACACACCGAGACCGAGAAGCCCAGACAAAGCAGACAAAACGCAGACAAAAGCAAATGATAGAAACAGTACAGCATCGAGCACAATTGTTGACCACTTCAGGTTTAGAGCTGATTGAGATTGCAAGGCCATCAAATGCCCTGTGGCCCATTAAAAATATATATTTTGCTCTAGAAAAGACTTCTTTGTGGTCAGCTTTTTAGAAGTAGAGCTTCCTTAACTTACTAATTACTCGACTTCCATGCAGTTTTTAGCTTGAATAAACAACTGTTGGATTCAAAAGAATGATAAGTTATTATCTTATAAACCAGGGTATTAATCTAAATTAGTTTAAATGGATTGATTATTTTGCTGTTTAATTTGTTAGGAGTTGAAAGTTTTACTTTCATCCATACCTCTTAGCTAAAGATTTTTGTTTTTAATTCTTATATGCTTTTTCATTTCATCATATACAATTTGATTGTAATTTTTATTTTTACAACTATAGGGATCTAGGAATTAAAAACCGCTAAATTTATTATTTGTTTATTATTATATTAAATTAAAAAAAGGAAGGGTTCATTTTTGTTACTAATAACATTTAAAAGTTAAATTATAGTTTAATCATTTAATATTTTTAATAACAGATATGTTTTTTTCTTACTATTAAAATATACAATTTTACAACAATTTTTGATTATTTAAAATGTAATGATTTATGAGCTTTATTTAATTATTATTTTTTTATGTTTCCATGTTTTAAAATCTATTACATATTGTTGTGTTAACTTTAAACAGGTTAACAAATATGTGGAAAATTTATCGCAAGTTTTGTTTCAATTAAATTTTTTTAGCCGAGTATGCAAACTTATAAACCTTCTCGCCTTGTAAATGTAGGGTATTCAAACTGCAAATAAAAAGCCATATATTGCACATTGACTGCACTTTTGCCCATTCTTCAGGCAGTCAGAGTCAGAGTTCAGTACTCTGCCCTGGGATCCTTGAATATATTTTTTTCAACGATTCGGAGTCACTCATTAGCTTTCATTATAAATATTTACTGGCTGACTGGACAAAAGTGTTTGACTGACGGCCAGACGGAGGGGCAAACAGCCTGACAGTTGGTGTTGGGGGAGCCCGGTGCATATGACAAATTAGGTTGATTGCTTGGGGAGCATCGCGTTCGCCATCGCAATTCAAATCGAAGCCATGATGAGTGAATGCAGATGGCAGTGCAGAGGCGCGTCTCGTCTGTCCCTCTGTCTGTCCGCTCAGGCTGTTAACGGTTTTTTCAATTAGGCTGCTCTTAATGCAGTTGGCATATAATTTGATGCATCTATGCTGATAACAAGCGCTTGCCAGGTCATTTGCATTTCAGCTGAAGAGCAGCCAAGAAGAGCGCGAGGAAATATGGAATATTTTTCAACAACAGATTTGTTTATAAGTTAGCTGACTATATCAAAAATTCACCGAAAATAATATGTAAATATGTTTAATTAGGATAAAATACAGCAACTTTAATACATTATTATTATTATATTTTTGTTGACAAAACGCCATGCTTTCTCCTAAGGAATAGCATAAAATTACGATTCCTTTTGCATATTTTGAGCGCTTTCGCATAACTTAAGTGAGAGTGTGAAAATGCCACAGAGCGAGAGTGTGTGAAAGAGATAAGCAGCGCCAGAGAAAATGGCGAAAAACAGCAACAAATGCCACATACTTTTGCCAAGTTTAATAGTCATAAATTTGCCGTTTGCTTTATGCCCAGTTGCTGGAATGCCAACGTCTTTGGCGTCGACCTCAATTCAACCCGAAATCGTTTTTGGTATTGTTTGGCTTTATTTCGTTTTCTACGTCTCTCTTTGTTTTTGGTTTTCTGATTTTCTGTTTTAACGCCACATATTTTACATTTGCACATTCATCACATTTCGCATTGCATTTGCAATTTGCATTTTACTTTGACGCTCAGCCAACACATGCATAAAACATTTATCGAGTCAACGCCCCTAAATGTATGCTATCTTTTCATATTCGCTGCAGCCAGGCATTCTAATCATACTACTATATTAAAGCTGTTATTTTTTTTTATTTTGTTGTACTTTAAATCATTTAACCTCGACCTGAGGGCGTGCATAATTGTTGCTACTCTGCTGTGCAATTTTTTAGCCAAGTTTTAAGTGCAATAATATGCTTTGGAATCTGTGTTAATTACGATTGTATAATATAATTTATTGCTGTAATTAATGCACAATTAAATGCGCTGCTTCTGCAGCCAGAGTTCGTGCTCAATGCCAGAATGATACCTTTACAATTGGGGCTTTACTTAATTGTTAAACGAACTATAAGAGAGCATTATATTGGGAGCATCAAAAAATTTCAATAAATACACTGAATTTTATACATATTAATTTAAAACATTTAATTCAATAAATTTATTTAATTTAATGACCATTTTGAACATATCATTCAGTAAACAGCAACAGTTTTTTCCTTGGTTAAACAATTTTGAGACATTTTATTTGTTTTTTGAAGCTCTTTTATCTTTTATTTTGTTTATATAAATATTAAATTAAATATACAACTAATTTCATGCGGTTTAATTAATATAATTCTACAAATTCAGTTTAAATAAAATCAGTTAAATAAACTTTTTTTGAATTTTTTTGTCCAGCTAATTAAGCTATACGATTACCAACAATTTGCTGGCTTATTCTGTTATTAACATGCCTCTGGCGCAGCTCAGGCCATTTGAATGCGTCAAATATTTGGCATTGCTTTTTGAATTGCAAATGATAATGGCAAAAACTGTGAGAGAGAGGGGCAGAGCAAGAGGGGGAGAGGGGCTGGCATAACATGAGACACTCGTGCTTAGAAGCAGGTATAATTTACGCGCCCCAGCTGAGGGCTGGGAACCTGAGAGCTGGACATGGAGGCCAGCTGACCCAGGGTTTTAGCTATCTGCCCCCGAGAGAAATTCCTTAGGTTTATTGTGTCTCTTGCTCATACGCTGTCGCTTTCAGCCTCATCCCCCCTCTCACTTCCCTCGCATTTCTCGAGGGCATTTAAATTTTTGAACAAGCTATAAATTATGCGCTTTATCAGCGATAAAAAGTAAATACAGTTGTTGCTACAAAACGCCTACTAGGCGTGTCAGGGAGGCCATCCAACTACCAATACAGCCCCCGCCTCCACTCTCCTGCCCTGCCCACATAACTACCCCAACTTCCCACATTCCCAGGGTATGTAAAAAAAAAAAATAAACGTGTAAATGAATAATTCAAAGTGTCCTGCAACATTGTCCTGCTTTGAGTGTGTGGGTAATGCGTATAGCACGCAAAAGATTACACATACCACAGCCACACATACCAGGGCTACGCATGTATGTGTGTGACACCATACACAGAGAGAAAAAAATCACTAAGCTTTTAATAACAATTAAAATATAAACTCGTTTTTAATTATTTTTTTAAAATAAAATTCATTAGCATGACAATGATTTATTCTAATTAAATAAATAAATTAATTAATAATTAATTCATTGAAACTTTGCTTTAATTCACCGTTTTTCTCGCTGTGTACGCATGTGTTTGAGACTGTAGTTAACGCTTTATCTGAGGGGTGCCACGGCGACAACGCCTGGCAAATATTTAACATTGGCATATTTTTCACACACACACACACACACATACTGATACACACATACACACACACTCATATCTTGTGCCACGCCCACTTCTGACCATTTGCCTACCTGGGCTTATGCACGTTTTATCTTGCCCACGTGGAATTTGCGTGCGTTTAAACGTTTTCGATAAGGTTTCGCTTTTAACCCGCAGACACAACTCCCCTTCCCCACCCCTTCCACACCTCTACTTCAGCCCTACTTCTCCACACCCTCCCTCTCCTAGGGGCATATTTGTGTATGCGTGCTAAGACCTTTGACTGATAAAAAGCATACCTTTGGCTTGAACAATGCACCAGAGCGTTACATTTTCAGCTTGAAATATATTAAAACAGTGAGAATTTACTCAGTCGGACGCACCTGACTGTGTAATAACTAATTTGCAGCAGTCTACGAAATTTTAAAGAAATTCTTCTTCTTCTTTTTTCTTTAAGGGGTGATTTGGCATATATAACTATGTATATCTTAAATAACTTATGTGTTTATCAATCAATTTAATGCGATTTTTATCATAAAATTATATAAATAGGAAAAATATTCGCAAATAATATTTCCCTTCTATATTTAAAATTGTGGATATTATTAGCCTTTTGTTGAATTGTGGGCGTAGTGGGCGTGGTAATCAAAATATAAAATACAATTAAACTGCGTATGGTTTTCGTCTATTCACATTAAAAACTTTAGGCTTTTAACTCTTAAAGCTGCAGAGATCGATGCGTTTTGTTAGGGAAAGATACAACTTGTTCTTCTTATTAAGAATATATTGGAGTGATAGATTTTTTTTCCCAAATTCTGGAACTTTCTTAAAAAGATTTCATTTTAATATCATCTTTGGTTTCCGGGTTATATTTTACTCTGCATTGAATTTAATTCTTTAACTAAATTTATTGCTTTACATAAATTTGTATAACACAAAATTTGTATTTTACATTTTCACGTCTACAAATGTATTATCCCCTGTTTTTAGTTCTTTTTTGGGTACAGGGTATACAAATAATTCCTTCTCCCTGTTTTCGGCTAGCGAGGCCCATGAAGTGTTTGAGCAAATTCGAATGCAGCTATCGACTTCACTTGTCTGGCCTCCTTTGGACCCCAAAAACTGCTGCTTTTCTGCCTGTTCCCCCCACCTGTTTCCCCTCTCTGCTTCCTGCTGCCTTTTTGCCACGTTTGAGCTCGTTTCGTGTTATTAAACACGGATTAAGTGGCAGACTCCGTGGCTTGCATGCGCATAAATTATAATGCAAACGCTTACTGCAGCCACGCCCCGTGCGCCCCTGCTCCGACTGCGATATTTTCTCGTTCTTTGGCATATTTTTTGCACATTGCAGAATTTCTCATCCAATTTTATGCTTAATATGTAGGCAGAGAGACAGAGAGGGAGGTAGGAAGAGGGAGGGAGAGAGTCACATGTGCCGCTTGCATGGCAACGATATAAAATCCTTCCTCCTAACCGTATCCTTTCGTATCCTTCCGCATGCCGTGTTCCCATCCGTGTCCACAACAACATGCAATATTTAAATTGCAACTTCGCCCCTGCTCCCCCCTCCCCACCCATCGTCCATTGGCCTGGCCAACGGCCATGGCATTGATCAGGAGCCAAGCATACAGGGACTGCATAAATTCAGCCCCAAAAACGAGAGAGAAAAAATGTAAAACAACATGCTGGCAATATAAGAAACGTCAGCTGCATGTGCTAACTGTCACAACAATCGATAACAACGGATGATGCTCAGGGGTTAACGGGCATTCCTCCTGGCCTGCCTCAAAACGCTGCACTTAGCATACAAAATGTACGAAATTCTCTGGCCCTATCCGAGCAATGGCTTATTGTAATGCCAGTTTTTGTCAGCCACCTAAAATAACTGACATCAAAATGAAAGCGCAAATTTGAATATACTCTGTGCGAAATATAGCAAAAATGTGCAGAGTTTAGATAGTTTTAGTATTTAGAGTTAATATAACTGAAAAGTTAGCAAAAATGGAGAAAAATATGGAAAATATCCGTGATTAAGTTTAGGATTAAAAATATAATTATACTGTCTTATTTATATTTTATATTATCTTTCAACCAAATACAAAGCAAAGGTTTATTTTAATGTCAAAATAAATAATAGACACATTTAATTACATTAAAAAAAAATACAAAAGAAATAATTAAAATATCCTTTCCTAACCAATTACTCATATATAGCACTACACCTATCCATAGATTTTAAGCATAAATTAAAATCACCTAATATAACTAAATTCTTTTCTATTTATGAAAATCGAAAATCAGTTATTAACTATATTATTATATTACATATATTTAAATTTTTTATATTTTGTATGAGCTTTCAATCTAATATCAATAATATAATATAATATATGTTCCTCATATAAATAAGTAAATAAATAAAAATTAATACTGAAAATTGTATTATATATTTTTTCGAAAAATTCATTTTGAAGCGGAACGATCTTTTTTTAAAGAACAATAATAAAATGCATAAATTTAATATTACAAAAAAAAACAACTTCAGTACAAAATAGTAAAAGAGAATAATTTGGTATCTTCGTATTGAATTTACGAAAAAATGTTGCTTTTTGTAATAGTTTCTGAAAATTTTAAATAATTATTGTCTTACAACTGAAATATTTTTGTTTCACTTTGCACAATAAAAAAGTTAATTTGTGTAATAAATACACAAATATTTGCGCAGATTCAAAAGCAATATATCTTTAATTTCAATGCAGTTTTCCTTATGCAGTTTCCCATTTGCAGCTGCAGAAACTTTAACATTTGCAAGAGCCAAACAAATGTTTGGAATTTCGAAGGGACAGCTTTCACTCAGTCGGTTTACACATGTCACTCCCTGCATGGCACAGAGACGGAGTGAAACAATAGATTATTGGCATTGGCGTTGCATAAATTTGAGCATTTGTTTGGCTCCCAGAGCTTCTGCAGCGGCGAATGCCTCGTCTCCCATTGTTAGCAGTTGCATGCCACAAACGCTGAAACAACATGCACTTAAAAAACCCCCCCTCCCCAGAAACACCCTGTATGCTCCCCACAGACAACAACAATGACAACAACAGCAATAACAACGACCATCTAATGGCTCTTTGTATTTGGTAGTTGTCGACGCTAAGCAAATAAACAAAATGCTTGTTGATATTTTGTGGCAGCCAATGAAGCAAACAGCTGTCCGGATATCTGTCCCTCTGTCCCACTGTCCCTCTGACTGTCTGTCTGTCTGTCCCTCTGTCCACCTCGTCCATTGGCCTGTAGCTGAATCGACAAAATAAACACAACAGCACACACAATGAGCCACGATACTAGCACTTTTCCATCATATCAATTCCGTCGCCCTATCCCTATCCCTAACCCTCTTCATTTCTGTCACAATTTTCTGTAGTTTTCTCTGTGCAAATATCTCTCTATTTCTATTTCTCTGGCAAAAACAAAGCCGCTTTCCAACTATCGCATAATTGCAAATAAAAACCAATAAGGACAAGGCGGATCAGTCGGGCGGATGGTTACAGTCGAGCGTAAACGACAGTTTGAGACAAATGTCTACTACTTTTTATTTCCATATCTAGGTATCTGTGCTTCGCAGTTTCCCCTCCTCATTCAGCAAAATAGAGCAAATTGTCTTTTGAATATCTTTGCTGTCTCATATCCGATCTTAATGCAGTTTACAGCAGCCTTGGAGAATGTCATAGACTAAGTACATACCAAATTAGAGTGTGAATATTGGGGAGGTATTGAAATTTTAAAACAAATATCGTCAGCATACAACATAGGAAATCCTACGTGCCTAAAATTGTGTCTCTAGCTCTTATAATTACTGAAATCTAGGTGTTAGGAAAACATATGAAAAACTGACAGGCAGAATAATTTGCCTTAATGGCTCTATCACGCCTCTCTTTGAATATTACACACATATCTGATTTGCACTTAACTTAATAGACCCGTTTGCACTTTTTTAAAGTACAGGGTCTAACGACAGCTAAATGTAATCCTCTGTGCCTGCTGATACACCTGTTATGCCTCTTATATACATATATATGTGTGGAATGTGCTGGTATTTCTGTGGCATATGTCTCCGATTTTGATACACGTTATCACATTTCGCTTTTAGCTGTCACAGTTTTAGCTGCATTCAACTGAAATGCATTGAACTCTCTCCTTTTGCAGTCAGCACCATGAAATGCGCTAAGTTACTTTCTGGCTAAAAACCTCTGCCATAAATCGACTTTCAAATCCGCAAATCTCTGCTATAAAGTACCGTGGGAAGCATTCGATTTCAAATGCATTGCGATTGAACTGAAAATGTTGCTAAAATATAGGTTAAAAATTAACTTTCTTGACAGATAATAATATACCAATAAAGACTAAATAATAAATTGTACAAAAATTTGTTACTTTCAATAATCATGAAATTATAATAAAATATTTTTGAACATCTGAGAGTTTTGTTTAATCACAAATTATTTTAATATTTTGTTGGTTTTTCAATAATATTTTTAAAAGAATAATTGTATTAATCTTCAATGTGAACTAATTAATAATATTTAACAGAAGAACCCCAAGATTAATTTTATGTTAAATGTCACTAAGGATTAATAACAATTTTATAAATCCAGAGTTTACAGATTTATAATAGAAATAGATCAACTTTTTGAATTTATAAATATGAAAAGAAAGTTTCAGAAAAGATACTTATAAACTTCTAGAAATCATATTTATGGAAAATAAATGGAAAATCATAATTAAATAAATAAATACGTATGATATTATGGCTCAGTTGAAGCCATTATCAGGCGAGATATAAATAATATGATTTATGTGAAAATCATATTGGCCAGAGCGCTTTCCCATCAGGTTTTTCTTGCCACAAATTGAAATATTGGTAGTCACTGTTCGGGGCGTTTGTAAGTGACACATTTCAGCCGCTTGTTAGTGGCACTAAGGCAAAACCCAAGCCACGCTGGAACCCGGGGCTCTGGCTGTTCAATGCTTCATAAATCCAGGAAGTGGAAGTGCTGAGGGCGTAGGGTATACGCAGTGGGCATAGGGAAAGGGAGGTAGGGGAGGGGGATGGGAGCTGTCACATGCTGCGCTATTCGGTTTTCGATACTTTGAGCGATTTTTTGCAGACTCGTCTGTGTTTTCTGCGCAACAAAGCAACGTTTACGGCATAATGCATGGCAGCTGTAAGGGGAGCTGGTGGGCGGGGCAAAGGGCATGGTCACCGCAGCAAGGTACACACACACACACAGATGCTCACACACACACACATGCAGAGCAGAGACCATATAAATAAACAAGCTACTGTAGCTGGTTACAGCCCTCACGCACTTTGTCGTGGAGTAAAACGAGAACCAAACTGTCGAAACTGTCAGAATGTCAAATAAGCGACAGAGAGCTGGGAATACCAACAACAACAACAACTACAACAACAACAGCTACAACTACAACAACAGTACAACAACAAACAACAGCAGAGATCAGCAGCCTGACTAGACCACCCTAGGCATATTTATTGGAAATCTGAAACAGCTCAAATGTCCCCAGTATCCGTATCTGTACAGCACAATGTGTATCCGTATGCCTACACAGCGCAAAAAGTAGTGTGCTTAAATGGAATTTAATTTAAGAATTATTAACCTTTAAGCAATCTATTAAAACAAATTAAAAAGATCTACAAATTTAAATTTTTAGAATAGACGAACATAATAATATAATTTAGTTCAAAGTAAGTTTAAATTTTCTTAAGCAAAAGCATGAAAGAAAATAATAAACTGAAAACTTGATTAAAAAATTATTAAAAAATAATTTTTCATTGTTTACAAATACTTAAAAAATACAGTACAAAAACATTTTGAGCTTCGGTTTAACAAAATATAAAAAAGAAATAACAATAAATATACTGAGAATAATAATATGAGTACGCTTAGATAAATAAAGAATGGTTCTTTCTTTAAAATAAATATCTTTAAATATTTTGGTTTTCTTGTTGAATTTTGGATCGAATTAGAATTGTTTATGAATTAAGCTTAATTAAGGCAAACGAGAAAGAAAGAGTTCCAACCCGATATATTTTAAAAATTATTTAAAATAAAAATAAGAGTTTAAAGAACGCGCTTTTAATGAAGATATATATTTTGGGATTACGAATTTTTGGCTAATTGCTCTTTAGTCACCTAAAATTCTTGATTTAAGTACGGTAACTCTTACTTTTTCTGTCAGTGTATGGTTTTTATTGTATTCAGGTTTTTTGTGCTTCAATCTAGAATATTTTACTTACTTGATATAAGTTCTATCTTCTCCACTGTACTATTTGCTTTCTTAGTGAAACATCAAGTTGAAAATACACGGTTTTGATTACGGAATTCTCGCGTTTCTCTCAGTGTATGGAAGTGTGTATGTTTGGCGTGTCCAGCACAAAGAATTTGTTACATGAAATTGTTAACGGGCTACGGCAGCAGCCATAGCTACAGCTACAGCAACATCTACAGCTACATCTACAGCTACAGCTTTGCCTGCGTTTGATGGCTGCCTGATATATGGGCGACCTTTGACATGCTTTAAACGAGCAACATGATGCTCTAGATTATGCTTTCACGACTCCTTGCCTAGTTGTCTGCCTTGCCTCCTGCCTCTCATTCGGGCGATACGTCAATGTGACAGTTTGATAATTTATTTTGTTCGAATTTGTTGCGTCGACGTTCGCTTAAATAAGTTATCAACAATGGCAGATCTCGCTCTCTCCTGCCCATGGAAATGGCAGCACGTAAATGAATGAAATTATTTTGCAACAAATTAAGGCAAATTTATGCGTCAAGACAGCACCAGCGACAGCTAAAGAGAGTCAGAAAGAGAGAGAGAGAGAGTGAGAGAGATTGAGAGAGAGGGCTGCAGGCAGACTAAAGTCAGCCGCCGAACGGAAACGGAAACACAATCCGCAGACAAACAGAAACAAAACTGAAATGAAACGAAGCACACAAAAACCCGATACAAACTGAGCAGTTTTTGCTCTAGTACACTGAAACAAATTTGCAAATTTTAAATATATAAAAATTACTCTGAATGAAAAATATTTAAAAATTTAGATTATTAAACAAAAACTTATTTCAAAAATATATTTTTAGGCTTTTTAAATTAAGAAGAACAAATTTCCATATTTTAAAACCATATAAAGGATTAATTTTTGAGCAAATTGCATGTTCAATTATTGTGAAAATTTAATTATGTAACAAAAATAATATTTTTTAATTTGGTTTAAAAACAAACATATATAATTTTTTAAACAAATGGATGAGTTTTTGTGTTTAAATTTGGGGAATTTACTACATATTTAAACTGTAATAAAGTAGTTCAAAGTATTTGAAACATTCAACAAGCTTGCTTTTTGTTAATTTAAAATATATTAATGAAAATTGAATTTCTTTTAAAAAATATTTTCTTGGGATTTTGAGTTTAAATTGCCGACTGTACGAAATCTGAGTACACGCTTCGACAATGCCAACTGAGAAGTTAGAACAAAGCTAGGGAGCGAGAGAGTCTGAGTTGTGGATAAAGAGCGACTTTTCTTTGCTGAACTTCAATTGTTCCATTTTCTTTTTTTTGCGCACAGTTTTCAGTTTTCGCTGCTTTTTTTCCATGTGAATCAAATGTCAATAGAGAGTATATTTCATTCAGTTGGCGCTGCTGCCATTTCTCTACGCTCATTCTCAACTTTGAAACCAAACGCCCTTGCCACCACATCCCACTCTGCTTCTCCCTACTCCCTCCTCCCTCCCCCTTCTTTATACCCATGCCTTGTCACGCCCCGCATTGTTGCTGTCACAGTGTTTGTTTGCGGATTTGACGCTTTTTCCCGCTTTACCAAAGCATTTCTTTTCGGTTCTGTATCTTTTTTTTTTGTGATTCAGCTCTTTTTGTGGGGGTATAGAACATTTGTGCAGCTGTATGTTACATGCGGAATGATGAGATTTTTTCAGATAAAGATTAGTATCAGATGAGCATGTAAATGTTGCATATTTCAAGTTGAATACATGAAGCTAAGCAGCGGAAATGTCGCTGCAGTTACAACTAAATATGGCTTAAGGTTGAATAAAAAGTATGGTGTAAAGATGCAGATGATAAATAGTATATAGTGGTTATCATTTGAATATAATTCGAACATATGAATGCTTTTTCCTATTACTAAATTAGAGCATAGACCTGGTTTAAATATTTGTAGCCTAATGAGGATCTATTGGTCTTAAAGAAAGAATTTTCCTCTAAAATTAAAATACAATTTTTTATAAATTTTACAGAAGCAGATGAGTAATAGTACTATATGGTAAATATCATCTCGAACTAAATCAAATACATAACGAGTGTTTCCATTCACTTAATTAGAGTACACATTTGCCTCAATTATTTGGCGCCCAACGTTAGTCTATTGATCAGTTAAAATCTTCAAGTTTAAATACGTATTTATAAATTAACCAGAAGCAGATTATTATGCTTAAATGGAGATATAATTGATAGAATCTTAAATATTTAAAAGAGCTTTTACTCATTGAATCAAAAAAAATTAAGCTGTGTGGCGCCCAACGTGGGCTCGCTGTTTACGTAGAAGAGTTTAACTTTTGAAGCAAATATGTAAAAAAAATATGTTTGTTCATTTCAATTACTCTATTTCCTTTACAATCGTTTGATTTGATTTTTCTGATACTGCTTGTTATTTATTGCTAGCCAAGTGCATTTCGTATTCGTCAATTTTTGTTTGGCACTGCAAAGTTTTGCTTTAGCTGATTTCGCTGGTAAGCAAACGCTGCTGTTGATGTTGATGTTGCTGTTGCTTTTGGTTTTTTATTTGCACGGAAATGTATAATTTTTTCCAAGTCAAATGTAAATACTTTTAGCGTATTTTTGTGGGTTTCATTGGTTGTTGTTCCCATTGCTGTCATTTGCTTTCTGGCATGCTTTTTCCCTCTTTTTTTTGTGGGGGGCGTGGCGAATGCAAATGACACGCCTGATGCTGCGTAAATAATCTTAGCGCCATGCCCCAGCCATGCGCCAAAAAATAAAATGCAAAATAAACATTTTATTTCTATGTTCGCACAGGAACATGAAAACGATGACGATGAAATTTAGGTCAAGTGGTGGTAGCTCCGTATCTGTATGCCAGCATCTGAGCATCTTACGCAATCCACAACGGAAGCCGAGCTGCAAACATACAGAGAATTTAATTATGCATAAGACAAGCAGCTGCAAGAAGCTGTCAAAATGCAGCCAGCAGTCGCAGCTGCGCTTTCGCCAGCTCTCTAAATATACAAAATATTCAGCGAAAAAGCGGTAGATGGATGTCGCTCTGAGGTTACCGAATGTCACGTTTTTAGCGGCTCGATTTTTGGCTTTGAGTGGCAAAAAAATAACTGCTGCAATCCAATTAAAGTCAAACATAACACGGGCCCAAAACCCTGACAATACGTTAACGTGTATTGCCAGATTGCTTTCACGTTCGATGCTCAGTGAAAATTGTAGCAAAAGGTTGACGAATGTTGGAAAATTTGTAAATACAAAAATTTTAAACAATTTATTATATTTCCTAACAGTTACTAAAACTCTGTAAGATTTTTTAAACAGTTCAGTAAAAATTAAAGTCAATGGTGGGAGATTTTGTTGTCGATGTTTTGAATACAATAATTTTAAATGTGAAGTGAATTTTTGTAAATTAATTTAACATATTTTTTTGTATAACAATGCAAAAATTTTATTAAACGAATTTTAATTAAACAATTTTAAATTCTAAGACATATTAGATTTTTAAAATTTTATGTTATTTTAAAAGAATTTAGTAGGTATGTATTTTCTCTGAATAGCTTTTAAGTCAGCATTCAGTTTGATTTTATAAAAAATGTCAACCAACTGCAGGGTAACACCTCGTCGTTCACTGCGATTTTGTAACTTTATTACTTGATTTTTTGGTCGATACGTATTTGCATTTGAAACTCAGACGGTATCGATGGCTAGACAATGGTTTGCCAACGGCACCATAAATAAAACGCCGTGTGACAGAAATTAAATGAGGGTCATGCCAGGGCCTCCCATAAATATGCAACACATACAAATATTTTTTACTTTCTTGCTTTTTTTGCGATACTTTCTGAAATCTGATATCTAAAGCCAGCATCGAAACATATTCTGCTGACAACTTGGCAAACAAATTTCGCTTGGCAATACGATAAGCGTTTCGCTCGATTTTTTCGCTTTCTGTTTTCTGTTTGCTGTTGACAAGGTCAAACATTTAACCCTGGCCAACAGAGAAGGGCTTAAGCCCAACAAACACATATAGCTAAAATGAAAAATAAAAAGATTCGAATGGTACATCAAATTATGGAATTGAATTGATAGCATGGTGACATAATAAAATATTTATTGCTCCAACACAAAGATTGCATAAGCAGATAGAGCATCGCTCTTATTGTGCTCTTGTTAAATATTTAATAAGTGAACTCGAAAGCAATTTAACAGCTGGACTTTTCAAAAAAATATATTTAGATCCGGCACATGACAAAGGTTAAATGCGATTATTGGGTTTGTGCAAATGGAAATTGATTGTTTGAAGTTTCAGCAACTCAATTAAAATGACAATGAATTTTGAAATGATTTTTACGCTTTTAGAAAAGGAAATCTCAGACAAATCACACAAAATATCTGTAAAATCCAAAACAAATTATTACACCAAATATTATTTAATTTAATTATTATATTGTAAATTTCAAATTTATTCTGAAATAAAAAGAGCTACATCTTTTATTGTTTTTACTAAAGTATATAAAATTCAGTTCAATCTCATAGCTGCTTTAATAAATTTTAAAATATTCTGAAATATTTAAAAATATTCACAAAAATATATTTATTTAAATTAATAATTATAAATCTAACAAAATATTTTGCAATTATAATTGCAATAAATAAAGTTGAGAAATCTTTAAAAAATTACTTTTAAAGCACATTGCATATATTTAATTCTAAATCTCTTTACTAAAATGAAATTAATTCCTTGTGATCGGCTGTGTTTTTTTAAGCACAGCATGCTCGACTGGCGCATACCTTTTACTTTCTTTTTAAAGTCTTTTAAGCAAGCGTAATGTTCTCTTTGTGCTCGCATACAAAGCGTGCGCTTAATATGAAATTGTTTGTTTGCCAACATCATAATCATTTTCTTAGTTTACTCTTGAGCCGTCTACGCCCCCGCTTCAATCCATTATACGCACTTATTTGTGTGTATTTGTATCTGTGTATTTGTATCTGTGTGTGTGTATGTGTGTGTGAGGCGTACTTCTTGGGCTGCCTTTATTGCCCAGCCTCGAGCAGAGAATAGGACGGAGCTGCCAATGGGCACTGTTGACATTTCCGCAGTCGGCCAGAGGGACGTTGTGTCATGCTAGCCCCATACAAATGCATATCATGCTAGATGGACACACATACACACAGACAACCAGAGACACACAGATGTGTAGTTATGCATGAGTTGTTGTAGCGAACACGCACACTCTCACACACACACACACACACTGAGAGGGAATCTCATACTCATTGAGGATGACGCAAAAGGCGATTATGTTAAGCGTCAGCTTCTTGAAACAATTTCAACACATTGCCAGCTTCACACACACGCACACACACACAGCAGCAGACTCACACACATACATATATAAATATATACATACTTATGTGCACACAATCTCACAAATACGTCTAGTAACAACCCGTTATGTGTATAGACGCCGCCATTATCGTTCTTCCATAGTTAGTTATCCTTTTGAATGCCACACACGCAAACACACACACAATACTTGCATCTGTGTGTGTGTGTGTGTGTATGTATAATATGTTACACTTATACTTATATATATTCCTGTACTTATGCATAGAGGAAACAACAATAGAGGCTCTCATTGCATGCAGTTGCTTTGGCTACAGACAAACGTCATCCAAATCAAAGCCATAAATCTTTCTATAAGGTTTATCCTCGTTTATTCTACTAAATATATATAATTCTTCATCTTGTGTGTATAACAAATATACATATTATTTATTGAATTTGTGTTGGAAAGGGCGCAGAGAAGTCATTATATTTATTTAATTTAATAACTCAATTACTAAATTAGGTTTTATTTAATTTTAAATTAGTTTGTAGTTAAGAAATTCTTTCTTTTTGAAGCATTATCAAATTATGCAATAATTAATATATAAAATATGTATTTAATAATGATTATTTTAATGAGAAACAACTTTCATTATTCGAATTATTATTATACAATTTCAATAGTAAAATATATAATATATATATAAAATTTTTTACGAAAATACTAATTTATTATCTGATAAATTAAAAGAGTAATAATATACTATTCTTTTGTTTCAAAAAACCGTCCATTGTTTGCCGGCCATGTTTGGCATTTTGGTTCGATCGTTCAAAAGTAAATACATTGGATTGTAAAACAAAAATTTGTTTTTTAAATGTTGTTTATTTGTCGGGGTGATGGGTTAAAATTTAAAAAAAATTAAATTTTTTTTTGTATTTACGCGTTGTTTTATATATAAATTTTCTTTAACTCAAATGATGGAGAAAAAACATATTGCTTAAAAATGTGTTGAATTTTGACTATTCTTTAAAGGTGCACAGTTCAACCAAAAATGGCGTATTTTGCATTGAAGTTTTACCTGCTGATAATAAAAATTTTCAGATCGAAATAAAATAAAATCGTAGGCTTGTACTAAGATTCAGGAAACACGCAGATTTTGTATAGAATAAAGAAGCTAACATAAGAAAAACAAGTAAAGGCCGTGTTTGTTGTTTGTTTTTGGTGTTTTGTTTTTGTGTTGTGTTACGATGTTTGTTGTTTTTGTGCTGGCTCAGCAGCTGACCTTCAACTAGAAATCTGCACACATACAGATGAATAGATAGGGATACACGGATAGACGCCCACATGCGAGGCTGGACGGACATTTTGGCCATTACTTGTGTTGACTATTTACGGAATTGCGCACAAATTGATGAATAAGTTGTTTTTGGTGTAGTTGCTATTGTTGTTATTGTTGTTATTGTTGCCTGAACGATGTGCTTGTTGACTCTGGCAACTTAATCTTGATTCACAATCGCAATCACAATCACCATCGCAGAAGCAGAACCTGAAGCAGAAGAAGCAGAAGAAGCAGAAGAAGCCGAAGAAGCGCTGTCTACTCAGCCGTGTTGGCATACAAGAGTTCATTCGTCCTGCAACTTCTGTCTTAATCAACTGTATTGTCTGTACTTGTGTGTGTGTGTGCGTGTGTGTGTGTGTGTGGGAGTGTGTCTGTGTGTGTGTGTGTATTGCTCATTGCAGCAATTTGGCCGTGTTTTTCTCACACTAAGCAAACAGTCGAAACGACAACAATAACAACAGTGCGTATCTTTAGGCTCGCCAAAAGCAAGCTCAGGCATACACTGACAGAAAAAACAAGAAGCTCTCAATTTAATCCTCATTCTAGAGCTTAAATGAAAGTTTCGCATATTAAAGTTTATTTATAATTTTAATATTTTAAATTGATAAATTGAAGTTAAATGAAAAATAAAATAAAACTTCAAATTGTTAATGAAGAAAGATTTAAGATTTAATAAAATCCAATTTATACTTGTCATAATAAAAAATTAAGATTTTTTGTACTTGAAACAAGAATAATATTAAATATATAAATTATTATTATTTTTGGTTTCTATTGGCATAACATTTTTAGAATAAAATAAAATACGAGTCATTCTTAACTTAAACATTCCTTGCGTTCAATTTAACCCACTTCTCTATTTATTAAAAGTTTATAAAATAAATTGTATATTTAAAATAAATGTAAATTTAAATAGAAACTAATTAAACCACTTACGGGATTGAGTTAAGCTTTTAAGTTCATGAAGTTATTTCTAGAATTTAATGAATAACAAAGTAATATATAAAAAAACAAATTTAATAATAATTATAATTTTATATTATAATAAAAGTACGATTTTTCTCTCAGTGTGCGTACTATATTAATAACAATCAACTTGTAGGCCATGCAGATGTGGATTTTGGCCAGCAGCAACAACTACAACTACAACTACAACTACAACTACAACTACAACTACAACTACAACTACAACTACAACTACAACTACAACTACAACTACAACTACAACTACAACTACAACTACAACTACAACTACAACTACAACTACAACTACAACAATAACAAAGCTCGTTCAAGTGAAAATAACAAGCAGAAGTTGCTGTTGTTATTGTTGTAGAACACACATTAGCACACACACATTAACACACACACTCACACGCATAAATATCAAAGTCCATTCAGGCAAATACACACACTTCTGCAATTGTTTCTTTATATGCCGCTATTTAGTGGAAGCTGCACAAACTGGGCGTGGCTCATTTGCAGCTCTTGTGCAGGCCTAAGACCCAAAGCAAAGTCGAGAACATTTTCTTTAGCTTGTTTAGTGATTTGAGAAGTTATAGATAAAGCTCTGGACAATAGCTCAACTGTTAATGCACTCAATGAGTCTGAGCATGTATTATGCTCAATTATATTGCGATATGCACTTTATAATGCAGATATCACTTAATAACTCTTAGACTTGGACACATTAGTTACTAGTTGAATAAGTATTGTTTAAATATTTATCAAGTTCTTTAGTTATCTCAGTATTTGGGTTGAGAATTCACTTTTAATAGCTGGCTGGGTAAATGTAATCCTTTCATATGGTATTCCTCTTAGACATTCTGGAACTTAATGTACAATTTCGTTTTTAATTAATAAACTTCGCAAGTGGATTTTAAACTGTTCTTATAGCACGGTTAATAAAAATTCATCCTAATAATTTTGTTGCAATTTTTCTCAATTCTAGTATTATTATATTCAATTTTTTGCTACTCTTTTATTTTAATTGGTTTAACTACATTTAATTATATTTAAAATTCCCAAATTGTTATAAAATATAATGTTTATTTTTAATTTTTTTTTTTTAATTATAGTTGATCAAAGATTTTATCATACATTTTCTTTTAATTTATTCTATAAACCAAATTGGTTTTATTTTGTTTAGTTATACTTCTATTTCTATTCTATTTTGTAAAAGTAGTCAAAAATTGTTAATAAATATATATGTGTATACATTTTTTTATTATCTATTTTTTATTATCATCTTGAAAAACATAATTTATTTATTTATTATTATTTTATTTATTTATAAACAATACATGTTGAAGCATATCTTCAAGACAATGTGAGTTGAAGCACCTTGATTGGCAATAAAATTCAAAGATTTCCCCCATCAATGAGCTGCTACTAATGCAAATGCTGCTACTCTGGAGTACTTTGGTAATTGTCAAACGTGGATAGCGCTATGCGCAGAGTGCTGGCTTTCAATCAGCGAGACACAATGGGGCATGAAACCTGTAAAAGCACTTGGCATAATGTCATAAAGGATCTGGCTGTCATATCTTCAATTAGGATTAATGTATTAAGCAAAGTTTACACACGGCACTGCCACAGTCGATTGTGCCTCCCCGTGTGCCCCGTGTGGCATTCGGGCTGCTGCATTCTCTCAACCAACAAGGACACACTTAATCAGTTTGACGTTATCAGCGTGACTTGCGCAGTACTTGGAAGCCACTCGGCGATTAGGTAGCATGACTTGCGCTTTCCCCCGGCTCCTGGAGTGGGCGAGTGAAGTGCACATTAATTACATGTCATGAATCCCACACACTGCGACCCACAAAGACACACAAACACATGCCATATGACCACACTGACAGAAAAACCAATTGGTTTTGTACTTGAATCAGAAATTAATCTGTTCAAATTCAAGCCATAGCTGCCATTTTTGGAATATGGAGGTCAAGTTTATTTTAAATGTGAAATGACATACTCCCTCTCCGTCCTTATCGCAAAACAATTTATTCATTCAAGTTGGATAAAAAACGTAATATTAAACATAGAAGAATGCATCATTATATTGAGTAACTGTACTGGAAAGCGCGTAACGCGAGCTGTACAGAGTAGAAAATGCGAAATGCAAACTTTTTCTATCATAAGGCATCATTAAATGTTTTGAGTTTTCTTACTTTTAAATGTTTTACGATTTTAAAAGTTCGTATTTTTATGCACGTTTTCAATGTGTAGCTCTTTAAATATTACTGTATTTAAATAACTTAAAATAAGTACAATTCCTTCTTAAATTAATTCTTTTTTGGCATAAGTAATAAATTAATTTGGTAGTTAGTTAGGGACTGACTTATGAGGCCTAAGTGAGATGGAATTTGTTTCCACATGCCGTTCTAACCCATGATTACATTACGTTGAGGACGTAATGCTCTGTGATCAATAAATTTATGGAAATTCTCATTCTTTATTTTGTCAAGTGTACTTTTAGACATTGGCTTTAACTGTAGCTTACAAATTTTTATGTGTTTGACTTTCGGCTATGGGGTTTTGTTGTGTTTTGTTTTGTTTTGTGTGTGTTGGTTTTGAGTTTCAGTTACAATTTAGGGGGTCACAGCTGCAGCTTGTTTTTACAGCCAAATGAGTTCAAGCACCCAGAGTGTCTAGACAATGGGGGAGATCGCATTGCTGATTTCCATTCGATTGCAGACTCCAAATTAGCTGCTGAAGCATTGATCCAAATGAAACTGTAGCTGCTCTATTGGACTTTAAGTGCCTGGAGGTGCCACACCTCCCTCCGTCCCGTCCTGGCCATGTCAGTTAAGCGCCTTTCCATGCTGCCAATTTAATTGCAATTGCAATCAATGTTGCCGCAGAGAAAACGCTGCGAGTAAGTCGACCCAATTAATTCTGCTTTTTTATGGTAGTATGCATCATGTAAATGTCGAACATCCGAGTCGCAGCACTAAATGAAATTATAGAGCAATTGCTGCTGCCTGAGGCTTCGCACTCACACGCAGGCAAATCAATAAAAATGAGATTCAAATGAAAATGAAACCGATGCAATAAAATCACAAGAACCAAAGAAACAGCAAAAGTGCAAAGTGCAAAATTAAAACGAAAGACTTTCGATGCTGCAATGATTCACGCCCTGCGCATTCAACAGCTTTTTTAATGGCTGCTTCAGTTGCTTTATGCAGAAATCTCTGCAAATCAATAAAAATTATCATCAATATCACAGTTTAAATTATTGAAGAAATTAATAAATTTATAATTGAAAACATAATTTAGAAATAAATATAATTAACTTGAAGATCGTTTAATTTTAATTTTATGCAAATATATCCTGGTTTTAGTTTTGATTCAATATGTGCGATTAAATTAATAAATATTTTTTAAATAATTATAATTAAATAATAATAATTAAAAAATTAAGCTATTGTTATATCAATTAATCAAATAAATTATTAAGAATTTAATTGAAGTAATTAAATAAATAATTATTTGAGGCTCAAGTCTGGGCATGAACATTAGGCCATTGATAAATGTGTTATCTGAATTAATCAAATAAATTATTAAGAACAATTAAAAATAATCTAAATGAAGTAATTAAATAAATAATTGAATGGATCATAAGTCTCTGCTTAAAGCCATTAATTAATTAAATTTAAATATCTCTATTAATCAAATAAATTATTGATAAGAACTTAAAACTATACTTAATGCTAATGTCATTGATAAATAAATTAAAATTGAGGTATTGATTTACGTGGAGCTTTAAAGGAGTCTCTGTCTTGACTGCTGAAAATTGTCACAAATAGTTTTTCAGAGCAAAAAGGCCTGCACAATAATAATAATGCAAAAAGGCTTAATTTAAATAATTAATAAATTATAAGGCCGTCTGTCTAAGCAGACAAAGGCAACGACAGAAGAGAGGCTGAGTGAGATGAAGATGGGGAAACGCATTGGACTGGCAACAGCAGCTAAAAGTTTCTCATTAAACAAATATTTTCACAGCAGTTAAAATTTATGTTACCCACACACAGACACAGCCGACAGACACACACACTCACACACACACACATGCATCACACTACCAAAATATAAAATTTATGCAAAAGGGGGTTAAGGATGTGGCAAGTAGTGTAGTGTAAACAAGCCGAGGCTGCCAGAGAGTCAGCGCCCAGCAAGGACATGCCAAAGGACACATAATGCAAACATGTGACTTCCGCATGCGGTGCAAACACTTGCAGTGCACGCACACACACACGCACACAGAGACACAGATACAACGATACACTCAGAAAAAAGAAAATGGAAACATTCTTAAAGCTGCCAAATTCCATCTATCCGAATTTCATAATAATGGTAAGTTTCTTACTTGATATGTATTTCAGAATTAATATAGGAACAACAAATAATGTTGTAAATAAATAAATTTAAGATTAAAGATTTAAAACAACTTTAAATGTACTTAAAATATTACAAAAAATCTTAAAAAAGAGTTAAGTATTAATTAAATATTAAACAGCAGTGATTTAAGAACAAATTCGCATACATATAATTTAAAATACAACAAATTAAAAATAAAATTTTTAAAATAATCATATATGCAATTGTATTTTTTCTGTTTTTGTGAAATACTCAGAATTATTTAAAAACAATTAAAAAAATCTGTAGTAGACGGAATTGATATTAAAAAAATTGGTACATATTTAAGTCAAAATATATTTTAATTTATGAAACAAAATAATTAAGCCACAATTGAATAAACATAAAATATTTAAAACCTACTCAAAATTTAAAAATTCCGAATGACATGAGGATTACATGAATGAAGTAAATAAATAAATAATTTTATTCTTACAACGTGTCTTGTTTAAATCGAATGTAAATTTTTGTTGGTATTTTTCTGTGTGTACGCACACACACAGATGCACACTCAGTGCATTCATAAAGTTTGTGCTATAGTTGTTAACAACTCGAGCGGCAGGCAGCCTGGGCTCCAGTGTCTGTCCTTGTGACCGCTTGTAGCTTGGCTTGTACGCACACCCCCACCCTCACATCCCCCCGCACTGTTGCAAGCTTAACTCACTTGCCACACACACACACATACACACACACCGACACACAAACATGGAGTGCCGCAAAGACATAATGTGAAATAACTTATTGCCCTTAAAATGTCATTTGTGTCAACGGTAAGATACGTTACGCATACGCACCGTACGCCAAACCCTTTCTGCCGTCTTTCTGTTTGTCTGTCTGTCCGTGTGTCTGCCTGCCAGGCCTGACAACAATTAAAGTCAACAGGAAATGTGACACATTTAACTCGGGTAAATAATATTTTCAATTATATAGCATAAATAATATGCACAGCGCCCGTAATTTAACACATGTTTCCCAAGCATTTGTATCCTGCGGCATTTCCAAAAACTAATTGGCTGACTCTCTGTTACCCTCT
This sequence comes from Hypselothyrea guttata, assembly GCA_035045125.1. Classification (NCBI taxonomy): domain Eukaryota; kingdom Metazoa; phylum Arthropoda; class Insecta; order Diptera; family Drosophilidae; genus Hypselothyrea; species Hypselothyrea guttata. Next base: position 623,353 of record JAWNNJ010002265.1, read on the forward strand.
ACGCATTCTGCACTTTTGCGGCTTTCAATTTGCCAGCATAAAACATAATCTACACCTGCAGACGGGGGTCAACATGGGGTTAAATGACCCTTATCAGCAGTGTGAATTTTTTAATTGGTCTTCGATGTATTTTATGCAAAATGTTTGGCATTTGTTTTGAGGCTTTTCAGCTGGTTAATTAATTTAATTTATATCAAGTGCATAATTTATGGCACTTTCAAGTAATTCCAGCATATTTCAACCAATTTTAATAATTAATTTCAACTAGTTTTGACATGAGCTAAATTGCTAATAAGCTAAATATGATTTGTGCTAGTTTATTTAATTAATTGCTACATTTGTATTTATTGACTTTTGAGTGTCGGCATTTAAAGTTGAAATGCTTTTAAATCACTTCAATTAAATAAATATTGGCAAGTAAAGTTTTCATTATTTTAAAAGTTATATCATTTGGTAAGATTTAAAATATGTTAATATTTACTTTTTACTTTTCTGTTACATTTTCAAGAATATTTACAATTTTTAAATATTATCAACCTATTAATAAAATTATGATAATATTTTGTTTGCCTTCAAAAATTTCTTTTGTTTAATTTTGTTTAAATTTAAGTAAATGTTATATTTTGAATTTTTTTTAATATGCATTACCTATTGAAATATTTTAATTTATTTTCAAAATGTTTAGAAATATTAAATATTTTATTTAGATTTTTGGCAATAGCTCAAGGTTTGCTCAGCATGCCTGATACTTAATCAATTCGATTGAATAATTTAAAAGCCACTACGAACATTCTTTCAATTCTCCAATTTGAAAACCATAAATGCAATTTTTCAACTTGAGCGGTGAGGTGGAAGAGAGAGGAGGGGAAAGTGGGTGAATATTTTGCTCTTTTGGGGTTAGCCAAAAACGTAGTCACAATTTGCAGTAGCTGACAGCAGTTAACCTGCCAGCAGATTCCGCCCCCTGCTCAGCATGCAGCACACGCTCCCAACAGAGAGAAAGAGAGAGAAATGAAGAGAGAAGGGAGAGAGAGAGAGAGAACTCACACATACAATTACCCAAGATTTATCGCCTGTGCACTTGGAATTGATGACCAGGGCCTAATTGTCATCCGATATGAGTCCACCGCATGACTCGCATTGTCGGTCGGAGCGATGTTGTCGTCATCCTCGCAGTAGCAGCAGCAGCAGCAGCAGCAGTTACTACTATTGCAAATGGCTGACAAGAGAGAGAAGAATGGAGAGAGAGAAGAGGAGACTGTCTGTAGGTTGCAGCTAGCTCTCGCCAGGGGCCGCCAACAGGCACATTTATACACTTCAAGCGGCACGTGCATAGTTTTGCATGCTGCGCATAACTTGCACGCACACAAGCACACAACACACTCACACACACAGGCACACAGAGGTCGTAATTTTTACACACACACATGCAGAAGTGGGGAGTGCGAAGAGTGGGAGCGATTTATGTTTGACTTTCGCATGTGGCCGGCGGTTTGGGTGGATTTAAAAGTCCCAGCGCCCGACACGAGGGCGTGAGAGTCTCAACTGAATTCCTGCCTTGCTGCTGTCGCCTGCTGCCAGCCATGACCCTGCTACACCGAGAGAAATAGTCAAGCATTCCCAGGTGGAACGAAAATGCTAACTTTGAGCAGACAAGCTTTGATTTATTGTAAACCGTACTTGAAAATTTAAAGACAGTTTTTGGTAGACTTAAAATTTAAATAAAATGAATATTTTAATATTTTCTCCAGTGTATGCGTTATTATTCAAGCTTACAACTCCGATGTGAATTTAGCTTTAATAGGTAAATTCATCAGCATTCCTATTGTTATTATAAATTTAAATTTTCATTCTCATTCAATATCTTAAGATCTCATCAAGAAAAATTCTACATTTAGATCTATTTATAATTTATTCTTGTCATAATATAAAAATTTGTAAATTGAAACCAGTATAAATTTTAAACTTGTTGTATCTAAACATTTTTATTTTAAGAACAAATCTGCGTTTTATTTTCATTTTAAGAAAAATGTGGGATTTTTCATATTGAGATTTTTAATATATTGTCATAAAACACTTGTTGAGCTGACAAATTTCGAAATTTATTTATTTTCAACTTAATTTTTGGGCAATTATTTTTGTCACTGTGCATGGTTGATGTTCTTGTTCTCGTTGCTGTAAAGTAAGTTAAGACTTTGGCTATGGCTAGGGCTATTTGTTGTTGCTTGGCAATGCATTGGCTGATAAATCGCCAGCAATTTATTATTGATAACACATTGGTACATTGATTGTGTATTAACTGAAACTGTTTGCCAAAGTAAAGTGACATTGATATATGGCATGTACATGAAATATCGCTTCTTACCAATACTCCAACATGCAGCCAAGTGCTCTCTCTCTCTCTCTCTCTCTCTCTATGTATTTCCCTCTCTCTCTCTTCATTTATATATTTGTATCGAGTGTGTTTGTTGTACTATGTTGCAAAATGGTCCATTGTGGCAATCAACACCAGAAGTTGACGCAAGATTTGTGGGTGTACGTCTGTCACTCTCTCTCGCTCTCTCTCTCTCTCTCTCTCTCTCTCTCTCTCTCTCTATTCCTCTCTTTCTCTCTCTCCATCCGTCCGTCCATCCGTCACGCCCCTTCAAAATGTAATGTGCACACATTTGACATGACCTTTAAATATTATGACAGCATTTGGGTTTTCGCTGCCGCCAAACATAATTATTTATATTCATATTATATCGTATATTTATATTGATATAGCGAAATGTTGCAATATTTTTATCAATTCCAACAGCAACAAAAAACATTGCAATTAATGGCTCATAGCCAAAGTGTTGCCCCCCTTGGATCCGTCATGGCCAAATGCTTCAATTAATAAAAAATACATCAATAAAAATTAATTATGCATATCAAATGTTTTAAATTAATTGCCTGCCATATAACTCGACTTTAGTTCAGCGTAAAGCAGTTAAAATCAATCTATAAAATACAACAAAAGTTGACAAAGAAAGCGAATTAAAACTGCAGATGCTGAAATATGTACTATTGTATAAATATTAGATTTTTTCAAGCAGAGAATGAAGCTTACTGAATAAAATTATAGTTTCTACTTAGAATAATTTTGTATTTTTCTATAAGTTTTTTTACGCACTTAACGACAGAGCTCAAATGTTAAACTATTCATTTGAATGAAACTAAACTATCAGTAATGCTGAATAAATAAACAAAATAATAAAAGAATTAACCAAATAAAAATTATTTTAAACAACTGTAATCTATGAACAGCTTATGAATTTAAAACATTGAATAAAATTATAGGAAATTGCTTAAATAAATGAAATAAAAAAATACATATTAAATAAATAAATAATAAAAAATTTCTAATAAACAAAATGTGTAATAAATAAATAATAGTTATTTCTGCTTTTACAAAAAATCGTTTTATTTGTTCAATATTCAATTGTACGAAAACTGTGTCGGTTTAAGCTTCTCTTGAACTGCAGACATGTACTGGAATATTTTTGGCAATTTCTGTGAGACTTGTGCTGGTTAAATATTTAATAAATGCGAACCATGCCAAAATAGAACAACTTTTGCGCTTTATAAGCCAACTGGCAGCTGCTGCGTATATGAACATGGCCAGCAGCAGGATGACAACTGCAACAATGGCAACTGCAACAATAACTACAATGAGCACAGATACAACTACAACTACAACTACAAGTGCAGTTACAGTGACAACCAGCAGCAAACACGAAAGTGTAATCAACGCTTAAACACTCTCAACACACTCACACACACACACACAGAGACAACACTAACACACACAGAAGAAGGGAAAAATGGCGATGGTTTTTTCTGCTCTCTTCGCCAAGCCGCAGACAATGGCTGACGGGATGACTGAATGGATCGCAATCTCTCTCTCTCTCTCAATCTCTCTCTCTCTCCCTTGCTTCTCGCTTTATCTCTCTAGCTATCACTCTCGCTCAATCTCTGCCTCTCTCTTCCTCTTCTCACGCTTCTCTCGCTCTTCGCTTGCTCTCCGCTTGTCTTGTCTGTCTGGGCAGAGTGCGGATAAAAAAGCATGGACAAACATTGCGACACATTACTGTCAAAACTCATGAAAATATTTCACAACAGCGACAAGCGAACTGCCGCTAGACAGAGACGGGTAGAGGGGGGCAGAAAGAGAGGCATGCACATAAAACATACAGCGGGCAGTAAGAAACAAAAAAGTCACTAACAAGCATCATATGCCAGCAAAAATGTCAACAACAATGCAAGCAAGAGCGTGGAGAGAAGCGCAAGCAGAGGCAGTGCAGAACTCTACACAGTGCGACACAGTGTACCAAAATTAAGTTCAAATAAACTTAATTTAGAAATTTTATAGCATAAAAAAAATTCTAGAAAAATGTAATCAATTTTATTTTTCTAAAGTTATTTTTATGTGACAAAATTTTTTGAATACTCATTAAAAAATTTAAAATTACAAGTTTATAAAAGTAACAATTGAAATTATTTCAAAAAAAATAAATAAATCATATACTGTACAAAATTATTTTTCTAGTTTTAAATATTATTTATTACATTATTTTAAATTTTACATAAATTAAATCTGGAAAATTTCTCTTACTTGATATAAGTTTAGTTTTGAACTTTTTTATTCACATTCAATGGAAATTATCACAATGTCCCCCATTTTTCTTACAGTGCACACACAGCTCATTAGAGTCACGACAAGCGGGGGCTGCGGTGGGGGGTGGAGAAGGGATTTAGCATGCCGGCTTAGCGGCAACCGGAAATGCAGCAGGATAACATTCATTTGTTTCTGCTCGTTGTTGCTGTTCTTTTGCGCTTGCATCTTGTGCCCATTTGCGTTGTTGTTGCTGCTGCATTTTATGACAGCTGCAAAAAGTTGCTGATGATGTAATGTTTATGTGTCGCTGACACTGTCACACACACACACACACACACACACATGCACACACGTACAGTGTGTGGCAGCGTCATAATTGCACCTGCAAGGCTAACAGATGCAGACGGCAGCAAAAAAGACGCACAAGCAACAATGACACGACAGAAATATGCCAAGTAGCTGACTTCACGTTGCATTCTGACAGCAGAGGGGGTTTCAGTGATGGGTGAGGGAGGAGAGGGGCAGAGAGGGAAGAAAGGGAGAGGGTGAAGAGGGGAGACAGGGCGAGGGGCATATGATGCATATCGCAAATGTCGTTTGCCGTCAGTTTCCGCTTGTTGCAGCAGCCATTTTGTTTATGCATGAACACGAATGCAACCTGACGATGCTTGTGGGCGTGGCAGCAATAACAGCTCTTATCTCTCACCCCCCACCCCCCCAAACATTGACGCCTCTTGCAGCTGTAAACTAATTCTGCAACTGCACTTGGACGCCATTTTTGTTACGCTTTTTAGCAGCCATTGCTCATTAAACCAGACGTCGTTAAACCTCAAAAATATAATTCAATTAGTTTACATTTACGCAGATGAGAGTGGGAAAAAAAACGCCAGAAATAGCCAGATTAAAACTGTAAAATATAAAAAAATAGAAAATTTTTAATGAAATTTACATAAAACAACCAAATAAATAATAAATTTTTTTTTTTAAATATTATCTGCAGTTTTTAGGAACTAATTGAGGATTAGAAAGTCAAAACTTATGAATTAAATGCTTTTTAAATAAATATGTCAATTTATAAAAATTAAAATAAATTAAATAAATTGATTGTTTAGAATCAGGAGCCAAATATAAATAAATATAAATTAACACAAATATAAAATAGAAACTCTTCTGTTTTCTAAATTATATGTTTATTGTTATGAAAATTAATTTTATACAAACCTGCAATAAACCAACTATTATTTCACTATAACAATATCATTTCATAGATGGTAATTTGAGTTTTGGTTTGGGTGCCGTTAACAATTTATGGCGCACGTGCTACATTTGATTGCGTGTAAAGGGATTTAAATGAAACATAATTCTCTGTTATGAATTTGATTGGGCTGGCAACTTAATATTGCCGCCATAAAGTAAACTATATGTTTTGGCTAGTTGATTCAATCATTAGTCATGGCAACAATAACATTATTAGAAGTGCCAGCCGCTGTTTAAATATGCTGCAATCTAAATTTAATGCACAACAATACAGCTGTATTTCCAGGCAATTATAACCCCTTACAATAAACAGGTCAGCACGAAAAATTGAATATGAAAGGCCCAATAACGTTGACCATTACACACAATTAGGCAACAAAAACACGAACTACAATATATCGAGATAACTATGAACACATGTAAAACGCACAGGAAGCCGCATTGATAGAGGCAATTAACAGCTCGATACGCCATATTTGCCACATGGCGTATGCGCAATATGCGAAATGCGTATCCCTAATATGCCATAGAGTTATGTGCGTATTCCGTTCGTATCGGGTGTGCTGTGTGGCCAAAAAAATTAGACACATAATTAAAAACACAAAGCATAAAGCGTAATACTAAGACTAATGGCTGTCTGTCCAGGGCCCCCAACCACCTGCGATTAATTTATTGTTATTGCTTAGGTAAACAAAGGAGCAAAATCGAAACCGAAAAGTGAGAGCAATTCAGGTGGAGTGTGAGATTAGAGCACAGTGGTCAATTTGGCCTCGCTAGCGGCATTTAATTAATTAATATTCAAATGAAAATATCAGAGATTTTTTGAGATTAAAAAAAATATATAAAATTATTTGATTTTCATTTTTAACTTCTATTTCAATTTAGCTAAAAAAGTTATATATAATTAATATTAATAATATATAATAAATATTTTAATATGCATTTTGTAATGCATTTTCTTAAATGTATTTTGATTTCGACAACTTTAAGCCTATAGAGATTAGTTATCGCTGAGTTTATAATAAATTGTCGCTTATTAAAATGTAAAAATTTAGCCAAAATGGCCACTGTAAGTCGCCGGCAAAATATTATTAGTAAACCAAATGCGTAGTCATAAATTACCACTCAGCGCCCAATGCTCGAGCGCATCTTAAGTCCGAATGGGAATGGCAATGGGAGTGGGAATATCGCAATCGGATTGGGAGAGCTCCGGCAGAATGAAATGAAAGCGCGCACACTTGACAGCTCCTCCTGGAGGAGCAGGACCTCAGCAAAGTGGGTCAGCAGCCACGTGCGTGTTGCGGAAATGCTCAAATGCTCGCAAATTTTCGCTTTGAATTCACTGGTCGAGCGATCGTGGACTCGCATATTTTATTTGCGCTTTCAATCAGCAGCAGCAGCAGCAGCACCAAATACAAATAGTAAAAAACTAAATAAACGAGCAGAAAATAAATAAATAAAAGCGGAAAGCCTTTTGCCAGCAATAAAATTATTGAAAGATTGATGGACGGCTCTGCCTAAAATGTTGCCCCCAAAAACAAATTGCCCAAAGTAAGTTCGGTTGTTGCTTAAAGTACAGCTCACTGAACCAACTTAAGAGACACCCAAAGAATGCCGACTCGTTGACATTGACATGGGACCACAAACAACAAAAGAAAAAACCAAAGTAAAGCGCATAGAACGAGAATACAGCAGAGGCAAAACACTACAGTCAGTGCAAAGATTTATGGTCAAATAATTAGCAATGTCGACGGCTGCCACGCCTTGCTTAAATACACTGCCAAATGCTAGGGATGCTTAGCATTTTCATACATTATAAAAAATATATATTGTTAAGATAAAATTTATTTGAAAATTAATGTGATTTATTAAATAAAAATAACTTACATTTTGTTATATTTCCAACAGAAATTTAAAAATTTTAATTAAACAATTAATATTTGACAATTTATTTAATTTAAATTAGGTTTAAAATATTTTTTTGTAAATATTTGTTGTGTTCAATTTTTGGAGAAATATTTTTTATTACAAAATTTAGTTAAAATTTTATTTTTAATTATTTAATCAATACAATATATTTTTGCACAATTTGATAGGCCATTTGTTAGTCGTGTAGACGGCTCTCCGCCATATTTCACGGCAAACATGGGCTAAAACACAGCCATGTACACGCACACAAGCACAGAAGTGATGAGCAAAAGCGAACAGTGCCGCTGGCGAGGTGTTTTAATTAATTAGCTTTTTGTTTTAATGCTGAACTTTTGTCCTGGCCGCTTTGTGTCCGGCGTATTTCGATTGCGTTTTTACGACTACGCGCGACTAATTTGTGTAAATTAAATTTATCGACCAGAAAATGCCACAGCAGCAACAACAACAGCAGCCATAGCGAAAGGCGGCGCAGTCGTGGCTTCAATGCTGCCTAAATTAATCATACGCAGTGTGAGCCAGCATTGTGTATTTGTGCTATAATGCCTAACTGACTGGGGCAGCTGTAATATATTTGAGCGAAAGCGTCGCCTGCAATGCAGCTGAGTGTGAATTTGGGTCAGTCGTGCGCTTCGCTTCGATTTCGGTGTGTTCCGCTGCCGTCTGCCATTCACGAATTGTTTGTTAAGCATACGCAGCGTGGTGCGAGCCAACTCAACCGTGTGTGTGTGAGTGTGTGTGTGTGTGTAAGTGGACGTGGGTAAGTGCTGCTCATCAATGGGCTTTGATGGCCAACTGCGCCCTAATGCGCACCTCACTAACTTCAGCCCAAACAACAACAACCATGAATTGGTTTAAAAGCGTTTATTTATTTATTTTGTTATTTATTTAATATTTTTTTATTTATTTATTTTGCTAATCAGCTATTTATTTATTCAACACTTCATTTATTTGTTTATGTAAAACGATAATTTGGCCATACAAAATTAAATAGAAAACGATTATAATTTAAAATGTTATATTCAATAAAATTAAATACATTTAAAGGAAACAAATAAAAATAATACAAAACGTCAACATTAAAAATGCTGTTAAAATTTTAACAAATTTCAAAAACCAACAAATTGAACAAAATTGTTTTGCGCTTTCAGAGTTGTCACCATGCCAAAACAAAGCAATTATACCCCTTTTGGTGTAGTTGTGTGTGCAGGGTATAAAAAGAGCTCAGCTAGTAAAGTTTTCCATTTGCTGGCCCGCTGCCAGGCTCGTGCACTTTCATTAAGTTTAATTAAATTCTCACTTTGTAAATGTCAATGTGTATACACACACATACACAACACACTCACACACACACAACACATACATACTCACTAGTGCTATCTGCTGACGAAAAACAAAAAAAACTGCGCCAACCTGAGCGAATTTATGGCTCTTTGGCGCAAGGCGACAAAAATCTCTGGGATACTGGAATAGCACAAATAACAGCACGTCGTAGTTTTGCTTCATTTGGCTGCAGACATTGTTGGCTTTTAATTTGGCCGGCACGCAAGGCTACAGCAACAACAACAACAACTTGAGCCTGCCAACTGCTTATTATGCAACAGCTTTTTTATGCTTTATTTTTTTAGTTTTATTAATTTTGGCGAATTTTTCAAGCCGGCGAAAACAAACGCCCAACACAATTGCTAAGCTGAGCTAAAGAAAAGAGCACTAAAATAGTAAAGACGTAGAAGTTTAGCCGGACGGAAGCCTACAGTCGGACGTAACCGACAGTGGCAGACACTGAATTTTTCGCTTCCGATCAGTCAGTCAATTGTCCCTTACATATCTTTGGTGTTTGTTATCGCTTAGTAATGTCATTCACTGCATCGATTGATAATGTCAAAGGCTTCGTGCATATCATATCATATATTCAAATTATATATATTTACTTTGTGGGAACTGCCACGCCTTTTTCTGGGCGTTAAAAGCCTTTCTCATTTATACAAACTGATTTGACGCTTTAGTTTTTTTTTAAGTACAGGCTCTGAAAACATTTCTCTACAAATTCAAGTGAAAAATTTCGCCATAAACTTAGGCATAAATAATTCAAATATTATTTCGCCTCTCTTCCTCTCCCCTAGGCCTATGTTTATTTCAGTGTCTGGTTATTTTAGTGCGAATATTTTCGTGCAAGGATATTAACCCCAATTGTGCTCATGCCTTCGGCTTGTGTTTTGTTTCGCTTGTTGTATCTGCTCGGCTGCTTTTTTAAGTGTTTCTTTAAGCGCCATAATCAGGCGCACCGAGAGCGCAAATATTTTAAGCGACACGCAAATATGTAAATATAAACACACACATGTCTGCATGGCTGTGTGTGTGTGAGGGTGTTTATGTGTAAGTGTGTGTGTGTGTGAGCGTGTATATGTGCTACTTAAGCTACTTAGCAGCCAAAGCCAGCGGCAGCTAAGCAAACAGCAGGCAGAGCATGCCATAAGGTCACAGGCAAATCAATCGATGAATTCATAACTGCCGTTGGGTAAACAATTCAAATCTGTCTTTTCTGCATAAGCCGTAACAAATTTCTTTTATTCCCAACTTTCTTCCGCTGCTGCTGCAAGTTTATTGCTTTAATTTGCTGGCATTTTCAAGGCAGAGAAAAGAAGAAAAAATTCGCCTTACAGCAACCATCAACAAACCCATCTGCATAACTGAAAATCTAGCTTGAACACTTAATTCTTAAAAATATTTCGCTTTAAATTTATTTTACTAAACTTATTTATTGGTTTAATAATGTACTTTCTTTCAAAATATTTAACTTGATTTGATTATTTAAATTAATTTACTGACATCAATATATTTATAGAGTTTTTTGGTGAAAATTTGAGAATCATTTAATTCTAATTCAAATTAAAAGACAAATCTTTATTTTATGTAGTATTTAATTGAAAATTTGGTGCTTTATTTAATTTTTTTTTAATTAATTCTAGAGGCATGAATTTAAATTTTTTTCAGTTCAATTTGGTATCTAAAAGTTCCTTTAAATTCATAAATGTATTTCCCATTCGTTGTAGTCGAGTCGTAATTTTTGCCTCTTGTTCTTTGCCTGCTCTGAGCTTGTTTGCGTATTTGTATTGTATGCCATGTTGTACTTTTGGCCTATGCATGTTTAAATTTTATGTTTGCCAATGTGTTGGGTGCCATGCCATAAATGCCAGTGTGTACTTCTGGTACTCCTCCATGGTGCTCCTAGTATATCTCTGAGCTGGCTTGTAGAGTCGAATGTTTGGCAACATGTGCCATGTGCTGGCAACATGCGGCTTGCATATAAATTTCCAAATGCCTTACAATTTTGCTTGGTTTTTGTTTTTCAAGCTTGTGTTTTTTAAGCGCCAAACATTGATTTCAATGCAGCCTAATTAAATTTGATTAAATTTAATTAGTGTAAGATGGCGCCGATTGTGAACCGAACTGACCTCAAGCCGCATTATGATGTCAGCTGTGAAGTCAACTGTAAGTGAGAGTATTAACACAGACCAACAAGAGTACACTCCCACACACACTCACTAACATTCACTCACACATTCACTCGCATTCAGACACTCACATTCATTAATCATTGGACAAAAAGCCCACAAATGCGACGGGTACAAATGCTGTTAGCATAAGTGTCATATGTGCTAGAACCAATAACATAAAAAATGAAACATAATTTATTTTGTGCTTAATTGTGCTTGAGTGTTAAATATAGCCCGAAATTAGTAGCCAACTTATCCATATCATTAGTGCCCGAAATAGCCAGAGAACTGAGTGTTAATAGCGTAGAAGGCTTTTAACTAATAGGCATATAGTTGACCGAATATTAAGCACTCATTGAACTGTCAACACTAATAATAGTTGAACAAGTAGCATTAATGAGACAAGTAGAAATTTGTTGTATACTTCCAGAAGAGAATCATATATTGATACTTTTAGAATATTTGGTTTTTAAGTAGGTAGAATTGTAATCACAATTATTAAAATATTTTTAAAATATTAAATTTAAAAAATTCAACAATATTTTGGATTCAGGAATATTTTTAGAATATAAAGCTAGAATCTTCTAGAATCAAATCGAAATCAATTTTTTATAGGTTAAACTATTATTTAAATAAAAATATTTTGCATATATGAAATTTAAAAAAATTTTTGAAAATTTATGTCAAAATAATTATTTCTTTGTTTTAATATAAAAATTTGCATTTTAAAGTTTGTGTTTCTATGTATACATATTTCATATGTTTATAGATCGATTTTTTAATATTCTTGTGAAGTTTATTGAACCTAATTTTTGTAAATAAATAAATATATAATCTAAATAGTTTCCAAATAAATTCCGAAAAATGCTTGGACATAAAGTGTATAATTTTATATTTATTGGCAACCTTAAATATTGCTGCCTGCAGACTCGGTCAATAATTTTGCTGTTGGCCACGTTCCTCTTGGCATCAGCAAACAGTTGACACTAAAAGTTGAGCGCGAACTCCACGCTGATTGAGAGTTCTAACGAAGCAGAGAGCATAGCATAAACTAAGTTATGCTTTGCTCTCTTCCCTTCTTCGCTTCGTTTCCGCTCTCTCTCTCTCGCTCTCGGTTTTGTGGTCGTAAAGCTTTTGGCCGTGAAACGACGGCAGTGAAACAAAACCAAATCGTGGGCCAACATTACCGTAAGGGCTCATAACAACAACAACAGCAACAACGGACGCCGCTGCAGATGGCCAAAATAAATTTTGTAATTTTTTTGCAACTTTTTTTTTAAGTTTTTGTACCCTGTACCCATAATATGGCTAAAAACAAGGTTAATAATTTTGGAAGGATGTTTGTAACATGTAGAAGGAGGCGTGAAATAGTCCACCAAGTATATATTTTTTTGATCAGTCATGTTAGACTGACTGTAAGTAGGTGTATCCCCTACGTTTATGTCAAATATTGGATGCAATGCCGGATAAAAAACCGAATAACAAGAGTAAAGCTGAACATAAAAGGCTGTTATTCAAAATACACAATCTCAAATATTATATTTATCTATCCTGAAAAGATTATTAAAATCGTTAAATGACCTCAAAAGTATCGAATAAATAATATTGCAGGAGGCAGGAGCATTTCCATATACCATTAAAGCACGTCATAAGTAAAAAATAGGAAGATGCATTGCTGCAGCGCTTACAAATATATTTAAAATACAGGCTACAGGGTATGCTACTGTCGGGTGCGTGCGACTGATCTGCTACGCCCATTCTGGTTCCTTTTTGGGGCCAGAGAATATATATTCAACCCAAACTGCATGCAGCGTTTTTTGGCCCGTTAACGCGTGACTTCGAGTGCCCTTAATGCTGTAAATGAATATTTAATGTTAAAAGCACTTGTCGAAAATGCAGCTACAGAAAACGTGCATTCTGTAGAGAGGGGAAAGGAGAATGATGGGGGGTTGAGAGGAGAATGGGGCAAGGGGTAGGGGGTAGGCTGTGTCTACTATCGCTTCACTTAACGAGCGAGTTGATTTTAAATTGTTTCTGCAATTGGAGCATGCGATTAAAAATAAATAGTTGCAGTTTGTTAGCCTTAACTTGAAGGGCCAAGCAAATTAGCGTTAACTTTAACTCTTCCCCCTTCCCTCCCCGTCCCATTTCGAACCCCTTCTTTCTTCCTGCTGTTTGCACACGGCAAACAGAGTTAACTCGGTCCAGCAGCTGGCATAAATAATGCGTAGGCTGAGGTTACCTCAAGCTGGGCCTTGTCCTCCGCTCTACTCGTTAGCCAAAACACAGAGAGAAAAACTTCAACCTTTACCTATTCAAATCAAGCATATTAAGCAGCAAGGATAAAAATTCTTAGGTTTAGAAGTTCGAATTTTAAAAAATCTGATGCCACGCCTCCTTTTGGGTGAAACAAACATTTCTCTATAATTTTCAGATCTGTAATTTTTTTGTTAAATTATCATTCTATTAATTATTTTAATTTATTTGGTATTCAAATTAATTTATATTTCCCATTTCTACTAAGCACGACAAGAACTAAAGAATTTAGTACTCGGATGAAAAATTTTCTGGCTCATTAAATTATCGACAACGGCAGCTTGAGATTCAATTGCGAAAATTCTTAAACTCTTTTCTCTCAGTGTATCTAAGCAGCAACTCTGTTTGCCCAGGCGTCGTCTTGTACATCTTGGCGCATCCCGGTTTGTTTGGCTTGGGTTTCCTTCTGGGTTACTGAGACAAATGTTTATAAACCGCTTAATTATTCACTTGGCCCAGTTTTTAGCCAGATGCGTGCCCTTTTCCCTCCTCCCCTCTCCACTCACCACCCTCTTTTTAAAGTGTGAGCACACGCAAAACAAATTGACAGAGACGCACAGATTTCCATGGTGTTAAGCTGAGGCCACATAAATCAGCAGCCAAACAACAGAAGTTGGCGACTACAGTTAACTCATTCAGACAACTCGCAATTGTGTAACTTAAGTTAAATATCTGTATACTTTACAACTTTAAAGAGGCTCTAAATAAAGGCCAAGGGTCTACTCAGATGGAGCATTACTAACTGATGAACAGTCTAAAGTAATTGCCTGAAGTAATTCAAAACGGGCATGTACAAAACAAATAAATTTAATCTAATAAAAGTCAGTAAGGATCAGCCGATCAGTCGGAAGAATGGTTCAACGGTCAGTTGGTCAAGGCTAAGCAGATTTAGCTTGTCATTCAGCATTTTATTGTTTAAGGAGTGATAATACCTCCATGATTCCAATATTAGCCCCAAAATCCACATTTTTCGACCAAATGCCGTCATGTTTGGTTTTTTCTGCATTATTTTGCAATACAATTCGTTTACGCATTAATTCTCAGAATCTTAAAATAAAAATTTTTTTCTGAAAATTTTATATTTTTTAAGGAACACCCCTTAACATTTTCGCGAAAAATTTCAAAAAAATTTTTTTTTATCTATCACTAAAATTTCACTTTCGCACTCAAATGATTAAGAAAAATTCATACCGCTTGAAAATCGGCTGAGTTTTGGTGAAGTTATGCGCTTTCAAAGTTCCAAAAAAATTGGCCTATTTCGTTTAAGGGATGATAATCTGCCCCTGATTTCAATATTGGCCCTAAAATCTACATTTTTCGGCCAAATGCTGCCATGTTTGGAGTTTTCTGCATAATTTTGCAATGCATTTCGTTCATTATGAATTTATTATTTTATTATATTACATAATCAATGTTCTTTTTATAAAACATCGGGGTTCCCACTATCGATTGTTATGCAACCCTAACGTGGATCATCTGGAGGCAGCTGCACAGCAAATGCTGCTCTCGACGCCTCTCAAATTGACCCTGTTTGCAATTGGCGATGATGCAATGGAGATGGAGCCAAGAACGCGCTCGCGCTCAATTGGCAGCATGTCAAGTAAACTCAAGTTAAATTTATTTGCATGGAGCAGAGAGGAGACAAGATGACGGTGAGTGGTAGAGGAAGGGGCAGGCATAGAGTCAGCTCTTGTGGCTGTGTCTAAATATAAACTGCTCTTCAAGTGCTGCCTGTGGAGAGTGTGGCCCATTTTGCCGTTGCCTGTCAACGCAATTGCTGTCATTGCTGTTATTGCACTTAACGCACTTACACCCACACTCACACACACACACACAGACACACACTCACACATAGACGACACACACACAGGCACAACAAGTAGACAGAGGCAACAACTGGCTGCAATTATGGCGTCTCAATGCGTTTCTGTGCGTGGCTCTGGCAGTTAGTGCCTGAAGCCCGCAGTGCCTAGTGCCTACACTGAGAGAAATATTTCCAATCTAAAATTCAGAATATGATCAATTTGAATACACACAATATAAAAAAGAATAGAAATGATAATAAGGCAAATATGTATGAAAATATCTTAAAGAAATGAATACAAATTTATAAAAATAATATTTTGTAATTAGAAACAGCTATACAGATTCTTAAATTAAGCAAAATATTGATTAAAGAAAATTAGAAAAATAATAATAAATTCAATTTTTGCGATTGATTATTTCAACAGAAGAAGTGAAGAAAATAAAATACTAAATATTAAAGATAATAATAAAGATTAATTAATAATAACTAAAAAATCATGTTAATATGTAAAAGTTTTAAATAAATAAAAAATATATAAATAATAATTTAAAGGCAAATATATTTTGAATTTTTTTAATAAAAATAATTAAACGATAACATTTAATTTAATTTAATTTTTAAGTTTTCTCTTTCCAGTTTATTCTTTTTTATGTTTTGTCTGCTCAACTTCAACATTTGTCAGCATGTTTCAAGGACGGAATTCTTGATTTTCTCTCTGTGTACTGCTGGCACAGTGGTACAAAAGGCATTCTGCGCAACAAAAGCATTGCAATGCCCACGGGGCGACCATTAGCCTAATAACGCCATGCATCAGCACACACAAAGACACGCGGACAGATAGACAGACAGGGACTCCGGCATGCCTGCCATCAGAGTCTCGACTGTGCGCCACACACATGTGCCAACAATGGGCAGCAGACCACCAACAACACCACCATCAGCACCACCGTCAGCACCACCATCCGCACCACCACCAACAACAATGACAAACAGTCAACATGATGAACCTCAACTCTGTCTCCGACTCAGCCTCAATTTGAGTTTTGCGTTTTGCGTTCTGGCCTGGCACAATTAACATAAATAATAGTCAAGTGGTTCCGGGAAAACTGCAAAAAATATATGTGTATTGTATATAAAATACTTTCCTTTTCAGCTCTAATTATGGCGCCAGGGACATGCTCCAAATGCCAAACAGAATTGTTATACAGGGACAATTAAAAAAGGTGTGAAAATTCGTTGAGTGCTTCATAAGTTTCGTTTGGCATTTTCATTTAAATATGAAGTGACACAGTAGATAAATTCATATGGGTCTAAAAATAGCAAAAAAATATAAAAATAAATCAATAAAAATAAAAATATAAATATACAAAATAATAATAAAAATAAAAAATAAATAAATTTTCCCAAAACTTATTGAACTAGACTGTTTCTTTTTCAAATTCAAATAACAATTAAATTTAATATATTAATAAGCAATGTATAGAACATAAAAATTAAAAAAATATTTTCATAAAAAAATAATTAACTTAGTATTAAACTTTTGACATCAGTTTGTTTGATAATCTCTGCAGGTAAATTTTAATATCGTCGCCTGCTCAATTGGAAATATAGTAATTGCAGACATTAAAATCATTCTTTATGTGTAATTTATGATAAAACTTTTAATAAATATCCAAGCTGATAACTGACAATGATTCGTTCACATTTGTTAAAAACAACTTTAAAGTCAATTTAATTAATGGCTTGTGCTTATGTCAGCTGACATAAATAATAAATTGGAAAAGTGCAAATTAAATAATGCCAAGTTTAAACACCACAAACTTGTCGTTATTGCTGCTGCTGCTGTTGATTCCGGAGATAAAAGTCAAAAGCTTCTGCACATTTTTGCAGTTCAATTATTAAACAATTTCATAGTTGCTGGCAATATTTTGTTGTCGCAACTATTTTTGGTGCAAATAAAAGGATAAGCTGACTCGAAGTTGGAGTCGGAGTCGGTGCTGGATTCTCGGCAGGAGGAAGAGCAGACAACAAAACAATTTACTGATTTTAACAAAAATTTTAATTAAACAAATTTTGTGTGTGAAAGGAAGTTTCCCCACTCCCCCTATTTTCCTCTACACAACTCAATTCTCAACAGCAAGAGCAACAGAAACTTTTCGCACGGTCTGCGACTTCCTTTATAGCAGGAAGTTGGCACGAGCAGCTCGATGGCAATGGCAGTGTTGTTGCTGCTCTGCACAATTCACTTTTTGCACCATAAGTTGTGCCCAAAATAGCAGAAAAGTTGCCCCCGATAATGTAAAAATGAAGCAACAAAATAATACAACAGAGGCATGTTCTCCTAAAAAATCTGTAAGCTGTAGGAAATGTGCAAAAGTTTTTCCCTTTCCATCTCCGCCCCCAAAAAACTATGCGACAATCCTACTCAAATACCGCTTGACCCGGCAGCTACAGCAGCTCCTGATTTGCCCAGTTCAACCATAAATCTCTGCAGGCATTTGAATGTCACCATTGACTCGCTTCACTGCCTTTCCTCCCACTGTCCCCCTGTCCCACTGTCCCCCCCTGTCTAACTGTCTGTCTAGACTGCAAGCCATGCGCTTTGCTTATAAAGTTGTCGCATGGCGCCCCTAAAACCAATGTCTGTCTACCACTTAAGCAAGCTCAACATATAAATCTTGCAATGGTTGGTATTTCCACAACAACAATGCGCCATTTTATTGCCAAACCTCAGACATTGCGTATACGTAACGTAAGCCAAGAGCAGCTCCAGCTGCTGTTGCCACAAATGCTACAGCTACAGCTGCCATGCCATCATGCATTGTGGCCTCAGGGAAAGCTGGATACGAATTTGCTTCCCTCAACTGGCCCCGAGTTTTACTGGCAAAAGCTGGCCCATTTTGACTTTGAGTAACAATTTTGACTTTAACTTTGTCACATGTTGCCGATTCTGTCGTAGTTAGGCGACATTTGCTACAAATTCTGGCTGAACTTTTGCCAAGAATTTCAAGTATTCAGCATGCGAAAAAATTCATAAAAATTTCACAACTATTTCAAATGCTTTAACATAAAAAACAAATAAGTTTTATGCTTTAGCTGATTTGATTTTCTCCACAGCTTTGCTTTGCATTCAATTTTGGTTTGAGCAAAATAACTACGTAAATTCTCAAGAATTTGGAATGAAAAGAAATGCTTACAAATTTTACTTTTACTTCGAATATAAAACAAATAACTTGTTTAAAAACTATTGTGCCTGAATATCCAATTATTTTCCCTTGCAGCATTTATTTTAATTTATTTTATTTTAAGTAAAATATGCAAATTAAAATAAATTAATGCGATAACTATTAATAACACCAAAACAATAAAATACTTTATAAAACAAATGAGATTTAATGAAGTATTGGTGCTTAATTCTCGTAATTAAAAAGTGATATTCAAAAAAATATTTCAATCAAAATAAACTAATGCTACATAGCGAGGAAAGTTTAAAAACTAACAACAATGACTTTAAATGCTTTTAAATATACCACACATAAAATGTTTAAAATTATGATCCTTTTTATTTTATTTCTTTCATTTCACTTATTTTAATTTAATTTAAAATTGTATGTAAAATATAAAAATGAAAGAATTAAGATAAAAGATATCTTTAAATTGCCTTTTATCTAATACCCAACCCGATTACTTACTCGTACTTCCAATATTTAATAAGTAGTTTTTCATATTGCCAAACGTGACTGTCCCTTTGAGTTCCGAAATTGACATTCCCAATTGGACTATCTTTCATGTCGTTGGTGCGAAGTATTACCTATAGTCATCAATTATTTAATAATGCGCACATAATAGAGTTATATAATTTAGCACTCCGCCCAGTATTTTGTTGTTTTGGCAGGGACCTCAGCAATGCCATGCGGTATTCATCAATTCATCATGCGAGGAAAACGCAAAAAAAAAAACAAAATAAAAAAAAAGGAAATCAAAAAGGGACCGGAAAACCGTGAGAGGAAGCGACAGACAAACAGTGGGTGGGGAGGGGAGAGGGAAACTAGTGTACGTTGTGCGACCCCAAAACGACAACGCACAAAATTATTCAAGTCAATGAACAATTTAATTTATCATTAATATAAAATCCGACAGTTTTGTATGTAGAAGTGTCGCCTTGGCGTGCTGCCATCCAGCGCCACTTGAGCTAATCTCATATATCATCGTTGATCTGGCAGCCCAAGAGCGTGGGTTCCAACATTTTTTCCAATACGTATGATTTTACTTTCAAATGCAAGCACCACACTGCTTGTCTGCCCTTCTGTCTGCCCTTCTGCCCTTCTGTCCCTCTGTCGCTCTATCTGCCATAATTCTGCGCAGGAAACTTGCTGGCATCAGCAGCCGGCAGTCTGACCATTAATACTCAATTGGCTGTGCTTCCCGTGCGGATTGTGGTTGGACTGCTTAGACTCCTTGGACTCCTTGGACTCCATGCTTTTTACCCGCCATCAGCATCATCATCGTCGCCATTATCATCATCATCTTGCATCTTGCTGGCCGTCGACGTCTTGTGCTGACACTTGAATTGAATCAAAATTGGTTATTAGCAATTCTTACGAGACGTACGACAACTCAGGGACTTCTCTCCTTACGGCATAAAAAACGTAGATCTATTTGCCGTGTGCCAAAAGAATTAGATACCCTTTACCTGGTAGGGCCATTAATATCAGCATATTTAAAAATTGTACATTAAATTTTATACAAAATATTTAAATATGTTATATAATGACATAAGTCCAGGCTACAAATTATTATCACAAATTAATTGTAAAATTGTCAAAAAATATATTCAAAAATCCCTAGGCCCAGGATTGGCTTTACTGAGTATTTATTCATATTTATTTATCTATATTTTACTATCTTCATTTATTAATATATATATATATATGTATTAAAATAATATAAAAGTTTTATTGTACTCTACTCAGAATTTATTGGTGTTTATCTATCTATATTTATTTATGTTTCGTTATTAACTTATGTCGAACAGTTTATAGAAAATACTACAATATAAAATTTAATCAACAAGGTTTTAAAACTTATAAAAAAATTTATAAAATTTTAAAAATTTTAAAAGCTTGACTACTCATTTCTTGTTTGTTTAATTATTTAAATAGGAAATATGAAAAATTCAACAACATTTCAATATTAATTTAATTGCTTTTGTCCATTTTTATATTACTCTTATGTTTTATTTTATTATTACATATGTCGATAGTGTAAATTAAAGTACAGTTTAAAATTAAAAGAAAATAATCTCAATAAAGATCAATGTAATTTCTTTGCTTACATCCAATCAAATCCTTTTAAATACATGAATATCAATTGGAAAACCCATGCACTTGGTATATTGTATGTTGTACTGTGACCCGTCTATCTGTGCTTTCAATTGCTTTTTAAAGCCAACTATCAATGGAGAAGTTAGGTAGCCTTGGGGCCAGTTCGATAGTCGATCTGTGTCAATGCAAACAAATCGAGAGCAATAGTAGAATGTCCCCTCAATAGACAGAGGCAGACGGAGGAGCCTCTGGCAAACTGCATATCAAAAGTTATTCGGCGCAAATGAAATCGTTTTGTGCAACTTCCGTTTCCGCTTTAGCAGGCAGCAGGCAGCATGCAGCAGGCAGTAGCCATGGCATGGTATGGAGTATGGAGTACGGCAAATGGCAGCCATGTTTACGACGCAGCGTCGCATTCGTACACGATTTTTGATTTTGATTTGTTTGCACAAAAACTCCTCAGCTCAGTTGCCATTGCTGCGTGTGAGTGCATTCGCTTGGAATATCTAAGTTTTCTAGCCCAGCTAAAGTTCTCCATGCACAGCAACAAAATACAAAATACAAAAAACTAAAAATGAAAAAAGCAAAATGGAAAATGGAAAATATCGTACATGCACAGCCTTATCATGGCTCACTCGGTGCATATTCTGCTGATGTACGCAGTAAGAGCAAAAATTGCATGCTTTATGCATAAATAAACAAATCAGTGAAATCAAAAACATTCAAAATGACTTCAAAACTCAGCTCAATGCCCATTGTCATCCATGTGCATTGAATTTTTGTCGTATTTATTTTTGGCTTTTACATTCATTTCATTTCACATGATTTTTAGAGATATTTTGCAAACGGATTGAGCACATATTTTGTTTGCTCTTTAGCTTTAAAAATATGAATGGAAAACACAGCAAAGTTCCTAAATTGGGATTAACAGAAAATATTCCTTAAATTTGTTTGACAAATTAAACATATGCAGATGCTTCAATAGAAAATATCGAGAGATAAATTGTTTGAGAAAGAAATTAAATACGTTTTTCTGCAAATACAAATAATAGATTTATTGTAAAAGAAAATATTATAAGTTGACATAATACCGAAGCTACTGCAATGCAGTTGGAAATCACCATTTAAAAATACATTTCGTTTCTGATATGCAATTAAGGAAATTCCTATAGAAAATACAACTAGCGATAATTTTAATCCCTAAATAAAATATTTATTCTTTTAACTGGTTATTGTGCAAAAATATTTGCACTGTTTAAAGTGAAAAGGTTTACAAATAAGTAAAATAGGTATACAGTATTTCGTATTTTTAATAGAATAACAACTATAAATAAAATATTTAAACTCTTCATTATTTATTCACTAAATTACATTTAATTTAATGTATTTAAAATTTATTTTATTTTATTCCTTTCTCAAGTGCATGATTTTTAACTACCATTACAATCAGCTTTTTACCACTTTGTTCACCACAATTTAGAGCACTCTAAGGATCTTATAAGCTGAGCTGACTGAGGCTTCTAGTCCTAAGTCAGAGCTGCTTGGCAATAAAATTAAAGCCGGCTGACAGACGCAGATAGAGACGCAGAGATATGACATACGAGCCTGCATTGTGGACTCAGTAATTAGAAACTTATGTTAATGACTTTCACTCTCAGCCAAAGGAATATACTATATAGTACTATATATAGAGAGGGAGAGGAGTGAAATTTGAGGCTAAATGAAGGTTACGGCCTGGCCTGGGCTCATGCATATGCATATTCATGACAGCAGATACTCATACGTTGTGGCACTAAATGAAGTTTGGCTCAAATCATCATCCAATTAGAGCTGTAAAATTATACTAATTACAAGTTTGGAATTAGAAATATGCAAATGTGCAGGAGTCGAGACTGCTGTAGGCGAAACTTTTGTGATTAAAAATTGCCAAAGTTAAATGTGGCACACAGAGACACAGTATAGAGTATCCGGCATTATATAAAGTTGCATACATTTGCCTAAATTATATTGACAACTGAGCTCCAAGAGCAGTTCGGGGAGGGGGCTGGGGAGGGGCACTGCTGCAAGCGTTGCCTGCAACGCTGCTGATAAGTGCGCTAAGCTCTCTTCTCTCTCCTCTCTCCACTCTCTGCTCGCTCTTCCAACAGCTTGGCCCACATATGAAAAGGCCAGCAAAGTCATGCATAAATTATAACAAAAAGACAAGAGCAACAAAAAATATTAGACTAACACAATAATGCTGCATGCCTGACAGATACCCTGTAAAATACCAGAAGTTCTTATGCTTTTTATATTCTGTTCTAAATGGAATTTCTAAAGTTTCGCCAAATCACACTTATTAAAAACAATTTATTAAATATATAATTTTGTTGAGCCTTTTATATTTTATACTGAAATTAATTATTAATTTAATGACTTGTTCAATTATAATTTGTAATTCAATTTCCTGAATTCACATTAAATAAATAAAAAAATATTCATTAAATCAATTATTTAATTTAATTTGTATTAGTAATTAAATTTTGTATACTCAACAGATCTGTGTAGACTTTAAATAAATTGTTTAATTTTATTTAATGCTCAATTTAAATATTTATTTAATTTGTTTGACCTTAATTAGTCTACATTAAATAAATAAATAAATAATTAAGTTTATACTCCCTTCGTCAGAGATAATTCCAAAATAAGCAGCATCATAATTAAAACAAAATATGCTGCAAAAAGGGAAAACTTTAAATTTGCACTTCAAAAGCGTAAATTTGCTGATTTATGTTGAGCTTGAGCCTCAACTTGACTGGGCAGACGCTGCGTATACTTAATTTGCCACGACGTATACCTAATATGGCAAACTTGCCACGTTGGCTGTGCAGAAGTCACGCGCTCTGCAACTAAATTCAATCAAGTTAGACCCCATTACAAAAACAGTGACAATTGCAGTGCAACTGGACACGAATAATTTGCGCTAATTGTAATGCATTTAGTGAACGCTTCGCATTGCAGGTCACCTTGAAAGACAATGTTGCTAGGGAGGTGCTAACAAGCTTAAAGAGAGAGGGAGGCAACTGTAGAAAGAGGGAGAGAGAGGATGGCAGTTTGTTGGTATAAGTGAGACCTTGTCCCTGGAGATTGTCAACGCCATTTGCAGTTAGCTGTTTCACTTCCTATGCCAATTTCCATTTTCATTACGAAAAGATGCGCGCTCGTGTCACTTTATCATTTTCCAATTGACAACGCACAGCTGTTCTCAGCTCTCTCTCTCTCTCTCTCTAGCTCACTCTGTCTCTTTCTCTGTCTCTTGTCTCACTTTACACTATCTACAGCCTGTTTTCGAATTGTCAAATTAAAACGGAAAAATGTTGAATTTGATTAGCGAAGCGTTAAAGAAAGAAACGCCGCAGCGCACAGACAAATGCAGAAAAGTACACAACAAAGAAGAAAAAAACAAAATAAGATATATGAAACGAATGAAAAGATAATGAGCCTGGGTTCAGGCCAAGAGCAGAGCGTTTAAGAAAAACTTTTGTCAGAACCAACAGGCGTGTAAAGGACCAGGGCTGCGCAAAACAAACTAACAATAAAATAAGCAATTTATTTATGAAAAATATTTTGTATAAATTTAAATAAAATATTAACTGAGTTTGGAAATATTAATCTATAATTTTGAGATAGAATTTAAAAAAAAATTTTAAAAAAATTACTATATATTTTTGGTGAAATTTGGAATTCAAATTTACACAAAAAAGTTGATTTTGTTTTCGTTTTTTTTTTTGCATTCTTTATGAAGTTTAATTTTATTAAAAATTGTTTCAACTTATAACAAAAGTTTATAGCATTTATTTATAACTTTTTCTAGTTTTCAAGTTATTTTCGGTGGCAGCGCAGCCCTGGTTGGATGGTAAGTCAGTGAGGCAAGCAACTATCATTGTCTGTTACACGAAAAACTGCAGCTGCTACTCTGTATCTCTCTCGTAACCCGACATTCTAAATGTCGTATCAGCAGCCAAAAACCCAGGCTGCCATTGCGAGAGGGAGAACCTCTGAGTGCTGGATAATTTTGTAATTATTTAACTTAATGGAAAACAAACCTAATTTTCGTGCAAAAATTAAAAGAAGCAGAACTTGGCGCGTGACATGCCAATGGCTGGCATTGAGAGCTGAGAGCAGAGTGAGAAAGAAAGAGCGAGCTGAAGAAAACAAAGTGTTGAAGGGTTTAAGTTCTTAGACAAGTTAAATGGAAAGCTGCCAATTTGCTCAGCGCCAAATTATTTACAGTACAATATACTATATGTCGGGTGTATGGAGAGCATTGTCTGACTGGCGTGTTAATGCGATTCGGGCAACAATTAAACTGTAATTCCATTCAATTATGTGCCGTGTTTGCTTAGCCACCGCAGCTGAGAGTTAATTGACAGCCGAGACCTTAGCAAAAATCGATGAGCTAATTGTTAAAAAATATCTGCCAAGATGCCGGCGAAAAGTGCAATACCGTCTCTCAAAAACTTCAAATTGATAAATCCCCCCCCAGTTGCCCAAGAGCTGCGGATAAAGTTTCAGCTCGTTTATTAAGTGCCGCAAAAGTTGCGAGCACACAAATGATAATTGGGCATTGAGCCGCACCATAGTTCGCACCATTCTCCATTCTTTACTCCATTCGCCATTTTCTATTCTCCATTTTCCATTTTCCATTTTCCATGCCCCCTGCTTGCTACTTCCTGCAGCCGGCGAAAGCTGCATAATTAACACAAAATAATGATAAAGTTCGCTACGCTGAGTCAGCGACAAGATTTCCTATAACTTGCAACACATCATCCGCTCTCAGAACCCCATCTAACGGCCAAGTTTCTGGAACTCCCACTCCCGATTGTCCAGGGGGCAAACAGAGCGCGACTTCAGCCAGCGAGAGATGCAATGGAAGTGATAGGCATGGTTGCAGACGCCCCAGGCCACGGTGCATTCCTCGAAAGAGTTTTGATTGGGCGCCGCCTGACACTCGATGCACAGATCCATGATGGAGTTGCGGCAAATGGCGCAAGTGTCCACGGCAATATCTAAACAAAATATTTAGTATTAAAATTGGTAAATAAATAAATACAATTAGTAAATAGATTCAGTAATTTATATATATATATATTTAAAAAATAGCTGGAGTTTTAACAAAGTTATGCGCACTTGAAATTCAACCAAAATGCGGGTTTTTCTTTACCGGATTTTGAGGATAATTATTTTATTTATATTTTATTTATATATTCAATGTTATTGAATGTTTGGTCATCCTCAAATTCACATTTATTGCTAGAACTTGGTTTATTATATTTTTTATGCATATTTCTAGATCACAAGTCAAAATGAGAATTTATAAAATTTAAAAACACATTTTTTCTATTTTTATTTTCAATTGTTGTTTGTTCAAATATCGATTTAATCGACATTAATCGATACCTCCCACATCCCCTAACTTTCCTTTGGCTTACCCCATGCCCACATGGCCACCGCATTCCACTTCTTGACTGTGAATCTCTTCTTGCTCCTTCGCATATCCGCACTGCAACTCGCCGCCCCCTCTGCATCCACATCCATCATGGCCTCTGATAGCTGCTCCGCATCAGTGTCGGCAGTTTGAAAGTTCGAGCAGCACGAATCGTTGGGATCCATTTTGTATGTGTGTTAAATGTGTATTTTCCCTGTGTAAATTCGAATATTGTTTGGGGAAATTCATCAGTTGCCGGCGTCAACCTGTGCTAAGCGGGCTACTTTGTTTGCAGTGTACTCACTTTGCTAATTGGTATTCCAGCTAAAGCAGTTAATGCTAAGCTGCTTAAGCTTCCTGCTTGTAATTATTATTGTTAACATTATATATATAATTTGTAAATTGTTTGCTCAAACACTGAGTATTCATTACGCTTAACTCGCTGTATTTTTTTTAATGTTAAATGATTATGCGCTAGGCTGGGAAAATTACTTTTGAGTTAGTTGTTTAATCTCATCGCTGAATAAATTTCATTCGTTGATATTTCACTTGTTTCATTTATAATACTCAAAATATTCGCGCTGCAATTACTCACCCTGTTATCCACTCGTTACTTTGCCTTCATTTTAGTTACTTATCAACTGAGTTACATTCACCTCTATATTTCTTCTTCTTACATTCAGTGCAATTAGTTAGTTATGATTTGTTTTCTACTCGTTATATTGATATCTTTCAATATTTCTTTTTCCATTTCGTGCGTGTTTTTATTGTCCAGTACATAGATTTAGCAATCATTAGCTATGATTTCATATCCACTCGTTACTTTCGCTTTGAAAACTCGCTACTTTACGTCTTTAAACAATTCCTTGTTCGTTGAATATCCCTTCATTTTTCGCCCTTCTTTTATATAATGCAATTAAACTGGATCCACAAGATATGCCTCTTTTCAGCTCTTTACTTTCGCTTTGCATACTCGTTACTTTCCGGTCCTTCACTATTCCCTATGTTTATTAGATATCCTTACATATCTCGCCCTTCTTCCATTTAGTGCAATTAGTTAGGGCTCACCAGTTTTGCTGCAATCGTTAGTTATGCTTTCGTTTCCACTCGTTACTTTCACTTTACTCGGCGTTCCCCTTCGCTCATTAAGACTCGCACTTTATTTGCTGCAATAGCTTACGCACAGCATGCGCATTCAGCTTCACATTGTCATCTTGGTGGCATTACGAGAATATTGCGTTCTAATTACATGACGAGCATTTTTGAGTGCCGTATCTATGGCTCCATTACGCAGCTCCCTGTCAAGGTCCTGCAGTGCATTATGCTTATTAGGGGTAGTCCCTACAGTGTCCCCGTACCCTCCCCTTCCATCCCTCCCACTCACTTTCGTTTGCTTGCTTTTGTCCCCCTTTTTCCATAGTTTTTCTTCTTTTTTTTTTGCTCTCGCTCGTTTCGCCTTTGCTCGCCAAATGTTTTGCTATGACGCTTGAGTCAACATTAATTTAAATGAGTTGCCACTTAACTTTTAATTAAAAATTCACTTTTTATTTATTTAGTTGGAAATGGAATGGACTGACCTGCCCCACCCCCCGCCTGCCCCTTATGCACCCTGCTGCGGCAAGCTCTCCATTTACGCTCTGCTATGCACTTATGGCCGACTCGTCGTGCCTCGCACTTTGATTTAAATGCAGCGCCAAACTAAAATAAAAAATTCAATAAAAAACCAGCAAGAAAAATACAAAAAATATACACAAAATGTTGAGTTTATACAAATTAAAGTTTTGTGTTATTTTATTCTGCTTGAAATGAAGCCAAATGGTTATGTATTTAATATTGTATGCCTTAACTACAATCTTAATGAATAAACAGTTTTATATAGAGGAACTTGTGTTATATGGTGACAGTTGAAGAGAGACAGGGAGCTCGACTGTCGCTCTATTTGATCAAGTGATTACCTTCTGGCACTTCTCAGCCCCCATCGCAGTGTCGCCTTCTATTTCCCCTCTCTGCTCTTTTCCATCGCCTAAATGATTTGCATAATTAATGCACAGTAATTAAAATGTTACGCACTGCTTTTCAAGCCTTTTTGTTTATTTTATTCTATTCAATATTATTTTGATTAAGTTTTATGCTTGTGCAGGAAATGCGAAGCGCTTAATGATCCCCTATTTATATGGTTTTATTTCATTTAATTATTATATTATTAAATCTTATTTAAGTCAGTGAAAGTTTACATTTCCTGCAATTTAAATGCTTAAATTTATTAAATGAGAATTTAAAATTTTCCTCTTAAAATAATTTAAGCATTCTATATTATTTGATTTTGTTTCTAGAGTTATACATGGATTATAAGGATTTAAAATTATGTACAATCTAAAATTCCTTGGGGAAACTTTTGTTCGATGCTTGTACTAAGTTTGAATTTCTTGAATTCTTCAGTAAACTCATAACTCTTTGCAGTGAAAGCAATTGTAAAGAGCCCTAAAGCCTTTTTGGCAACTTGCACAAAGCATTTGGCATGCAAATTGTCTGCCTCAGCATGCATGTGGCAAGTGTGGCAAGTGTTGCAAGTGTCGATTGGCCAAAATTTATGATAGGAGCAAACAATTAGAGGTGAAATTTGTTAATTTAGTATGGCAGGTATTTGTAATTAATTGCTGGCAAGTGAAAAGCGAGAGAAGCGAGTTGAACTGAGGGCAGACAAATGTCCATGGTTATTAGACTCTGCTGTCCACGCTTATTAAATTGTTTGGCTGGGGTTTATTGAACTGTTTTGATACGCTTGCTGAAGTTTGTCATGCATTCAGTGGGTGCCACGCCCCCAGCGCCCACGTTTAGTGCCATTGAGTGCACACGCTCTTCATTTGGAATTGATGTATTTACATCCGTTTGTAATTTCCTACGTGTGCCTGGAATATATTTTACCCAAAATTTGCCAAATGCTCTTCTATATGCAGTCAGTCAACCAGTCAATACACCCAGAATACTCACATACTGGGGCCAATGAAGCGTCTGCCTCTGCCCCTACATTGCGAGAAAAATTGCATTCTAAAATTAAGCTTTCAAGAAATTAATTAGATCAACTTTAAAGAGTTATTTTAAAATTATAAAAAAAAGTATAGGCAATTTTAAAATAAGGGAATCCCGATTTAATTTACAATAAGAACTCAAATTGTTGTTTTAAGAATAAATTCTTTTGTGGCGCCATCTTGTGTCTAATTTTAAAAATTAGATATCTTTTCAATATTTCAGAATTTTAGTTTTCAAATTTCATTTTGAAATTACTTTTAACTTGAGTCTAGAATTTATTAGATCTTTTTATATTCTATTTTTAAATTCTATTCAAAAGCGAAACTCTTGATAATTTCTCCGTGTGCATGTGCAGATATATATTCATGGGTATATCTGTAGCTATATCTATGACTGCACGTTGTATTGCTTTAATTTCGTCATCATTCTACCTGTCGCAGCTCAGCTGCATGCAAATTTTGCACACCTTCGCTGCCGTTGCCCCTTTGGATGCCAATATTATTGATCGGGCGTCAAATTTTGGCTACGCTCTTGGCTCTATAAATTGTAGCACATTTCCATCGTCAGTTTACTCGACATTAGACGCAGCTCTATGGCTGTGTCTGTGTGTGTGTGTGTGTGAGTGTATGTGAGTATCTGTGTCTGTGTCTGTGTCTGGCTTGTTCAGGTTATCAATGAGTGTCTGTCCATGGGATGTGCGGGGTGTGGGGAGAACTTGGCTGTCATTGTGTGTCTTTGGAACAATTAACATAAGCTGGTGTGAAACAAGTTAAGCACATTTGGCTAGTGGGTATGCATGACTAAAAGATACCCTAAGATATGCGAAGAGGATTTTTGAAAAATATGTATAATATAATTTGTTTTGACTAGCTTCTAATCAACTGATTTACATAAATCAGTTGACAAATAAAAATGATAATAAAAATAAATAAATATAAATAATAAATTAAATCTATCTGTTATCTCATAGCATTATTTATCTGGCAATTTTAAGCAAATTAAAATCCAAAAAAATCTTTATATAGCTTTATCTACAATTATTTTTATCGGTTGCATTTTTCTGTTCTCTGCTCCATCAAATTTTTATTGAGCTCAGAAGTGTTTAGCAATGACAATTATGGGAGCAACAAAAGCCGCCAACTCTGACGTAGGCCATAAAATTTAATGGAGAGTCAAACGAAGCAAAAACTGAATGGAAATAGAAAATAAACTGGCACATGCCTAGACAGCTTTCACACGCACACACAAATAGTTAGGGAAGCAAGAGAAATAAAAGAAGAGAAGAAAAGCAGCTAGAAATGCAGGCACTTGGCTTGCGCTTTTGCGCCTTATTAATAAAACAAATACAAAAATAAAAAAAAAAGTAAAGAAAAGAGCGGCAAAAATAACAAAGCAACGGCAAAAAGATATTTTGCCTGCGCATTTTTTCACATAAGCCACATTTTCAATAACAAAATGTTGCCCGAGGCAAAAGCAACTTGTGCGAAGTTGTTGCTTTCCGCAAGTCTTTGGCTTTGGCATAAGTTTGTTAGGGGCTTTAACAACCATACACCTACAAGAAGTTGCTCCGCAGCTCTGTCTACCTCGTCTTTGCTCTTATTTCTGGTACGTTTTATTTTCGTTGAACATTTCATTGACACTTTGACAGCAACATTGACATTTGCGTGACTGAAGTGATTAGAATGTGCGCCGCAAAGTAGGCAACGCTTCAAGTTGTTCTGACTAAGCTCGCTCTCTCTCTCTTTCTTTCTCCATTTTACGCTTGAGCGTTCGAAACTCCATTTTGTGCCCGAGTTTAAAGCCTCACATAGCGGCTATATCTCAATTGATAAGCGCATATCGCTTTGCTGTTTTCCAAATCACTTTCTGCGCAATTTCACCAACTTGTCGAAAGTGGATTTAGTTGCAGGCAAAACTTTGCAGCAAGTCTCAAAGTAAATTTCAGCCAGCCTTTAAATATAGTTATCAAGCTGAAATATATGTTATGACTATATAGAAGCAAGGGTTTTATGAGAAAAAGTTCTACCTATATATCAGCCCTGAAATCGATTTTAAATTTATAAAAAATACAAACTCTTTTTGTTTAATATACATTCATTTTAATTAAAAAATAAATATAATCTAGCGATAAAACATAATATATAATTTAATATTAGTATTGAAAATGTCCAGGTATTTCTGGTGTTTGCTTTCCAGAGCGCTTTTTAATGTCGATGCAAAACTTTTGAAAGGATATTTGACAAAATTTAAAAAGTATATAAGGTTTATTAAGCGCTCAATTTAATTTTTATTTTAATTTAAAATTAATCAAGGTCTTAGGTTGAAATCTTGCTGTAAATAAAGATTGCAAGAATGAAATGTAATATGTAAAGTATTGTAAAATAGAGACCAGTTCTCTAAACTTAATCAAAACAGCATTGAACTTTAAAATTAGAAGCTGTAAACATTGAATTTATAATTAAAAATCTACCAAAAATTAGGCACTTATTTCAAAATAGGATTCATAAGGTCGTCTAAGTACTATTTAAAGCAGTCAAGTTTTTAACATCAATATCTCTCTCTCTCTCTCTTTAATTATAGATTCCATGAGTAAAGTCTTGTTAAAAAGACAGCAGATCGATAGATAGCAGACCGTACTTTAAACTGGAATCAGACGAACTTATCCCCCTGCAATAAAAACAAATACTCCATATGCCAAGAAGCGCAAGGAAAACCCCTCACGGAGCGGCACCCATTGTGCTATATACACAAGTGGCGGAAAATTTATATTTGCTATGAACGGAATGCTCGTGAGCAGAGCAGAGGAGAGGTGTGGAGAGGGGGCAATCGGAAGCGTGCAGCATGTAGTGGAAGCTGTAGCTTGTAGCGTGTATTTGAAGCAGCTGTTCGAAGCAAAACGTTTGCCGGTGAAATTTATTTGGCTTGTAATGCGATTCAATTGCTTGTCGCTTGGATAATGCAGGCGTATCGCTTACCATTCTCCCTCTCTACCTCTAGAGAAGCGAGAAAAGCGCAGAGAAAAGAGATAAACGAGCGGCGCTTAAAGCGCTTGATGTGTCAATTTTCATAGAGAGAGAGACCAAGAGAAAAGACAATGAAAGAGCGAGTCTAACTACTGTATAGACAATACGCTTGATTTACTGTTTTATTGTTTATTGCCTCAATTTTCAGAGAGTTGAGTCGGTGGCAGCTTTTGGGGTTTGTCTTCGGCTCAAATGGCAATTGCGATGGCGATGGCGATGGCGATGTCTCTGTTGTGGCTGACGCCATTGTCCAGCGAGTTGGGGCGAAGTTTTTGCATTTGCTGCACTTTATGCGACGGCTGCTCATTTTTATTACCGAGCATTTGCTGCAACCATGACAAAGTTTTGTTAAGCTCCAACTTTTGCACTTTACTCTAGCTACTGCTGCTGCTGCTGCTGCTGCTGCTGCTCTGACGTCTGTCAAACTTTTCTCTACGTAATTCCACAACAATAAAAAAGCCAGAGCAGCAACTACAGCCATATCCAAGTTGAGAAAAAGGCACAAATAATAAAGCAGATTTACCTTAAATGATTCAATTTGCAACACACACACACTGAGAGAGAGACACACTTATAACGGCAACAAAAGCCGAATTCAATTAGCGGTAATTGAGTTCTACTCTGTCGCATGCGATAAACATCGCAGAGCAAAAGCTACGCCAGAGACCAAACTCAGTAGCCAACTCAAAATAATTTAATAAAACTCAATAAATTAAATTACCTTTTTTATTTATACAACTATAAATGAGAGCCAGAGCCACAGCCACAGTCACAGCCAGAGGTTCAAGAGGCAAAACCTAAGTCATGCACAAATTAAATCAAAACAAATCAATTATTGCATTGTAAATGAAAGAAATTAAATGAAAAATTTCTAGTAAAAATTTCTTCAACAATTGCTGCATTATTTTGATTTATTTGTATGCTTTTACTGATAAAATATTAGCTTTATTAGCTTGTGATAAATTGAAATCATTTATTTCTTAGCAGATTAATATAATCTAAAAAAATTCTATATATCAGCTTGATAAGCATAATTTAATTATTCAAATTTGACAAAAATTTGTAATTTTAAATTTGATTTTAACAAAGCACAAAATTAAAAATGTAAATTATATGGATATAAAAAATAGAATATATGGTAGAAATTTTTAAAACTTATTTTAAAAGCAACCCAGAACTTTAAAATATCCCTATCATCATAATTTAAATATATAAATTGAATATATTTAAATATTTAAATAAAAAGAAAAAGTGAAATTAAATTGCAATAAATATAAATTATATGGGAATGATAACTAAATACCGTAGTAGTATTTTTATATTTGATATATATTTATGCTATTTATTCATATTTTATTAAACCTATTTTAGAAAAGACTTTAAGCCTAAAGTTTAAGCTCTGTGATTTGTAAAATTTTTAATTGAACTGCCATAGAAATTTGATGCTTGGATAAGCTGTAACATTGCACTGTATTTTGTTTTGATAAATAAAAATAAAACCTGTGCATGGAAGTTTAGTGTATTCATTTATTTTGCCTTGCAGAGCTTTAACTGTCAATCTTCCAGCAGAGGGCAAACAATGGCAGACAACAATCGAATGACAAAAGGGGCAAACAAGACTTGTATGCAGACCAGCAGACAGACAAAGCTACAGATAGAGATGGAGCCTAACTGACTTATAGTCTGACTGCATAACTGAGTGAATGACTAACTGACAGACTGAGGGACTGACAGAGTAGTGAGTCGTGTGTCTGTTTTGCATTTTTATAAGGCATACAACTGTAGTGCATTTAATTGAACGATGGAGCACTTTATTAAGATGTCACTCAACATGTTGGGGCTTCGAGTGGGGGAAGATGGAACAAATTTCATTATCGTTGTGTCAGGCATTTTGACAGCTGGTTTCACCTACATTTAACGACTGCATTTTCCACAATATGCATGCATATTTAATAATTTCTGCTTCTTGTTCATACAAAAAACAAAAACAGAAAACAACAAATAAACGCAACTCCAAGTATGAACAACAAAACACCCTGCAGGCAACTGAGGGCAGGCTTGCCGGCCGGCAAGTATATATAACATACAATAGAGAAATGGGGAAATAAAAGGGTTAACTAGAAACTACACTAGGCAGCAGTGTTGCCAATGTCGCCTTTTTCCGTCACATCTGGCTTTAAAAAGAATTTTATAGAAACATTGTAAAGCTGCGGCAGGTGGCATTTTTTTTCAATTTCTTTTAATGCCTTTTAATTTTTATTTATTCGATTTTTTCAAAAATGGTTTTGAATTTTGAAGTTTTTTTTAAAAGATTGGTAAATAGTTTTATATTTACTAGGAATACCATTAATTTAAAGGAATATTTATTAATTTAATTATTTTTGCTTTTGTTTTATTGGATTTTGGTAATTTTAATAAATATTATTAAATATTTCAGAAGTTAATGGACTTATTATGATTAAAATTGAGTAAAATGATATAACTTAAAATCTTTTATTAGGTGGAAAATTTCAGGAAATATTGTAAACCGAATCGGTATTGAAAAACAGAAAACTTTAAGAATAATTAAATCTTTATGTACTTTTTTTGACATATTTTGTTAGCTTTAAATCCGTGAAGTTTACCTATGAAAATTGGCAACACTGCAAGGCAACAAAACAGGCGCACAAACTCGTATATCATGGGGCTAACAAGAAACATGGCTAGAACAACAACTAGAACAACGAGCGTAAAAAGTTTTGAAATGAAAAAGCAGTCAGCATATGAAATGAGTTTATTACTCAAAATGTGCAACAAACACACACATGGAACAAAGTGTGTGTGTGTGTGTGTGAGGAAGATGGCGACAGAGAGAGAGGCAGATAAGGAGGGAGAGTGTGGGAAACTGCGACGCTCGATTTAAGTGGCGTATGCTAACGGGAACGGATGACGTCCTAGTTGGTTGGCTGCTTGACTAGTTGGATAGCTTGGGGAAGACTCTAAAAAGAGACAGAGATAGAAGAAGAGATGGCGATAGAGAAAGAGACAGCGTGCGCGCCTGTTGCCAACCTATCACGTGGCAAACAGTTGCATTTTATTTATAAATATTTAATGCTTACCAAATTCAAACTAAGCCATGTTATCAAATCACTGCGTAGTCGCCATTGCTCCCTCTCCCTCTCTTCTTCTCTCTTCCTCTCTCCCTTCCTCACTCATTTTCGCTGTCTAACGGAAATACTTATGCAACGCCATCAACAACATCAACTGTCTGTCAGTGGCAAAAGGAAATGCGCCAAAATTACGCTCTGTTAATTGAGCGCAGCGCTCGAACACATTGGAGAACGGATATGTTTTTGGATTTTGCAGAGCTACAGGAAATTGGTTTATAGATAGATCGGCATAGATACAGATACTGTATTTAGTCGCAAACCAAAATTGTAAATTGAAGATGCGATACGTGCATTGCATATGCAAATTGTTTGTCGTACTGAAAGTACCTGAAATTGCTTTTACTTTTGCCAATACCCGCAAAATTCTCTGTTCTCCGTATGCTGGACGAGGGTTTACTTGGCAATCGATCGAAATGGAAATTTGCTAAAAATAATATATAAATAAAATTCTTTTTAGTAACTTTACAAACTAATATAAGAAAAAAACATTTTCCGATTGAAAAGTTATTTAGTTGTTATAGAACAAGCTGATATTAGTGGAAAATTAAATTTTATTATTTTTGTTGATATCATTAAATCGGCTAAGCGCTGCCCAGCAGCTTATGCATAGAGAGCGGTCGATATGTTTTTTTATAGGCGAGCTGGCTTCCCGCTGCATTACTTGTAATGCAGGAGGTATGCTTGGAGAGCCAGCAAGAGTGAGCGACCAAAGAGGAGAGTGGCTAAGCGCTGCCTAGGAGGCGAGCCGTCTACCCGCTGCATTACTTGTAATGCAGGAGGTATGCTTGGAGAGCCACCGAGAAGAGCGGCTAAGCGCTGCCTAGGAGGCGAGCCGGCTACCCTCTGCATTACTTGTAATGCAGGAGGTATGCTTGGAGAGCCGGCAAGGAGAGCAGCTAAGCGCAGCCTAGCATCTTACGCACAGAAAGCGATCGATGTGTTCTCTCACCCTAGCTGCAGATTAATGGGTAAGTTTTTTTGGCTCTCTCTCTCTTTCTTATTCTCCAGAACTGATAAGAGACAGCGGCTGCGCAGCCTGCAAGCACTATAAATACAGCTGCTGCAGTGCTGCTGATCACAGTGTAGTGTCTGTGGTCAAGTGAGTAGGACGTGTCAAGGGCGATTAAGTGGAGTGGCGAGTGTGATTATTATAATAAATATTTGTTTATTATAATTTTAAAGCCATTAGTTAAGCTGCTGCTAAATCTGGCACACATAAAAAAGTAAGAAGAATAAGTATTGCATGGTTTTTTGTAAAATATAAAATTGTTTATTTTATTTTTTGTATGGTTTACTATTACTACGTATGTAGTAATTTCTACCATAGTGACATATTATAATTTCATTTCATGTATACAAGTGTATATATGTATTTAATCCCATTAAATATTGCTGCTACGCGTCGTGTGACAGTTGCATAAAATTATATTTTGAATATAGGGTACAGGGAATTTTGCAGTCGGGAACGTCCGACTGATCTGCCCCGTCCAAATTTTTTTTTACATATTAAATCAATTTAGTTAAGGATTAAAAACCATTAAACCTCTGCAAATAAATAATATATTACTTAGGTGTAAAATGTTTGATGAAATTTTTATATTTGCTATAGCAATGATTAATACATTTTATAATATTAATCTATTTAAAAAAAAAAAATTGAGCTTAGATACATTCTATTGAATTTTTGTGCTTTATATATATATTTAGGTTTTTCTGGGCGGCTCTTTGAACTTCCCTCGCTGTGGCATGCAGCAAGCGCATTAGCTTTAGTCTTTAGTTTTAGTTTAAACATTTTTTTCTCTGCAACTCAGCAAACTCAATTCCACTTGGCCGGCTAGCACATAAAAACGTTCTACTTAAACAGAGGGAGGGGTTAGCTAAGGGGGAGGGCGCCCTTGGGCGTGGCAGCCTCTTTTGGCTGATGTGGCAAGTCGTTGGCTGCATTAGCCTGCGAGCGGCTCGAGTGCAAAATCGAATTTACTCGCAGCTAACGGCATTTCGTCTTAGCAGCCAAATGCAGAGAGAGACAGAGAGAGTGAGAGAGAGACAGCGAGAGAGAGAGACAGAGAGAGAGAGAGAGAGCGATATAAAGAGAGAGAGAGAGAGAGGGAGACACACATGCACTCCCTTTCTGCACCTTTCTCCGATGCCATAAAACGAAGGCGATAAGCGCTTGCAACATGCGTGCCAAACACACGTGAGAACGCTCAAATGTTCCTGCAACAAAAAACAAAAAATATCAGTAAAACGCAAAAATACCAGCAACGGGTCGAGGGGTTAAAGGGCAACATCAGCACCTTTGCCATTAACCCATGGCTGCCGTGGCAGCAGCTCAACACTAGAAGAAATACTTTTATAATTATTGAGAGGGC
Source organism: Hypselothyrea guttata (assembly GCA_035045125.1). Classification (NCBI taxonomy): domain Eukaryota; kingdom Metazoa; phylum Arthropoda; class Insecta; order Diptera; family Drosophilidae; genus Hypselothyrea; species Hypselothyrea guttata. The sequence goes on from JAWNNJ010002265.1 coordinate 661,163, forward strand.
AAAAACAAATAATAATTACATTTTAAACATATCCAAAAGTAGTATAAAAAATCTACCAATATTGTTAATCTTTATAACAAAAGTAGTATTTAATTTTTTATGCGCCCGAAACTATGCTACAATAATACAATTTTTACATTTTAAATACTAATTAAATAATTAACACTGCATTTAAATTTAATTCAGAAATTCTTTCATTTTCATTGGCTTTGTAATTGTAAGAAATATGTAGTAATTTTTTATGAAAACTTTACTTAAAAAGTGACATTTTATATAGTTTTGTTGCAGTGTAGCTATATTAACTAATATTTTTTTTTTTTTTTAATAACTATGTCAAAATATTACTTGTTAAAATGATCAAAAAAACCCAAATTATAAGCAAAAAATTCGCACAGTTTGCATTAGACTATACTTTTTTGTTCAGTGTAGCCGCTTCTGCTGCCTTTGCCTGTGGTTCAAGCTGCTTGCGGCGCAGCTTCTTTTGCTATTAGTTTGCGCCGGTTCTGCAGCTGCTGTTGTTGTTGTTATTGCTGTTGTTGTTGTTGTTTAAGTGCAACATGAATTGTGCATACCAAGGAGCGCATAGTCCAGGTTGTTTGTGCCCCCCTCCCTCCCCTTTGCACCTCTCCCTCCACAAACTCTGCCTTGCAAGTTGCTGCTCATCTGCATGCAGCTGCCACTAAGGAGGTTAGCTTGCGCCTGCCCCCAACCACGCTCGCTGCGTGTTTTCCTCTCTGTCTCTCAGCACCTTTCTCTCTCTCTCTCTCCCTCTCTCTTTCTCCATCTCCATGCCTTTCTGCTCTCTCTCAATGGCCACAGTGTTTGTTTTTGTAGCTGTCGTTAGGTGCTGGCCACAGACTAATACACTAACAGTTCTCTGGACTACCTGTGCACTATGGGCAAAGCTACTAGATTTTGTAACAAAAATTTATTTTTCAAAATTCAATAAATTAAAATAAATTCAATAAATTCAGTTTGGATTTTAGTTTTAAATTGTAATTTATATGTTTTAATTATGCGCTTCTGTGTTTATAACTATAGGAGTTAATTTATTTAAATATAAATAATTATAAAGATTTTGAAGGCAAAGAGGCGGTACCACGCCCACTTCTATAAAATTAATTTATTTTAATTCTACAAACCCAAAAAAAAAAAAAAATTAAAACTAAGCAAATTTATTTATTTATTATTATTTATTTTAGTTATCAATTAATGCCAAAAAATCTAGTAAATTATCCCACTGTGCTGTGTCTGTGGTTGTGTGTGTGTGTGAGTATGCATATACCACATACATATGTGTATATAAGTATGTGTATATTGTTAGTCTTGTTTGGGCCTCGTTCTAAGATATATGGCAGCTGCCAAAAGATGCAAAACATGACTTTTCTATATGCATGTCCCGCTGTGCAGTTGCCACAATGCGAGACGGAGACAGCTAGAGAGTGAGCGAGAGAGACTGCGTGACAGAGAGGGAAAGAGTGGGGAAGCTTGTAGTGCGGAAGGAAGTCTGTTAGCAATGCCCATGGCAGCATTTGCCGGCATTTAGCATAGGGGCACTTATTATGATACTATTTGGCTCTAAGTGAGGCCAAGAAATTGCAATTCTGGTCAACTAAGCATCTATAAAGCTGCTTAAACCCAATAATCGCCAATTTTGTTTCTAACTAGCATACCTTCCATGAAGCTAAAGCAATGTTTAAGTCGTATGTTTTCTGTTAATTATTTGAGTGCTAAAATTAAATAGTATCTAAAAAAAAATAGGAGGTTGATAATATTGTTTTGGGTAGTTTCTTTTATATATTTATTTATTTGATTGTTATTTTATTCTCCTGTATTTCTTAAATTCTGTAAAAAAATTAATTAAATTAATTAAAACGTAACAATAATAACCGTCCTAATGCTGATACAACTGGAAAACCATTAAGGGAAGAAACATTTTTCTTCAGTAGAAGGCCGCTAAATGCTGATGAAAGTCTATGAAAACTCCGTCCCCACTTAAGAGATCTTAGAACTTACTTTGTTTTGAGCGAATTCGCAATAAAACTAAATAGAGAGAATTCGCAAAATTGCTTTGAACTTAGCAAATTCTCCATTTAGTTTCATCACGCTTTCTTCTCTCATTTCCATACGAATCTATGAAGAGATGACTTCTGTAATCCTAAGGATTTCCTACTCAAAAGCTCTTCTGATACACGTACGCGATGTGTAAGACGTTCGAACTCGTTACGTAGTTTTTCGACTTTCTCTCGTTTCGTGATCAATTCGGTTTCGGTGATCTCAAAGTCGTTCATAAGGTCAGGATAATGCGCAAGACTCCCGGAATGTTTTATGGCCTGGATCTCCCTGATGGTTTTATTGTGTCGCTGTTTACCCTCGTGTATCTGTTGCCGATAGTTACGTTTCTTCTCCTCAAACTTGGCCAATGCCGCCTTCATGCTGTCGCAGCTTTTGCGACACATTTTCTCCTTGCACTGCAGATGGGCGTGGCTATGAATATTGAAGTTTTTTAGGGTCTGCATGCGCTCCAGTTCCCGATTCCGTTCACTTATCTTGAGCTCCAATATTTCGACTTCGTTCTGCTGAGTGAGATAGCTTTGCACGTTCAGTCCGTCGCCCAAGTCTTCCAATTTTTCCGATTGCTAGTGGTTAGAAAATTGTTAATAGGATTTTTGATACACTATTTCCAGTACTACTCAAATGGGAAGAAAAAGTTGTAAAGTTGTTCCAACTTTTGGCACGTAGATAGATGTATAGCGTATATAGGTCGGGTTTATTGAAAATCTCGGACTGTCCTTTTACGCATTAATCGATCAAAACCGATAAAACGCGATAATCGGAATGTATATTCTTTATCAATATAGTTTTTATCCAGCCTAAAAAGGTAATTAAAACTGTTTACCAAACACCAAATTTATTAAGGCAACAATATGTCGTTTAAATGGGAGGGTGCTCTCTTGTCGGTTGCGTCCGACTCTAGGTTTACCGCATTTCTGCTTATCACTTACCACCTGCATATCTGCAAATCTGTGTTGTGTATGCAGCAATTCCAAGCGCATGGAGGTGAATTCTCTCCAAAATTCTGACATATTACTGAGAAACTGGCTGCACACCATTTTCAAATGCGTAAAGTTATCATTGATGTTAAAAGTCTGCCGTACCACACTCTGAAAATGCTGTTCCTTTTCATTGGCATAGGATTTATAATATTCGTACTCTTTGCGCAGTTTCTTTATTTCCAGCTTTACTTTGATGGACGTCTTGTTCTCCCTTTCCAATAACCTATCAAGCTCCGTCAGAGCATTTTCGTATCTTTGATAGTTAAGCGAATCGAATTGTTTGGAACGTTTGATATACACAAAGCGCTTCTTGCGATAGAAATAATCGGACATGATTTTGATTAGTCTATCGTTGGTGGCAATTTCATCGCCCAGTTCGATAAGCAGAGGACTCAGTACCATCAGAAGTTTTTCCCTATCAAGCTTACGGCGGAGCAATGTATCCTCTTCGTCGCAAAGATTTACGGTGTTTTCGATGAGCTCGTCCATGAATTGGCTGCACATTTCCTCCCGCATTTGTTGCTCTTCAGTCAGCCCAACCTGTTGCAAATTCAAATCCAGATCGGCACGGATTAGTATTGTTCTAATCGATTCCGGGACAGAGTCGGAACTCGACCAAGCGTGCGCATCAGTGGCAAACAATTGATCGTCAATCGCAAATGACGTAGTGTCATAGGATCTGATTCCGATACTGCTAGATGGTGTAGTTTCCAATTCGGAGTAGTATTCGTTAGACTCGATCTCTTCTGAGTGTCTCTCTTTTGATTGCGATGAACGAAAACTTTTAACGGATGGCTGGAATTCGTGGGTGGAAACTTTATTCGTACTGTACATGATGCTTTTCTTTGGCTTTGGTATTTCCTTGGGTTCGATGCTTATTTCTGATAATTCACTAATATTTGGCATAGACATTAAAATTTTAAATTGCTCAAATCTCATATAGTAATCCGTATCCTCCTCTGAACCTACTTCATCTTCTTCTTCGTTTAACTGATCCTCAAAATTGAAATTATCGTATATCAACTTGTCTTCACTAGAAGCTATATTTAAATTTTGAACTTTAACAAAGTCCCGTTCCGATTTATTAACTTTTTTAGATCTGTGGATCGGAGCAACTCGAGCCATCTCAAGAGATGATGAGTTTGACGATTTGCTTCGAATTGAATTTCTTACGGACAAACTGCTTCTTACCAAACTGCTTCTGGAAAAAGCATCGGTTAATTTCCTATTAAATAAATTCATTATTCTTGAGGTCGATTTTAATACTTTCAAGCCAGGCTTCTTGACTTTTCCACGCGTAGATAGTAAACTTTTAGCTTTATTTTTTGCAGCCATCGGCACAAACGGTTTTGGAATCGGTAAACTTCGATACTTTGCGACTGACTTTGATTTTTCTATATTTTTTTGCTTTCTGATTGTAGATGGTTTTTCAATCGCGGAACTTCGCTTCGAATTCTGTTCAGACGATTTTAAAGATGGAGTGTTTGTGAAATCTTCCTCATTTGAGACACGTTTCTCTTGAATTATTGAACTTTTCGGTTTCTGCGTAGGTGCTTCTACGTGGGTTTTTTGCACTCTCAAATTTACTTCAATATCCGATAAATTATCGAAGTTTTCAATATCTGCAGCATCTTCATCGTAAATTGTCATTTCGTTCTCATTATCATGGTTTTCCATGCCGGTTGTAGGTGTTTTAGAATCCATTGCAGAAATTGCTAAATTCGGTTTATTGTAGCAGAAACAAACAAACGAAAAGGAAAATTAAAGAATGTTTCAGAAACAACAAATAATGTGTAATGGCATTTTTAATCAAATAACTAACAACTTTAATAAGTATTTGAAATATTTGCAAAGGCAAACTTAAACTTTTGTAGACTTTCCTAAAGCCAGAACAGCCCAAATTTCATTAGATAATTAATATATTTTTTGGGTAAGAAATTTTGTAAAATTCTGCATTTATCAGCTAAATCTCAATCAACACGCAAAGAATTTAAAAGTTACTTGGATAACAGAGTTGCCTTATATATTAAGCTATCAATGCTCTTTCTGACAACACGCTGGCAACTTTGTCCAACATTCAGTTCCTGTTGCCGTCTTCTGCTTCCCTTTCAAGTTCTTTTAGCTGTCCGTATTTGTAACTGCCCAAAGACCACAATGACTTTGGTTTATTTTGGCTTTTTATAGTATATGTTTTTGTTTTTTTTTTTTATAGACCCAGAATTGTTTGCGCTGTCCCTGCTCTATACCTACTGTTTCGGGTTAATATCATCACTCATGTATGCCGCATACTAAAGAGAATTTATCATGTCTGCTGCGGCAGCTAAAGGAAGAAACCAGCCACAGCAGCCTCAGCAGCACTTGAAGAGGGTTCTTAGGGGGTTGCATTGTCGCTCAAGTGCTCAAGAGACAGAGTCGGAGAAATGGAGAAAGTGAGAGAGGAATAGAGAGAGAGAGAGAGAGAGAGACAAAGAGTGGCATCTATCTGTCTATGGCTCTGCAGCTCTTTTAATGCGCTGTACCTATGAAATTAGTAAATGCAGGATTGATAACTCTGTGCGATTGTATGTGCCAGGCAGAATGGGGCGTGGCCGACCACATAAAATATATATATTCATGATCAGGCCAAAGTGCTGATTCGATTACTCCATGTCCTTCTGTCTGTCCTCTGAACGAACGCTGAGATCTCGAAAACTATTAGGGCTAGAGCAGCTATTGATGAAATGTAGTTTATTTTAAAATCTGGATGCCACGCCCCCTTCATAAACACGGAAGTCCTTAAGGAAATAATATTTGGTTGGTTGCGTGCTACAGACAAAAATGTAAGAAGCAGCATTTATCTGCTAATTAATAAATAATTCTAAATCATATATACTTATATATATTTAAAATATGGGGTGAAGGGTATTCTGCAGTCGAGCGCGTCCGACTGATCGGCATCGCCCATGCTGTTTTCTCTGTTGTTATTGTTGTTGGCTGGCGTCTCACCTGCTGCCACTGCATATTCGCAAATTCGTTTAAGTTCAGCTCGGCTTTGCCCCCATCTGCTAAGTAGATTTCCAGGCTACCTGCATGCCAGTTCAGCTCGTTACAGCTGCAGCACAGCAGGGAATTTGCGCTCGTTTTTATATTACTATCAATTTTGCCCCCTTTTCTCATTCCATTTTATTTTTGTAGTTTTTTTTGCTGCGTTTTTACTGTGCGGATTTCCTGGCAAATTGCCTAAAACTTTCTTTATATTTGATGTAATGAATTCCTGACGTGCTGTCGTCGCTCGCTCGCCCGTTCACGTGAGAAATGTTTCCACTAATGTGGAGTGCTTGCTGTCCCAGCTCTCTTCTCTACTTACACTGTGAAAAATATATTAAAAAAAAAAATACTATTTAAAGTTGTTCACACTTTTTGTATATTTTAAAGCCAAACCTAATTTACTATAAATAATTTCTTGAAGATAAGTAAACACATAAGTAATAATTCAAAAGTGTTATGAGAGATTGTCCATATTTTTAATTCTATAAAATAATTATAAAGAAAGTTTAGAATTCAACTTTACTAACAATAAATTCAAATTTTGATAAAACTGCCAGATTGCAAAAAGAATAAAGAGTCTCTTAATTTGGATTTTTTGGAATAATTTTAATTTTGTACAAAATTTCAGGGTATACGAATTTTAAATTAACTAAAATTTTTTCAGTGTTTTTAGACTTTACTAATTATTATTTAAAATTTGGTAAATATCATAAGGGTGGTTTTTCTCATTTGTAATTTTATAAAAACTAATATGGATTGTACCAAAACAATTCAAATTCGACTATTTTTTTTTTGGCAGTGTCTTTTACGTCACCTCAATGTGCATAGTCATATTTACAGTGCAGCTTCAACTAAATTGTATCTATAGATACAACACCTGCATTGTCAGCGCCGCTGCTGAAGGAAAAACCCCAGCTCAAAGCAAAGCCAGCAAGCGTCACACATTGCGTATGCGTAATGTGTAACAGATATGGCCAGCCAACGCCTCCCTGCATGTGTGTGTGTGTGTGTGAGTTCCGCTTCCGCAATTAAAATGTTGATTACATGAAGTACGACTGCCGCTTGTTTGTTTACCGCCGCCTCTGCTGCTGCTCCTCTGCTGTGGGCGTTACAAAGGAAAACGGAAATTATGTGTATATGCGGGCGTTAGCGCTTAGCTGAGCTTCACCAACACCAACAACAGGAACACCAACAACAAACAGTGCGCTCCGCTGCCATATAAATTTTAACCATTTCACTCATGCGATAAGATTTGCCAGCTTGTCTTTTATAATGTACTAAAATCATTCCCCGCAATGGAACAAAGCACAAGCTGTTGGTTTAAATTGTAATAGGCGACAATACGAAAATACAATGGACTGATAAATTTATGGATTTTTAGAAGCAAAAAGAATTATATATATGGTATAGTACAGCCATAGAATCTTCGTTTAGAAGGCTTTTTATTTTTTAGAAATACATATATATAATGTAAATATAGAACTTTGAATGCGCATAGCTTCAACAAAAACTTAACCGATTATCAAATGTGCCTTTCATCAGAATCATTGAAGAGCGAGAGTAAAATTTAAGCGACAAATCAAAGAAACAAATTTAAAATTATTCCACAAATTTTAGATTAAAAATGTGAAATTTTCGGGAAATTTTTTTTTAATATTTTTTTTGCAATATGCAGAAAATACCTAACATTCCAGCAATTGGTCAAAAAATGTAGATTCTAGGGTCAATATGGGAATCATGGGGGGATTATTACTCCTTAAACAAAAAACCCCCTACTCTCTAATTAGTCGAAAATTATACATCGATTTAACGGAAGGCTTGGAAAACATCGATAGTATGGATTTAACAGCTCTACGGGTAACAATCTAAACAGCTTACAATTTTATAATTTTTATTGATTTTTTATTGTGATCATCATCATAAAGAATTTAACAATATTTTGAGTTGTTTCCTTAGCAACGACGCTGTTCTGGCTGCAGCGGACGCGGTTCACACTGAATGATGTTGTCCACGCGTAGAATCATTTCGGCTGCCTCGGCTGCAGACTTCAGCACCTGACTCTTCAGAGCAAAGGATTCGGTGATGCCCAGCTGCTCGACATTCACCAACCTGCCCTGGTGCAGATCGAGACCCATGGAATGATTGCCCAGCGCATGAGCGGCACGTAGCTCACACATCAGCTGAACCGAGTCCAAGCCGGCGTTATCCAGAATGGTTGTGGGCAGGGACAGCAGGGCACGGGCAAAGGCCTCCATGGCAATGGCCTGTTTTCCAGCTGTCTGATGGGCGTGTTTCAAGATGGTTGTGGCCATCAGGGTCTCGGCACTTCCGGCGCCAAAGACGATGCGGGAATCCTTGACGGTGGCAATCAGTACGCACAGCACATCATGCAGAGAGCGTTCGGCTTCGTTGAGAGTTTGTTGGGTGGCTGCCCTGATGACAATAGAGCAGGCTTCCCCGAGCTTGACGCCACTGAAACGCAGCAAAGCATTCTCTCCAATGGGCACCTGCTCCATGAGCTTACATTCTCCTAGCTTAGCCAAAGAGGGAGCTTCGAAACTGGACGCAATTTCTCCTCCGGTGGCATGAGCCAAGCTTTCAATGCCATTCAAATTGATTTGTTCAACGTAAAACACCTTAGCATCGGTAAAGAGTTGCTTCGCATAATTGCAGATTGGCTGATGACTGATAAACACGTTGCAACCATGCGCCAATATCTTGTTTACCTTCTCCTTCACCCCCTCACGGTCAGCCTTCTCTAGACATTCCAGTTGCTCCAAATATCTCACATGATAATGGTGGCTTCTTAACTTTCCTTTCATGTCCATGAAGGTATCAGCAATCAAAATTTTGGCATTTTCAATGCGTTTTGATGGAATTATCAACGGATTTGAATCCAGTAACCAACCCCCATCGAGAAATGAATCCTTTAAGGTGCCGCCCAGCTGCTTGATCAATTGTATCGCTTTCAGTTCCCCAGAACCCTTCAGCCTCAGCACAGCTTCCACAGATATTTGGGCAAACAAATCCCGATGCTGGCGCAGCATCTTCGATTCCAACGTAGTTCTTGCTATATTCAGCAAATCCAGCTTAAATTGCTCCTCATTCTCGGCGTTATTCTGAGCAGCAGCTGTCAGCGCATCCAGCGCAATCTCTGTGGCTTTGCGCCAACCCTGGATTATCAATTGCGGATGCAGCTTGCCCTCGATCAGCTGCTCGGCCTCTCTAAGCAGTTCGGTGGCCAAGAGTGTCACAGATGTGGTGCCATCGCCCACCTCCTTATCCTGCACCCGCGCCAGATCCACCAGTATCTTGGCAACCGGATTGTCCACGGCAAGGGAGCCCAGTATGGTTGCCCCATCGTTGGTCACCTCCACCTGTCCCCCAGTGTTCAGCAACAGCTTGTCCATGCCCTTGGGTCCCAGCGTGCTCTTCACCAGATCCCCAATCGCAATGGCCGCTGTGAAGGACGTTAGGCGCGCCATCTCGGCCTTGTCTTCCTGCGCCTCGCTTTTCAGTATGCGTATGGGATTCAAATTCATTTCGAGAATCGCTGCTAAAAAAGTAATTAAATTAGTAAAGCAGGCTTTACTTGATAATAAAAATTCTGGATTGAATTCTGAGATTTTTTTCAACCCAAAGTAATCCAAAATATTCGAGATTTCTTAATAGCTCAAAACGAGATCTTCACTTGCAAGCACAAATGCTAGAATAACTAGTAAAGTTTCTATAACAGAGCAGAGTGGGAATTTGCTTAAACTAAATTCAAGAGCTACTTTGATTAAATAAAATTTAACAGTGCGATTTTCCATTTGTATTATTTTAAATATATTTAATTTACCGAATCATTAAAATTGTATTTTATTGAAGCATTTGATAAATTTAATATAGATATCAAGTAAATTAAATAACAAATGTAATATATTATTTTATTAAATAATATTCCTATAATACAATTATAATTTTTTTTAAGTTTTTAACGCAATTTCTTATAGCTCAAAATCCTTAAAACGCTACTGTATAATAGAGAGCACTTTGGATTATTTGCCGCAGGCAAGGTTAAAGGTCATGTGCTAAAAATTCAGCTGCTCAAGTTTCAATGGCTGGCTGCGAACTGCACGTTAATTAAATCAATCATACGCCCTATGGTGGCAGCAAAGCGCACAGTAGCAGCAGCAGCAGCGGAATTTTGAGATGGCAAACAACAAAATGGTCGCCCACACAGACACCTGCAAACGCTCACGCCTCGGCGCTTAGCATAAATGAATATTTATAATTCAGCGTCTTGGCAGAAGTCGCCTCCCTGCCCCTCCGAAGACGCGCAAAGTACTTTTGAGAGTGTTCAAAAAAAAAGTGTGAAAAAGATAATGTGTAAATATTTTTTTATGAATATTTATTTGCTTTTGAAATCGAAGTTATGCATTTGTTGCTGCCGCCTAAGTTACCCCTACAGTCGCGAGTTGTTGGCAAAGTTTTTGCCCTTTGCGAGTTGGCTGAAAGGTGCGTAAGACAATTTAATTTATTTGACGCATTAAAGCAAAAATATTAACGCTATAAATCAATAAAAATCATGCGGAGAGGAGCTGCTACAGGTGCTGCTAGGGTTCAAAAAAAGTTTCTTTTTTGCGAAATATTTTATTTTGATTTAAGTACGTTTTTTCGCTTGCTTTGTTCTTTGTGCCACGGCAACAACTTCTATTAATTTATGTGCCATTTGGAGAGCCTTGCCCCTACCAATACACCCCTTCCCTGCCCCAAACTGCAGCCCCCTACCTGTTTCAATTGCCCAACAGACCATGGAGCATTCTTATGACAGCTGCAAAAAGTTCCAAGAGTCAAAGTTACTTTATGCCATGGACTTTGGACGTTCTGTCTCTCTGGGCATCTGCACTTAATTTTAGCATCTCATTGAAGGCTCTTGCTCTACCTGAATATTATAAATGCCAAACCCAAAGGGTAAAGGCGAAAAGTTTATTATGTCTGATGTTTAGGGAATTTGTTCTAAAAATATTTTGTATTCGGCGAAAGTTTTCATTCTGATTGAATAACTAATATAAGTACAGGAAGTAGAACTTCAAATCAGATCAAAGTTAAACGAAACTATTGGAGCCTTGAAAGTTAAAGTTAATTCAAAACAAATCTGTATCAAGGTGTAGTGAATATAAATACTTTTATTTCTCTTTTAAAACACAATAAATTTTGGATTTTAAGGCAACTGAATATTGATATCATGGAGGAATTATCACTCCCTAAACAAAAATGCCAATTTTGTTGAACTGTGAATGAGCCTAACTTAACCAAAACTCAACTCTTCAAGCGGTATGGTTTTTTCCTAATCAATTCTATTTATTTATTAAATTTCCTAACCTTTAACTTACATTTCTAACAATCTTATCGCACTCTCTCCTTTCTCCATTTATTTATTTTTTTTTTTTTGTATAAGGAATTCATATGCCATAGTTTGCATGCTAGACATTGGCAGTCTAAGTGCTTTGTTGAGTCTGAATTATAAAAGGCTCTCCATTATACTATTTCTATTTAAATTGCATGCAGACTGGCTGCGAGTCCCGCACTGGACTCATCTCCACACCAATGGCGTTATCTAAGCACTCAGACCAGCAGGGCAGCAGACCAGGCCAGAACTGCCTTCAAGAGCTCGCATTGAATGGCCTCGACTATTAGCCAAAGTATGCGCAGTACCTGCGACCTGGCAACAACATCAGCTGCAAGAAAGAATTCCTGCTGGCAGAAATGAAGTTAAATGCCATTGACCCAAGGTTCTGCCTCGTTGTAGTTGCCAGGATACTGAGCGTGGTCAGTTCTCTAGCATTTTTATACCCTCTACTTTAGAAAGCACAAAAGGGTCTATAGATTTTTCATAAATGGGAAATAGGTGGAACTCCAAGAAGTAAATAAGATTTTCATCGAAACGACGAGCCAAGTCAATATAACCATGTCCGTCCGTCCGTCTGTCCGTATGTCTGTCAGACCTAGATCTAACACTCTATAGGACAACAGCGTATGGCATTCTCCATCGATGCTGTGATGCACTACGCTCGGATAAGAAACAGCGAAAATATTTAACAGACAATAAGCTCGACTGTGTGTGTTATTGAAACACTAAGCAAAGGGCGTCCTATCTGTCAGTAACTTCCGACTGTAGTCTTTCGTGCTTACTGGTCTTCTGTTGCTTTTTTTTTTTTTTAGCAATTTGCATGTGTATGGAGAAAGTGGAATGTGTTCTTTCCTTCCTTCTGGGGCTTTTGCTGTTTCTCTTCCTGTGTGGGGCGCCCTTTGACTCTGGGCGACACTTTTGCGAGACCTTCAAGTGCGCTTTGTGCTCCGCTTGAATTTCAGCATAATAAATTTCATTAAAAGCATTTTTTACATTACGTTTTTGCATTAAACATAAATTCAAACAAAAGCCAGAGACTCTTAATTAACGCACAATGCGTTTCATTTGCATTTTCTTTATGCTATACTATATGACATTTATTTTTTTTTTCCAGCAACAAATTTTCATTTTAATGCATTGACAATGTATGCAAATACTACACAAAAATTTAATTATGGCCTGCATTTATTTTGTTCGCATGGGATTATACCCATTGATGGAGTTTGCTGAAAAGAGAACCCAGCTCCATGCATTACATTGGATTTTAATACCCAGTTTTCTTTATAATTTTGGATCTCTGTAATTACTCAAGCTAGGGCTATTAAATTCGGTATATAACTTGCTTAAAGTCATCTGTAGGTCATGTTTATTGTAAAATTGGCTTACATTAATCTTAGTTTAACAAAATCAGTCTTCAATCATAGTTTGTAAAATTTTTTAGATTTTTTGAAATTGCACAAATTTTGGAATATTTTTTCAATTATTCTATTCATGCCACTACCTTACAGGGCATCTTCTCGTCGATCCCTTTCAGCTGTTAACCACCTGCTAGCCTTGTTTTGTTTTTTTACACATTATCATGAGGTTTTTGCCCACTGACTGACAATGCTCCCTATGCAGTCTGTGTGTGCATCCAATAGATAAAGTCATATATCATGCATTATATGTTAAAGACCAGACCGAATGCGGGTTGCAATTGTAGTATTCATTGTTGTTGTTGTTTTTGGTGTTGTCTGTTATGCTGCAGTTTGGCTTTTCGGTTTGTTGGTTCATTAAATATTGTGATAATTTTTTCATATTTATTTTCAAGTGGTTTTGCGCACTGACAATTACAAATTTGCATTATATTTTCAAATTGTTCGCATAATTTTTGTTGTGACTGTGCACGTTGGAGGCAATTAATTGTGCAGTTAATAAGTAGGAGAATCGGCAAATAATTCCTTTGGCGATCAACAGTGCGTATGATTAATGTAAGCGACCGCTGCTGCTAAGTAAGAATGCAGCTTATAATTAAATTACAATTTATTCACACAGATTGATGGCTTTGTACTTTAATGAATTTGTACAATTAAAATAATTATTTTCGTTTTATGTATTTTCGTGTATTTAAATATTTACAATTTTTGATTTGTTATAATAATTATTAAATAATTTATTTGTGGTTTATTATTTATTATGTGTAATGTTTTACTTTTTAATTATTCATAATATTATTTGTGATTGTTGCATTTGTATTTTGTCATATTTTTTATTTATTATTAATTTATATTTATTTTTATGACTTATGATGCTTTTTGTTATTATTTATATATTTATTATTTATTTATTTGGTATATTTATTTATTTTATAATTTATTTATTGATTTATTCGTTATTTATAGCAACTAAATTCAAATCGCGCGCTTAACATTATTCCCTGTGTTTTAACAGCAGCTGCCCAAAGCTTTCACGCTCACGCTGTTAACTAACAGCGCAGAGCAAAATGCAGCTGAGAGCGAGAGAGCGCAAGCGATCCGAACGCCATCCCACTCCCCGTGAGAGCGACACTGAGGCTGACGCTTGCGCTCTTCGCACCACTTGCAGCGTAGTTGCGTCGTCGGCCGGTAGATGGCGTTGCGGCAAGCGCCACGCAGCGGTTGAGGGAACTTTTTTTAGTCACGATTTGCACTCTGAAACGAACGCACGTCGTTTTTGTCGCTGTCGCGTGCTTGAATCGAATCTGGCCAGAAGCAGACTGAAACCGTCTAAATCACACATACAGAGACACACTCACACACACACACGCACACAGGGACTCACACACATGCATGCTCACGCACACATGCTCAAGTGTCGTGTGCGGGCACTAAAAGTTATTCCGTGTTAAAAACCAAACAACAACAAAATCTCAGCGAAAATAGATTTGAAAAAATAAACAAAAGAAAAACCAAATAAAAAGCAAAGCAGTGCAAGTTTTTTAGTGCTCAAAATAAGTTCTTAAAGTCGTCGCAAATAAATGTAAAAATCGAATAAATCAAATACAATGAAATATATTCATCAAACATTTTGTTATTGTTAATGCTGTTGCTGCTGCTGCGGTTGCGGTTAATTAAAATACAACCCAGCAAAAAGAAACAAATAATACAAAAAATTATGGAAATAGGCTAAATAAGCCCAGCAACATTTCAAACATATTTCCCTTTTTTCTGAATTTTTTTCTGCATTTTATTTACTCTCGCTTTGTGCCTATTATAATTTTAATTGTTTTCATGTCTGGCTTTTTTTTTGAGCATTTTTGTTTTACATTTTCTAATTTAACCTAATTAAGTTAGCCGCTGTCGCCTGCCGATGGCTGCCCCACTGTTCCCACTCCACCCCACTGTGCTTGCCATCTTTTACATAAATAAACAGGCGCGTTTTTCTGTATTGTATTTTGAATTTTTGTATTTTGCTGCATAATGTTTATAATAATTAATTATTTATAAAACGCTATTTTTGCTGTCCACTATTGCTTTATTAAAATCTTGCTCTAAATTTTTTACTTTAATTATTTATAAACATAAACAAGATAATATGTAATAAAATACAATAAACACAATTTTTTATTTATACATATTTTTTTTTATTCCCAGATTAACTTGAATTTTTAATTTAATCTAATTCGTATATATAACTTTGTGTAATGATAAAATATAATGGTAATATATCTGTTGACCATTATTTTTATTTTTTTTTTCCCGTATTTTTTTTTTTTTTTTAATATTAAATTACATTTTTTTGTCTCTTCTTCATTTGTATTTTCGCTTTTGACTGCTAGTAGTTAACATTAAATAAATAAATAAAATAATAAATATATAAATAATTCTGTTTAACTTGTTAGCTGTCGCTGCTGCTTTCAGTTTACATTTTTATTTCGTTTGTTGTTTCTGCGCTATTGTTATGTTTGAAAAATCTCTATAAAAAACATCACAAATTTGTGTAAATTCGTTAAAAATCATTAACAAGTATTTGTCAGGTTTGAACAATAATTTATTGTTGTTATTATGTCGGAGAGTGCTTGTTATGCTTGTTATAATGCCACTTGTCTCTGTTAGCCTTGTTTTTCTGCTTTTTTTTAGTCACATTACAGCAGAATGTATCATGATGACGGCAGGAAATTCCTGCACTGACCTTACACAATCTGAAAGTGAAAAGTCACAGCTATCGAGCGGCAAATTTATTTTTAATAACGAGTTTTTTATATTGTTGCCATAACTATAGTTGCTGTAATTTGTTTTATTTTTAGCTTTGTTATTTATTATTTATGTATGAGCATTTGATTAATTTTAAACAATAATACGGTATCGATTATACAACTTATTTAATTATAGAAAAAAATTTAAAAATGATTCTAGTAATACATTTTTGTTAAAAATACATTTTAAATACGTTTGGTAATTTAATTATTTTGTTTAAGTTAAATAATATTTTTAGATAGTTATATTAAGTTGTGGCGTTTGTTTGCTTCTAGTTAAATTATTTTGTATGCTAAAAATAAATTAAATACAATTTTTAAAATTTTTCCAACTGGTTTTAATTGCCAAAAACTTCCTTAAATATTTAAATATTTTATTTTAAATATTTTATTTTAAATTAAAAAACTTAAAATTCAAGTTAGTTCTAATTTGTTTAATTGTATTTTTGCTGTTACAAAATTGCCCTAAATATGTAAAAAAAAAGCAGTTTCATGGCGGTTTATTTTGTAGCACATTTCGCAGCAGAAGTTGCAAGTTGAACGGCCATAAATGTGGCAAGTGCCCGCGTTCGTGCCTCGTGCGGCAAGCGGAACAGTCGCATGCGACATTTGCCGCTAATCAAGTTTGATGGGCTGCATTGTCTGGCGTGCCATGTGGGTCAGCGAGGAGGGGCGGGGAACTATTATTATTATACTAACTGGGGGGAAGATGGAGGCAAGTTAGAGAGCAGGGAAAGGGGCAGCAGGGGGCAGGACAAACGGCAGCGACAACAGCCTCAATTGCCGCTTGTTGTAAGCGTTTTTGGTCACTCGTAAATCAAATGCTAAGAGCAGAGGCAGCAGAAGAAGCAGCAGCAGGAGGAGAAACAGGAAATCGGAAGGGGATTTTGAATTTATGTTGCAGGCGCCTCAATAGTCGCTGCTGTTGCTGCCTCCTCTGCTGCTGCTGCTGCTGCTGCTGCTGTAATTAATCTTTGCCCCGAAAATGCTGCAGAATTTATGTCTTTAACTTGGCTCGTTTAATAGTTTTTTTTTTTTTTGAGACTATTGTTGTTGTCTGCACTCCGCTTAAAAGTGATTAATTACGAGCAACTACAGGCAGCAACAGCAGCAGCAAACACCGCAGCAACATCATCATGCACAGCAGCAACAGCAACAGCAACAGCAACTTAATGTCTAAATTAAATAAGTGAATTCTCTGCTTTTCTCCCACACACACACATACAGAAATTAATAAACACATCTGTGTATGTGTGTTTGGTGCGCATAAATTTTTGGTAGCCTGCTTTTAGGGGCAGCGTCCAGGCAGCGAACGCATAAATAAACATAAATACCAAGGCGCAAGTGAAAGTGTTTAGCCGGCAGAATGTGTGCGCTGGAGGCCCACACACACAGGCACACACACGCACACACACACAGGCACAGACACAGCCATCGAAGACAGAGACAGCAACAGCAACAGCAACAGCTGCCGACACAGCAGCAACATCAATGCCAGCAACAGGCCAAAAACACAACAGCAACAAACACAGCAGCAACATCGCCCGCAACAACAGCAGCAACATCAATCCCAACAGCAACATCGCCCCCAACAGCAACATGCACGGCAGCAACATCGCCCCCAACAGCAACCACACATCTGCAACTTTGGTATATGCTACATGTGATATTAGTGCTAATCGGTAAGCTCCAACTACAACATGTCTTATAATTATTTTTATTTTTCTAATCATTTTAAATGGCCTGCAATTTATGCTCGCATGCCCCTAATGCTGGGCGTGCCCCTATTCCCACTCAAAATCATCCCAAAACTTTCCAAATATTTGCGCAAATGTAGCTGCAAATGTTTGCTCATTTATGCAAAGTGTTTGTGAGTTCTCGGAAGGATTCGTAGGCTTTGACTACACAAATACATAATTAATTTCAATGGCCACAAGGGAACACTTAGAAAAATAAATAGTGGTTAGTTCTACAAAATAATGCGCTTAAAAGAAACTGAAATTGCTTTAAAATTCAATTAAATGTCGAAATAAATCGTCAACCAATATCTGAGTTTTACACAAAGAGATCATTATGGAGTTACGTCTAATGAATTCATTTAAATTATAATATTATGTATAATATTATTGTTGATTTATTTAAATATTTTAAACTTAAACTTTTTGAAGAATTTTATTTTCGAAATAATTATGTTTTATCTCATTAAATTTTGTTTTCTGTTATTTTTACCCCATTAACTTAATCTTAAACTTAAATTACATTCCGATTTTAATTTGCTCCATTGTTTTGCATATTTAATTTTCTTTAAATATAATCATTTCTATCATGAAAATTCCAGATTTTTCTTTCAGTGCAATGAAACATTGAGAGCTTTGTAACTGAATTATGCTGTTAAAGTATTCTGTGATTCAGCTCAAATATGCCAGAACATTCATCAAATACCTGCATCAAACATACCTTTGCTCAAATAATATTGTTCAGAGTTGTAAATCAATGCGAAGGTTTTTGTCATTGTTCGAAAGCTTTATGCAAACTCGTCAAGTAATTAAGAATTTGAATAAGAGACTTGCAAAAATAATATTTTAGTATTGATGCAATTTACTTTTAAATTTAATTTATGCTTATCCGTAGAAAGAAACGTGTGTTTTTTAAGGTCAACATTTTCGATAAATAAATTTAAAAAAATATTTTAACAGAATTTGCAATTCAATTAAAATAATTCAATTTAATTTGTTGCTTCTACATTAAAAAAAAAACGATTATTCATAAAGCAGTAATTACTTTTCAACTAATTTGATACATATTAAATAACTTGGAGCTTAGAACAAAAGCCGAATGAATTTATAATTAATAACTTGACTCGTATTCATAAGTTTAATTAAAAACCCATAGCCTGTGAAAGTTTTAATTAGTCCAAATGCTCATTCAATATTTAATAACAATGCAAAATAAATGCGATTAAAATAGTTTAATTCTACGTATGCTTACGGATTGCTTAATTAAGAATTAAAATTAAAATTAAAATTGTTCTGTTTCTACTTGTGTTGATAAAATAAATTCTATATGGAATACAAATTTATTTGTTTTGAAAATTAATAAAATATCTCACAGTATATTAAATATTTTAATATTTTTTTTTGTTAGAAGAAATGTGTTTAAATTGAAAGGAAATGATCTGGCTGCCCAGCTGTCAGTTTAAAGTTCAGGGATTTGCAACTTTGTCCAGTGCGTGGCTGACATAACGATAAAAAACAATCAACAAATTGAAATTGAAAGCAAAGCTGAGACAAATAATCGAACCGGCAACTGGTACTTAAGCAATTTTCTGGCTAAGAAAAAGCAAACAACGCAACAAATTACGATTACGATACGCAGGCTGCATAGAAATTAATAAATTGCCCCCAAAAATTGTGGCCAGAGCTGAAGAGCGGCGAGGGGTTGACAAAACAGACATTTTCCAGCTTAACTTTGTTGTCACTGCCAAAGCGCAAAAAAAACGTTAAGTTGACATTTCCGCATATACACACACACAGAGAAGTCAAAAGAGCAAAGAGAGAGAGGAAGTGGGTGACAGAGAAACGGGAAATATGCTCGGGGGGAGAAATGGGAAAACATTAAAGCCATTGAAGAGCAGAGCGTTCGCTTTCATTACTTTTAAATCATATCAGAAGAAACGAGCGCAAAACGGAAACGGATATGAAACCAAGTGATGTTTTTTCAGCTCGTGTGTGTGTGTGTGGGTATAGGCTTAATTCAACGTCTCATTTGCATACATTAAAATGTCACATTTTACATGCCGTTTGTGTGCTGTCTGCCCCCCCGTTTCCCCCCTCGTTCACGCTCTCCTCTCGCTCTCCTCTCGCCATGCTTGCCCTAAGCCAAAACAGCAGCAGGCCGTCAGTTAACGTTAAGAAGCCTCCGCCTGTTACACATAAACTACATTAGCAATTGCCAGTCAGCTGTGGAGGGAGGCGCTGTGGCTACACCGAGAGAAATAATCAAGAATAACGTTCTTTAAACTATCATATTAGTAAGAATAACTGTTTAACTAAAACGACAAACAAAATTCAGGATTCTAGTTTTGGCAAACTAGAAAATCAAATTAAATAAAATAAAAAAAAATATTTTATTTTAAGATCAGTTTAAGTTTCTCACTGATTCAGGATTTTAAACTTTCGTGATATTTTTTTTTATAATAAAAATTTAAGTTTAAAACTAGAACTTTCTTTTTCCATTTTAATTTATTTAAAATTTTTATTCATTTGGTTTTATGTTGTAAATACTTCTTATTATTGTTGTTTTTTCTAAAATATTTTAAGATATATTTTTTATATTTATAATATTTTTTTTAAATCATGCAATTTCTAAAATTGACTTTATTCGAACTAAATTTTAAGTGCACAATTTTTTGCGCTGTGTAGGGCAGACTTTGTGCTCGTTGCGGCCATGTAAAAATGGCTTAACGCGCAAATCTTTCAACTAAACATTAATCCTAATGGTTTTCAATTTTTTCTGCGCTTTTTTATACACATTTTTATTTTGCTGCTGTGGCAAGTCAACTTAATGGGTAGCTGCAGGGAAGGGGGAGGAGTGCGAGGGACAGGAAGAGGGGCACGATTCCTGTTTTGCATGTAAATACGCTCTTTGATATTTGCCACGCATTTCGCCTGCAGCCTGATTGCTTCTGACAGTCTGACTTCCCGCTCTCCCAGAACTCTCTTTCTTTCTCAATTTCTCCTGTTCCCATTTTCTCCCTCTCCCCCCCTCTCTCTCTCTTTCTCTCTGACTATCTCTGTTGATAGCCTGTTCAAAAATTGACTGTCTTTAATATAAATTTCAGCGCAATGCAAAAAACCAAACTCATAAAACTCATCAAATTGCGGCCCACGCTCATTAGGGCCTTGGCTATTAATCAGTCGACTTGCCCTTGACTCACTTACAGTTTGTCACACCCCCACCCGCATCCCTCCTCCCACCTTCCTCTTCCCCTCAGCAGCTGCTACTTGCTCTGCGGCTCAGCTATACGCGCCTCAACAAGCTAATTCCCAGCGCAGGCTAAAAAACTAACACTCTACTGCCATTAAATACCCTGGAACATTTTGTGATAAGAGCTAAAACTTGCACTGCATTTTTATACTCTGCAAGAAAATCAATCGACTCTTTTCTTTATTCTCCATCTTTTTTGTTTTAATTTAAGTTATTTCTTCGATTATCCTTATTATCCTTGCCAAAACTTACCCTATTTTAATTCAAGAAATTTAAATAAATGAATATTAATATTATTATCTTTAAGAAATGTTTGTTAATTTTCAAAATAAATAAATATTATATAAAATAAAATACCCTTCACTCAGAGCGCGATTACTGGGTATTATGACGCTGAAAAGTATGCTACAACATATTGAGCTCACAGACAGCGACACACTTATACACACGCACACTATCGCATTAAATTTTGTTGCTGCCAAGTGAGCAAAAAAGCTCAAGTGGGCTTTTGTTTAAATAAAACTGTGACATGGCAAGTGTTTTTGTTTTGATTATCCAAACGAAAGCTACAATAGATGATGATAGCTGTCTGATTGCGAGATATGTACACACACACACACACACACAACACTCATACATGCACATGAGTGCGAGAGTGTGTCACACATACACTGCGAAAAAAAAAGACATTTGAGCCACTAAGCCATTGTTGAAGTTTATCTTTTGCATTTACCAAATGATGGCAGCTCTTGGATTCGTTCATTGTTCTCGTTTCTCGTTTCTGTTGTCTTCGTTCTCTCTTTTTTATTGTTTTTTATTACACTTGTTCTAATGTTCCTTATGCATGCTGCCATTTCGCAATTGACATTGATGTGTTGTCAGCAGGTGGCTTAAATAATCATAAATTCTGCAGTCCGAATGCTCATTTGCCCAAGGTCTATCAACTGTGTTTATCTAGCGATATATTTAGTGTGCCATTTTTGATTGTATTTGATATAAAAAAATGATTTGTTATTTAATAGATAAACCTGAAGATAGGAGTAAAAAATACCCATAAATATCGCTTAAATCTACAATTTATTGAGAAAGGTAACAATTATATTTAAATTTATATATTTATTTATTTTTTCAATAAAGAATTTCAGCTTCTTTTTCACTTCAATTGAGCATTTAAAAACAAATAAAAAATCCTATCTCAAATTTTTATCTAAAAAAACATTTTATAAAGAGTTTTTTGCCTGCGACATATATCATAAAAAAATCCTTCCAATTGCAATATTAACCTTAAAACTGGCGGTAACAATTCAATACGCTGTGGACACTTTCGCTCTATCATTATCGTTGAGCTCTACAATTTGGCCGCAATTTGTGCCATTAGGCAACAAATTGTTCGCTGTCAGATTTGTTTTGTTTAAAAAGGGAAATGCCGCGATATGATATTTGATATTTCTGCCTGGCACGCATTTAATATTCGATTCGTGGTAAATTGATATGCGCCATTGCCAGAAATTGTAACATTTCAATTAAAAATGATAGCTGTAGCTAAAAGCCACAAAAAAGCAGCAAGAATGGCATGAAATGAAAGGAAACCCAAACGCGCCAAGGCAAACAATGGAGAGTTGGGGAGCTCGGTAGCTGAGGAGCCGAGAGGTCAGGTCAGACCTCAGTGCTGTCCGAAGCGGACAACGCCCAAAAGCATGCTAAGCAAATTGAAACAAAATGAAACATGCTGAAGGTGTGTGTGAGTGTGCGTGTGTTGACTTATTTCGATTTGTATTGAAATCATTAGAGCGCAGCCAGAAAAAAAGGAAGTAGAAGAAGGCAAGAAAGAGAGGGGGGTAAGTTGAGCTGCGAGTGGGGCGGGGGGAGGTATTAATGTCTGACGAGCAAACAAACGAGCGACTGACGCCTATTAATCATGCAGACTTTACGTACCATTAAGCAC
Organism: Hypselothyrea guttata; assembly: GCA_035045125.1. Taxonomy (NCBI): domain Eukaryota; kingdom Metazoa; phylum Arthropoda; class Insecta; order Diptera; family Drosophilidae; genus Hypselothyrea; species Hypselothyrea guttata. Next base: position 683,785 of record JAWNNJ010002265.1, read on the forward strand.
GAATATTTCAACAGGCCGAAGGCAGCAGCCAAAAAGTGAAGTCGAAATTCGACTTTTTTTCAGCATATCACTCGCGATTGATGTTAGACAGAGCCGGCGAGAAATTGTGCGAACGAGAGGCAGCATCACAACTAGCTGGCCCCAACAAACGTTTGATTAATGAGTGCAACGACTAGCCGCATACCCTGTAGCCCTGCCGCTGAGAAGCTGTTGAAAAATGCACAGCGACCCCTGCAAAACCTTTGCCTAGAGGCGAGCAAAAAAGGTTCAAAGTGTAAGCAATACCAGCTCAAAAAGCAGCAACACCTTGAGCCTCAAGGCCCCCTTCCACACCCCCTACCCCTCATCATATTGCTCACAAATATGGCAAAGCAAACACAGAGCCTTTTGCCCATTTGGCTGCCTAATGGCAAAAATATTGTATTACAACAATTTGAGCCCCAACAGAATGTAAAGTAAAAGCAGCAAAAAAAAAAAACCCAAACAAACATATAGAAAAAGAGCTGAAAATGAACAAGCTGCAGTAGCCCTTGGGTCGCTAACGATATGGTAAATTTATCAAAAAGTACAAGGGACGCCTCATGACACCACACACAAATACACAAACATGCAGGCATATATATTTCGACCATAAGAGGCAGGCATAAAATAATCAGACAGACGCGCCACAACCGAAATGGTGCAGAAAAAAAGGCCAAATGTTCAGGCTAAAAGGCTTTTCAGGTCAAGCGAACCTTTCTAGCCGGCAAATTGATTTGATTCGCCAAATGACACTCGTCTGTAGCTCGTCTTGCTTAAATTATTTAAATATTTTTGCCTAAACTCTGCAAGGGCAACTAAATCAAAGCCAAATAAGTCACAAGTCGCAGATTGTGCAGGTGTATGTGTGTGTGAGAGAGAGAGAGAGAAAAGTGCTTGAAATATTTTTACTTTTGTCGTTTCCTCAAACACATTCCTGAGATTCAAACAACAAGAAGTGAAACCGCAGCGTAGTTTTCCAAATATGTCTAAAACACACAATGAAAAAAGCGTAGCAAGGAATATAGACGTACAAAAAGTATAGCATGCTTTTCAGCGGCGCAGAAATAGACAGAGATGGCAACGTGATTAGAAAAAAGACAACTGAGTTTGCAGCTTTGACTCTGTTAAATGTATGTTAAATGCATGTTAAATCAATGTTAAATGTATATTAATTATTTGTTTAATCTAGAACTTTGCTTTTGTCTGTTGAATTACACGTTTTTTACGATAACAAAAGCTTAAGTGCTCCAATATGCAACTTTGAAAATTCATTAAAAAAAAGTCTTAAATTTGCAGCACTTACCCTTCACCTAGTTTCACGTTTCGCTCACGTGTGCAACACTTTGTAGAGCAGGAAGTGCTGTCAAGCTGCTGGCATGCTGGTATGCCGCGTCTCAACACTTTGCTCCCTCCTGGGCTCAAGTCGCACTCAGGCGCGACTGGGAAATGGCATCTCGATGTTAGTTTTAGGTGTTCTTGCACTGCATTTTGGCTTTTTTTTTTTGTTTTTTGGCAATAGACGAGCGCAAATAGAGCAGAAAAATTGCGCCTCCGGCAATGGCGTGAATTTGTAGCTGGCAACAGAGAAATGAAAGCGACGCGCGCTGGGTCAGTGAAAGTTGTGGCAGAAGTTTCCTTTTTTGCTTGGCTCTAAAGATCTCAATTGTGAGCATGGCATTCGCTGCAGAGTAATTTATTTGCTAAGTGGTAATCAATGGGTCGCCTTGCGCTTATCCGTCCGTCCGTCCATCCATCCGTCCGTCCGGACTTCGGTTGGCCGATGTCAGGGTTGATGTTGATATACGATGCGGATACCGAGCGGATGGGTTAAGCCAAAGCTTATCGTGCAGCTCACGCTCTCACTCGATTTTCCGCTTAAAGTTGTAAAGTAGCCAGAGCGGCAGTTTTATGGCCAACAGTTGAAAGGTCACCGCTGAGGGACAGCCAAAGAGACAGACACAGAGAAAGAGAGAGAGAGAGATGGAGAGTGGGAGCTATTTGTGGTCAGAATTTATGACAACATGCTGAGCATTAGCATTCCGAACATGCTGTTAACATGAGCACTTGCATATGCATATGACTGGCATGAGTATGAGTACTCAAACTGGCACTCATACTCGCATTCACACTGGCACTCACACTGGCATTCACACTGACACTGCGCATTCATTTCGAGTGCTTGCATCATGTGTGCCAGAGCCCGCAAATGAAAAAATGTATCCATAACAATAAAACAGCATTAGCAGCTGGCCCACAAACAAAAGCAACGGCACAATAACAAAACAAATTTTTAGCTAAATTATGGCCATCATTTAAAGTGTTATATGCGCCGCTTCTCCCTTTCTCCTTTCTCCTTTGTCTCTGCTCATTTACAGCATTCGGCTTTTTTATTTTGATTTCTCGGCGATCTGACAAAAAGCAAAGCTCAGCACTAAAATTCTGGCACAAATTATGCAAGAGGCGCAAAAAAGACTCAAATTATTATAATAAAATGCCGGAATCTGTATGAAATTCTAGTTGGTTTATGTCGACTATAAGGTACTCTAACTAAGCGGAAAAAAAACATTTTCGGATAGGCAAGAATTTTTGTGGGAAGATTGGAGTGGAGAAATGCATCGTGTGTTAAATAAATAGAAGTTTACTATAGTTATTTCTATAAAATAATAATTTAAAATATATAAAATTTTTTATGTTTCATGGCATTAGGCAAGACTTCTTCTATTTTTAAGATTTAATCAAAACTCATTTTTAAATTTTTTTTTTTTTTATAAGAATGCATAGGCCCCCATATGGAGCTATGCTTTACAAATTTATGGCATTGCGGCCAAAACCAACTTAAACAAAATTAGGGTCGCACAAGCGCAAATTTTAAGAAGAATTGCCAATGCGCCTTGGTACATGCGCACCAGAGACATTGAGAGAGATCTCAAGGTCCCCAAAGTTGGTGATGTCATCCAAAAGCACTCCGAAAGATACCTACAAAGAATGGATATTCATCCCAACCCGTTGGCGAGGCTGTTAAAAAACAGTCCAAAAAAGAGAAGACTGAAGAGGTGCCATCCACAGGACCTCCCAACAAGGTCCATAGTCTAGATAATTCAATAAAAGATATTCATCATACCTATTAATTATGATTAATTGTTGTTAATTGTTTAAAAGATATTCATCATACTTATTAATTATGATTAATTGTTGTTAATTGTTTAAGTATAACATGTTAAGTTGCCAAAAAGGTAACAAAAAGCTTGTTTATAAATAAAATATACACATTTTTACCAAAAAAAAAAAAAAAAAAATTTTTTAAATAAATCATATGATAAAAGAATCAAAAATCTTTATATGCTTAAAATTACCAAGGATAGTTTGATTGAATTTAATTCAAATATAAATTAAATAAATTTTTAATCTTATTAATATATTTAAATTAAATTTTGTAATAGATTTTGACTAGATTACTAGAATATTTTTGATTAATATCGAGCGTTTCGTTAGTCGTTGGGATCTGCTGCTTTTATTGGGTATAGAATTCCAGCCAAATGCGCAGCACTTGTGTGCAGTTGGTGCCACCGCAGAACTGCCAATTGCCGCAATGAGCACAAGGCAACCACATACATATGCTGCTGGGTGTGAGAGTGTGTGTGTGGTGTGTGTGTGTGTGTGTGTGTGTGTGTGTGTGTGTGTGTGTGCCTTGGCTATGCTTTCATTATGCCAGTTGACAATTTTGGGCTGCACATTTGGACTGTGCGCATTTGTCGCGAGTTTTATGCGCTGCCTTTTGCTATTTTTATGTGCCTCAATGACTCTGCATTTATGTGTGTGAATGTGTGTGTGTGTGTGTGTGTGTACGTGGGTGTGTGTAAAGGGCTGTATGGGTGTGCCATGATTTTTGGTTTTTTTCTGTTTGTTTGACCCTGCGCAGTCACTTTGTGCAATTTTAATTGAATTTTTGCATTTTATTATGCGTATTTGCCTGCATGAAGAGGAAGACTATCAAAGAGTGAGTGAGGGATGGGGAAGGGGAAGGGGGAGGGAAAAGCGAATGTAATTGATGCACAGACAAACTTTACGGTTGTCAATAACTTTGACAGCACCGCGTGTAATTCTTGATGAGGGCAATGCAGAGCACTCATCCGCCCTGTTGGTCTGCCTGCCAAGTACTTTTCGGCTTTGGTTCAATGTTTTTTTTTTTTCGCATGCCATTCGACCTCGCTGCAAATTATTCAGTTATACATTCATGAATGCATTCACTCTCCGGCAAACATATTCCATTTTGCGGCTGAACAGCATCGTGAGCCCTTTTTATGCGCATATTTTTATTTTTGGGGCATTTTATGGATTAATTCCAGGCAACATTTGCATGACATTTTTAATGCAATTTTAATATGCGCGCGCAGCTTAATTAAATATTTATTGTAAATGCGAATGCGTTTTTCTCTTTCGCTCTGATTTCCCAGGGATTCTCACAAATTGCTTTTAATGCACATTACTGCAGCCCCTGCGAAAAGTTAATTATCAGTATTTTTTCACTTAATATGTATATTCAATATTCTTTTGAGAGTGCGGCTGAATAATTGCTAATGGAACGCGCAAATATGCAACAGAAATATTTGCGAAGCATGCAAATTACAGTTGCATTATGGGTAAAGTTTTTTTTTTATTATCTATTACTGCAATAAGTTGGTGAGCTCTTTAATTTTTATATAAAGTGAATCAGTCAGAATAAACAATTGTGGAATTAAAGTAAAACTATTGAGATTTCAATCAAAATTAGCAATAAATTTTGTTATTAGAGATGGAATTTTATTTATATTTATTTTAATACGATTTTTTCACGTCAGAATTGATCAATATTCCAACAACAAATTTTAATTCTTTTTACTTAATTAATAATTTTTCAATATCTTTCATAATTTTGTGTATAAATCGTTCGTTCAGTCGGAACAAAAAGTTAAGCACTTTAAGTAAAAGTTTCCCATTCAAACCCAATCCACTTTGGCATCGTTTTATCTGCAACTTGAGAAAATAAAATGCTACATAAACACTCGAAGCATATAAGTCTTTGGGTATTATAACTAAATTTCATAATGGGCTTACATTAGTTGCCGAAGATAGATGAGATGAAATTGTTTATTTAACATTTGCAAGCACATTTATCGAATAGTGAGAGCGAAACTTTGCCGAATCCTGCTCTTGAGTGCGATAGGGTCTTAAATTTCAGTTAAGCCTTTAAGTAAATTATTGCTAATGGCTGGCAAACAACCTCAAGCAGAGGTCGGAGAGAGAGACGAGATCTCGGGGCTGCAGATAGACTGACAGAACGGTGCCAAGATGTGGCACTTTAGTAAAGTAATCACAACATTTGATTGATTGAAATCAATTTCCCGTCAAAGGCATTCGATGTGTATTTGTCTATGCATATTTACTTAAACTTCATTTCATTCATGGATAATGTGCGTGTGCTTGTGTTTAGATTGTGCCGATAAACGACGATACGCTTGGTATCGAGACCTCTCTCTCTCTCCTTGTCACTTCTTTGGCTGCCAGCAGCAGACATGCGACAAGGACGCAGACAGACAGACAGACGGACAGACAGACAAACGGATAGATAGAAGGAGAGACAGACGGAAAAGAAGTCAGACTTTGTGCTTGATTCCGCGAAATTAATTTCAAATGAGAGTCTGTTACCAATGCCAATCTCAAGCATCATATGCATAATAAATGAAACTCATTTGCCTGGAAAACTCAAAAACCAACTACAGAGACAGAGAGAGAGACAGAAAACCAGAAAGTACAGAGCAGATCAGTCGGATGAAAGGAAACAGTCGGACGTAACCAAGAGTAGAAGATGTTGAATTCACTACCGATTAGAGACAAATATAAACCAGAATGGGCGGAGCAGATCAGTCGGACGGGCCCGACTGTAGAATACCCTGTACCCAATATTTTAAATATAATTATATAAAGCTGTCATACAAAACGTAGCAGCCATTCTTCTTTTTACTGTGTTATGTGCGCCAGCTTTAACGGCCGCGCTGCTAGAGGGCGAGCGAGTTGCCGCCTGCAATATTGTTTCGCTAATAACTCCTGTGTTTATCAACCGATTTCAATGCGCTTTTCAGGATAGTTAAATATAATGAAAGAGAGTATATATTCCAAATAACAACATTCTATGTTCAATATTACGCTTGTTATTCGGTTTTTATCGATTAAGGCGTAAATGGGGCGTGGCATCCAAAATTTTAACAAAGCCTCATCTGCGTATGGCATAGACCTACAAACTACAGAAAACAGAATTATTGTAAATAGCTCAGTGTCTCTTAAATTGGCGAATGTATTTTATTTCATACATTGTAGGCTACAGGGGCGTGGCATCCAAGATTTGAAATAAACTTGATCTGCGTATGGTACACACCTTTCAAAAGAGACCAAAACGACTTCTCTAGCTTCTATAGTTTAGAAAATCTCAGCGTTCATACAGACAGACAGACAGACAGACGGACAGACAGACAGACAGACAGACAGACAGGGCTAAATCGACTCAGCTCGTCTCCCTGATCAAGAATATATATAGTTTGTGGGGTCTGCCACGCCTCCTTCTGCCTGTTACATACATTCGCACAAAGTTATTAACCCTGTTTTTCCCATTTTTCAAATGGGCACAGGGTATAAAAATCGTAACTAAAATAAATCAGATAAATTAATGTTTATAAGTTTGTATATATATGTCCCTAAAAAAGTCTGTTACATATCTTCGCTGTTTTTTATCCGATCGCAATGAAATTTACAGCATCGATGGAGAATTCCATCACAAGTCTATAGATTTCAAACTGTGTCTGTAGAAGAATTCGATTTTAATTCTAAAATCTAAAACAAACTTAGTCTACCTGTATCGTAGGAGAACCTACATACCATAAATGGTGTCTCTAACTCTTATAACTTTCGAGATCTAAACGTTCATACGAACTGACGGACATGGCTATATCGACTCAACTCTTTGTGGGCTCTACCTTGCCTCCTTCTGAGAATTACGTACATTTCACACTTGCACTAACTGAATAAACCCTTTTGTAATTCTATAAAGTACGGGGTCTTAAAACTCTAAACTCTATGTATGTTCCATTGTCTAGGCTTTAAGATTTCGGCATTTAAATCGCACACAAAAAACTCAAACTCAGACTGTACGTGGTTGGGATTTTTATAACCAAATCAGTACAAGTCTTGCTTCCTGACTTGGCGCATTGTTTTGTGCTTTGCAGCTGCTGCTTGGCATTGCTTTTTATTGTTTTTTATGATCATTTGTATTCATCAATATTATATTGATTCTAGCGCTGACTCTATGCCAAGACTTTCCCCCTCCCGTCTTTCTTTTTGTTGTCAGCGAAAGGATAAATATATATATACATATATCGCAGCGCACATATATTTCTATATAAGTTGGTAAAAGGCAATGAATTCTGATGTCTTGACTGTGCCAGTTGCCTTTCCTTTTGCCAATTCGCAAACAGCATCTTACGAATTTATGAGCTATAAAAACAGCTGCTGGGCAGAATTCTATTGGGGCCCCGAGCGTAAAGTGGCCCAGTTTTTGATTACTTTTGTTATTGTTTTTATGTCTCCTCGCATATTTGCCGATTTTATGCTGCTTTATATTTTAATTATGCGCCAAATGGCTGATCAACATAAATAAATGCCATTATTAGCTATCTGTTGTAAAATTATCAAGCAGACAGCTCGAATTGTTGTAAAAAATTATTAAAAAAATTGTTGAGTAAAATTTTGCATATGTAAATTAAAGAAGTTTCTGTTGGAGTTATTATCAATATAAACTCATTCTCGGTATAATAAAATGATATACGAAAGTTTGAGAATAAAAAATATTTTTTTTAATTTGTTTATTAATTTGTTAACAATTTTTCACTTATAATATTTTTTTGTTCTGTAATTTGCAATTTTACTTTGAAAACAGAGAATCAATTCGCTAACAGTCTTTTACAAGAAGAATAAAAATTACATTAAATCCTTAAGTAACAAGTATTTGTAAAATTAAAGCAGAATTTTAAAAAAGTATTAATGAAGTTTCTTTTACTGATATACTAAACTGAGAATGTATTAATATTTATTTAATAAATTATTTATATAATATATATAATTTAATAACTTTTAATCTTTCTTTTTAAAAACATTAAACTTTATTTGTATATTTTAAGCATACTCAGCTGAGTCTTAAAAACTCTCAAACGAGTAGAATGGAATCTATAACTTGTTTTAAGAATTAACAGAAAAATTAAGGCTAAATACCCTTTACTTTTTCAACTTTAACCAAATAAATTCATCCCAATTCAATCTTAAATAAATTTAGTTCATAATCTATCTTTAGAATAGTTTCTTTAACAAATGATTCTATAGATTTCTCAGACAATTCGCAGTTGCAGTTTTTCATAGTTCTTTCTGCTTTCCGCCTAATAAGCTCGTTAGTCAAGTCAACTGTCAATTGCATTAGCATTAGCATTAGCATTAGCATTGGTATTCGCATTGGTATTCGCATTATCATTAGCTGCAACTGCAACTGTTGACTTGGTTGTTGAATCGGTTATTGAAGATAGAGAAAGAGATGCGAGTTGCAATCATCGGCATTGGCTTCTATGGAAGTTGCCTCAGAGTCTTTGTGCTTGTTGTTTGTCGTTGGGGTCTTATGATAAATTGATTGATATTTGAATTTAATGATAAGCTGACGCTGTTATCACTGGACCGCTGTGGCTTCTACTTCGCTTCGGTTCAGCTCGAGTTCGAGTTTGAGGCAATTGAATTTGTGTCTGTGCCTTTCATTTTTCAACTTCAGTGCCAGCAGACGGCGAGTTCCTGTTCCTTGGCTCTTGTGTCTTTTGAAATATGCAAATTTCTGGCTCTCACACTTGATGCCTGGATGTAAGCAAAACTTTTGCCACTGATAATGACATTTTTATAGTGCGTTGACGAGCTTGACGGCACCATCAGGGCCAAGAGATGAGTTATACAGCCTCGGTTTTTTGGCTTTAAGCTACAAATTGTGAGCGTTGCTGAAGTGGCAACAATTTGTGGCATTGCTGGCGATTGGCAATCGATTTAAATGCCAATTTGCATAATCATTAAGTTGACACATAGTCAGAGGTCTAAGGCTCCTACACACACACATCTATTTTGCATACATTTTGAGGCTTGCGACTGCCAGACATATTGGCAATAACTTTCGGCTCAGGCCAAAAAGGTGCGCATAAAATTTGCCTGAATTTTTATATGAAATTGATTTTTGCCAGGCTTCTGCCTGCTCCCACTTCAGCTAGATACTGTATCCCGACAGAAAGGAATTTGCATGCTGTATTTACCTACCATAACGACTTCAACTTCAGCTTCAACTCGTTTGCCAGCTCCCAAGACGCTGCAGAGTGAAGTGATTTTTATATCCAACTTGCTTTCTTTATGTCTCTCTGTCTTCCTGTTTGTCTGCTCTTTCTCTATATCTATTTTAAATTTGTATAAATTTTGAATTTATGCAAACCTTTCATAGTAACGTAAATTGTTTAAGATTTCCAATCGTAATATATTTTCAATGCCATAAATTCTGCTTAAAAATAGATAAAGAATTATAAAAAATTCCACTTCATATTAAAATTTTTTGGAAAGTTTAATTAGTGTGAAATATTTACTTTCATACCTTTATTTGCTGTTGAATTTTCTTACAATTTTCTTAATTTTATTTCAATATTGCCAATAATTTGAAAGTAAAATTTGGAATTATTTAAAACATTTTCATTGTATTTTTGTAAAAAAATTACGATAATTATTTTAAAGACAAATTTTGAACATTTTTAAATATAGTACAATTGGTATTGATAATAAAAATTAAAAAAAAATTAAAAAAAATGTATTTAAATAAAAATAATTATATATTGCTGTATTTACGACTTTTCACGAGAACTCCTTGTTAGATTTTGCCCTCAAGAGGCCATAAAGTGAAGTGATTTTCATGTCCAGCTTTCTTTATGTCTTTCTGTTTGTCTGTCCGTCGGCGCTGTCTCTGTTAAATTTTCATAAATTTCAAATTTTTGCAAACTTATGAAAGTTACATAAATTGTTTAAACTTTTCTATGGCCGAGTTGCCAATCTTCATTCATTTTGGCCTCATTAAAGCGCCCCAAGCAGACTTGCCCCACTGAATTATTTATACACGGCACAGAAAGCGAAGCACAGTGCCCACACTACGTATACGTAATATTCTGTTATACTATATGTATGTATATATATATATAAGTATATGCTCGGACACGGACATGAACATGGCTGGTATATGGACATGGGCATGAACATGGTAATGTGCTCAGTCCGCCTACAGTTTTTTCTAAATTCTCTTTTTTTGGCTGAGGTGTGCCAATGGCAGTTGTTCCCTTTCCCCTCAGGGGAGCGACAGGAAGGGGAACAACTTGAATAGAAGGAAGTGCTGCAAATTATGCCGGTAGCACTTTTCGTTAGCAGCAGCCGAAAGTGAAGAGAATGGAGAGTGGAGAGTGGAGAGAGGAGAGAGGAGAGAGGAGAGAGAAGAGACGAATGCCGACTTTGGCCTTTATTTTAACTGGTATTTTAGGCACACACCAGTTTCATGCACCTCCCGCCATACCTAAGCTAACCACATGCACACATATATAGTATAAAGAGGGAGATTTGAATTTATTTTTGCATAGGCTACACCTCAATTAGGTAAGTCGGCTATGGCCATTGAGAGAGCTCTTTTTGAAATGCTAAATACAAGGATTTGCTTTTGTGCTGAACCAAAAAAGAAAGCACACAATAATGAAAAGACTAAAAGACAAATTTTAATTCTAATATTTGCATGAAATTATAATTATCTAAACTAACATGAGGCTTCCACATGCTTTGCATTAACTAAAGTCCCCAAATAGCTCACATCATAAGCAAAAAGGTTTTGTTCTACTATAAATAAAAGCGAATTAATTAAGAAATTCTGCAGTTTATTTTTGTTTAGCATTTCTATTTGAATTATGCTATATTTATACAAAAAAGTCAACTTAATAAGCAGCCTTAATTTAGCTTGTAGGCTGTCTAATATAATTTAATTAAAATTGCATTAAATATATCACTTCTGAGCCAAATGTCATGTTTTGTGATTGTCTGAGCTTAAAAGCGAATTTTTGTTAGTACTTTTTGTTGAAAGAATTTGATTTCAAAATTTAATTTTAATATGAAATTAATTTTGTATTTTAATGTTTTACATAGTGTATATAATTTTCACTAATGATTTATATTTAGCTTTATTTTTCTGTACAAAAATATGTATATAATTCTGTTTTGATATTCAATATTTAAGTATTTATTTGAATCAGTATTAAGTTTTTTTTAATGCTAACAAAATTTATGTTATATTGAATAATGAAAAATTTAAAGGTTATATATAAGTTAGATATATGTACATATGAACATATCTGAGAAATTTGTTAGCTTTCAGCAATTCATACAATTTTCTTTTTATATATTTGACAAATTATAAATGTTTAATTGTGCTTGTTTATAAATCTTGGCAAATGGGAAATTGGTATAATATTTGTAATTCTTAATCAATTTATAAATATGCTTGTCAATAATTGTTTAATTCAATAATTCTTTTTACTATTAAATGCCAATTTTCTGGAAATATTTAACTAAAACTGGCTTACGAATTGAATTTCATAATATCGAAACTTTAGTATGGTTTATAATTTATTAAATATTTTTAATCATTCTTAGATTTAATGCTTAACAATGATACTGAGTTAGTCTTTCAGTCATTCAGTCAAATAAATAATTTTATATACATATATATATAGATTTAAGGAAAAATTCCAAGGCAATACAGTTTGCTTTTCCTGTCTTTGTATATGACTTATATTTGCAGTTGGAGCTCTGGGTATGTCTAATTCCATTTCCTTTTCTAATGCTTCTCAGTCTGCACATCTCTTGCTCCGCTTTCTGCTTTCTGCTTGCTCTTCTTTCCCCTGCTCCCCTTAAGCTCTCTTAAGCATGCATAATCCCTGCACTCATTGGTAGGCTTGTTAAGAGTCCCGACAAAGACCTGAAACGTGTCGTTGGCCAAAGTGAAAGCTGTTGCATGCGATATGCCATGGTTGGTAGCAGTCTCTACTCCTGTATCCCCCATTTCCCTCTCTTTTTTAACACATATCTCTCCTTCTCACTCACTCCCTATCTATATCTTCCAGCAACTCTTTCTTTTGCCGCTTTTAAGCGCCACAAATTGCGTTAGCCATATTAATTTTTCCTGCTTGACTCGCTAAAGAATTCCTTGGCGCTTTTTTAATTATAGCCGGGCTAAGACCCGGGCTTAAATCTTGCCTACAAAGCGCTAAAGATGACTCCACGTTTGATAAGCTCTAAGGCCGTTTGTTGCTTTTCAATTTAGTAGCACTTGAAGGTGCCACAATTGAAATATTACATTTGATAACTGTAGCCCATTTAAAAGGACAAGCTAGCTAAAGTAAACTCCTGGGCATGACGCGCGCCTCCGAATGCACTGAGAGAAATCTGCTGTTTTATAAATATTCAAAAATAATAAGCAAAAATTGTATTAAAAACATAAATAAATTATGATTTTAATTAGATTTATATATTTATTGATTGGAACCGCTAATATTATTCGGAAATAATAATTAATTTTAAATTTGGATGAAAATTTTAGAAAACAATATTTATATTTATTTTTGCCCTATTTGATAACAAATGTTTGAATTTCCGCGATTAAATAAAACTAATTTTATTTAAAACATAATAGTTTAATAAAAAAAATTATAAATAATTTTTAATACAATTTTTTTTAATTGAAAAGAATATTATACAAAAATAAAGTTAAAAAAAATTTTATTTTTGATTCGGTTTTATTCAATTTTTAATTGAATCTAGAAACTAGAAATTCTACGAACTTGTTATAGGCTTTTCTCCATTTTAGCATTGTGTGCTTGCTGAGATATCAATGAAAGGAATTCCAGATATTTCTTGCTGTGTACGTCGTATATCCTGCCCCCTCCCTGCCATCGCTCAGGTAGCTTCACAATCAGCGAGCCGTGTCGCAATGGCATTTGTTACTTTGCCTTTTGGCCTCTGACTCGCTGCGCGAGCTTTGATGTCGTCCCCACCGTCCCCTCGTGCCCATCGTACTTCTGGCGTGGAATTGTGGAAAGTTAAAGGTTGACGTGGGCCGTGGGGCGTGGTCGGGGGCGCGGAAATTGTGCGCCGCAATCTCTTAAGACCGGCGACAAATATACTTGAGCGCCGTGGCCCGACTCGGCTTTGGGCATTACCAAGATTTAACAACAACTCCTGGGCTTTTGTCTCTCTGTGTGTGTGTGATGGCGTCTGTCCTCTGTGCCTTCGTCCGCCATCTTGTGTCGTTTGTTGGTCTGCGGGTTAAACGATGGCAAGTGAAGCGAAGGCGTATCGAGGCACAGGTAGCAGAGGCTCGTAAATAATTAATCTGGCCGCAAAGTGCGATTATCAAAGTGTTGGAAAAATGTTAAATAGCTCCCCGGAGGCAGCGCGACATTAAAATGTGGCGACAGTTGCCCTCCCCCCTCCCTCCCACACAACTCAAGGCGCAGCCTTTGCCAGCGGCCATTTTGACTTGACTGCGACGAAGAGCAAGGAAGAGACAGAGAGAGAGAGAGTGACGGAGAGTTTTTTGATATTTGGCTGGCAGCGTCACTTGATGTTTTTCAATTATGCAAATAAAGGGATTAATTTGTTGCCGGAGTGAAGGCACTGTATAACGGGATATGCATAGTGTGGGTGGCAGGGGAGGGGCAGGGGGCTTCAGACACTAAAAATTGTTTTTAAGAGTGCGCCAGGCGCTGATAAAAAGTTTTCGCCCTCGAGTCGAATGAACAGCGCGACAACTATAAAAATTTCAATTACAAGGCGAAAGGGTGGAGAGCAGTGGAGTGTGCGGGGGAGGGGTAGAGGGGGAAGGGCACTCAAATTAACTTCATTAAATTTCAAAAGAATTTAGAGCAAGAGCAGCAATGAGCAGACGTGTGAGAATGACAAGTATTAAATGCTGCGCCGACATTCCAAATCTGTTGTCAGTCAGCACTCAGAGTTGGCTGCAAAAGTATTTCAAGGCTTGGGAAAATTCTGACAGAAATAAGATTCACACGTAATTTTTATAAAAATTTAAAGAAAATAATAATATTTGTTTAACTTACTAATAATAATGTTTTTTAAAGATATAAGACTATTCTGAATTTATATGTAAAATTTAAAACAAGTTTGATTATTCAAGCTGTAAAAGTTATAAGTTATAAATAAATAAAATTCATTATAAAAATTTTAAAATTAAAACTTAAACTTTAAAAATTATAATTATTAGGCCAATAATTAATTTCTATAAAAATATATACATACAATTAATTATTGAAAAAGTCTTGAGAAGTGAAAAATATATTATTATAAAAATATTTATCAATTATCTGCGTTATACTAAATATTTTGGATGGTTAGATTTAGTGTCAAATGTACATTTTATTTATTTATTTACAAAACTAATGAGAATAACTTAGTTGGTGAATTAAAATTAAATTGATTGTATTTGTCATACTTATAATATAATGAAATAACTTATATTTTTTGAGAATCAGAACTGGAAGAAAATAAATTTATTATTATTTATTTATAAAATTAATAAAAATACAAGGATTAATAATGCATTTAATTTTGTTAGGCAAATTATTTAAATATTTGAGATAATTTTAAGAAGAATTATTATGCTTACTAAAAAATTGTGTGTTTTGTAATTCTGTGAAAGTGGAAACAGTGGAAAACCAAAAGGCTTGCACGTGTTCCGGAAGTGAGAAAGGTTTAAACATTTTTCCGAGTGCGCTTCATTTAATTTTATTTGTCTCAACATTTTCGGCGTCAATTTCAGTAAAGGGTGAAGAAGGAAGGAAGGGAGGGAGGGAAGAGTTTGCGAGTTTTGTTTAGTTGGCTTGGCGTCTGTTGGCATTTATTTTATTTGCCGTTTCAATTGTGAGCTGTCGCTGAAAGTGGCTGCCGGGTATTAGGCCTAAATGGGGTATTACAACATTAGAACAAAAACAACAACAATGACAATAACAACATAAGCCAAAGCCAGCGTATGATATGGAGAACTTGGAGCACTTCAAGTGGGGGGGCGGGGCAGTTGAAAAGGGGGCGTTGCACAAATTAAACCCGAATGAAAATTAAACGATGCATGAAATTACTTTGCTGCTTTTTGTTGCTGTTGCTGGCAAAACTTCTGATGCTACAACTTTTATGTTAGCTTTTGCCTCACCATCTTCCCCTTTTTCCTGCTGCTCGTTGGCTTTTTTAATTTTTAATGTGCAGTCAGTTGCCGGTTCTGTTGTTGCTGTTGTCCTGCGTTGACTTCAAGCATTTTTTAGCCGCACTCCACTCAAAGCCAAGGATATACGCACTGCATGCAAAAGCCAAGCGTAGAAATTCTAGAAAAAATGAAAAAAAAAAAATATAGAGACTAAGGCAAAAGGGGCGAGCTGACAGCCCAGCCAATTTGTAAAGTCAAATGTCAGTAACTGCAATTAAGGCGCATTTAGCTGAACGTCGAGGCATAGACAAGGCCCTCCAGGAGTCGCTTCTAGGCGCAAACAGTTGGTGCTTCGCTTGAATAGCAGCCAAAGCAAAGTAAAGTAAAAGAAAAAGTAAAAAAAATAAACATGATATTATAAGAATGAATACATAAAGCAAAGCCTAGAATAAAAGCTAAGCTAAGCAGGCTTGAAAAATGACACAAAAAATCATAGCAAGCTTTATAAAATGGAGCTAAAAACATGCTTTAAGTACAGCCTAAAATACTTGAATTTTATTAGCTAAGAAGTGCTCTAAAGTCTATTGCTTATCATTGTAAAACATGAAAAATAACAAAATAAATCCTTTAAAAAAATGTTAAAATACCTTGAGCTATTTGATTAATAAAAGTTTAAATATTTAAAAAATAATTGAATTTTATTAGCAAGAAAATTGAATTTGGGGTTGTATAATATCAAATATCAAAAAAAATAATATATAAAAAATTTCCTAAAAATTTGTTAAAATGTTCTATTCTATTCTCCTTTTTAATCGTCACAATTTTTTATAATATAAAACCTATGCAAACTAAGTGAAATGTAGCAAAAATACTCCCTAAAACAATTAAATTTTATACATAAGAAAGTTAGAAAAGCATTAAAAATCATATAGCAGAATAAATCCATAATTAATAGCCTATTAGGCTTGTCAAAAATTCGTTGTCTCTTTCCGCTGTGCCCTAATCGCCATAAATTTTCATATTTATCGCCAACTTTTGCAAATAAGCCAACTTGTTTATGCAGGCAGTAAAATATGTAAATAATTTTTGACAGAAATTGTAATACTTATTTGGGGTTTCCTCACAAGTGACACAAATCCTGTGCTTATTAGCACATTTTATTGCCTACTTTAACCCGTTTCTTTATCGTTGTTGTTCCGTCGGCCGAATACAAAGGCGAATCATGAAATCAAAACCAGAAAACCTTGCATAATATAAACGGAAATGAATTTATAATGCACGCTGTCTTTTGTGCCTGCTGCTTTCACTTCTTTCGCCTAACTTGTCTGCTTTCTTTTTTGAATTTTTCGTTTTTTTCTGTTTTTTTTTTGTTGCCTGCCATAAATTTTTGGGCAAAAGTAAATGCACATCTCACACACACATCCATAAAGAGAATGAGCAGCAAAAAGGCGAGCACACACACATTTGCAACTGACTGACAAACAACTAACTCATTTTGTGGTTGCCACCTTTTTGTGGCAATTGTCTGGCTGGCAACGCTACACGCTGAAAGCATTGTCCCTGCTTTTCAATTTTTAGTGCCTTCCGATACCCTGTAATGTTCAAAATTAGGTATATGTACAGAAGAATTGTAGTTGTTGGGCATACAAAATAACCAATTTAATTCAACCAGTTTAAATTTAAATAAAAGCAATCATAAAGCGTTTTAATTAACACAATATTTATAAATTTGTTTTAATACTAAAGCCATGAAATAATTGAAATGTATTATATTTAAAATATTAATAATATTCAATATAATATTTAATTATTTTAATTTCAATAATCAGCTTTTTAAACGAAAACAAGTTTAAGTTGTTTAAATTCCAATGCAGATTAATCAAAAATTATAAATAAATTACTAAAAAAAAAACCATTATTTATTATTTATTTATATTATATCATAATTTTTTATAAATAATAATTTAATATTTGAATGTTCTGTTTAAAATCAATCAATCGCTTAAAAGAAAAATAGTTTAACTTGTTTAAATGCTTTATTATTTAAATTTTTTGTTTACTGGCAACTTTCTAATTCAAAAATTGAATTTTCAATTAAAATTCGCTTTAAATTTAATATAAATATAAATTTTTAAAACAAATTTTGGCTTATCAAATAAAGAAAGAATTTTAATGGAATACTTTCGACTCGTTCAACTGTTTAGTATTGTTGAATTTGGTTTTATAAGACTCCATGATGTTTTGTCCAACAAATTTGAATTGGAGTTAAGCTGCGATAAACAAAACAGTTTATATCGCGATGTCGTGCGTACTCGACTGCAGTGCTTGGCTTTTATAGCAAACGCGACTTGCGAATCTGATTTCGATGCTGATGCGGAGCGTTATGGTCTGTGCGGTTGTGTGGGTATCTGATGAGTTTTGCTTCCATCCACAGTCGATTTGTGTGCACATTGTTCAATATTATACGTGAGTGTGAATGTATGTGTGACTGTTAATGTGTGAGTGTATGTTCGTGTGTGTTCGAGTGTGTGTGAGCTTGAGCTGGGCGTGTGACAGCTCAATATATTCGCCATTTGTCGCCGGCGTTGGAGGGAAGCTCAGCGTGTGCAGCAAGGTGTATGGGGTCCAATCGCTCTGTGGTTGGCAAAAACTGTTGAGCGCTGGCAAGGACAACATGGAAAGCGTAGAGTGAGAGAGAGGGAGATAGATAGAGAGAGAGGTAGATAGTCACATGTGGGCGCGTTCAAGTCTTAACTCCTTCGCCATCATGTCGTCTTGGCTGTCGTTGTCGTCCTCATTCGCCAACTCATTCTCATGGCTCTTGTTGTTGTTGTTGTTGTTGTTGTTGGTATTGTTATTGTAGTAGAAATGCAGGAAAATCAATTTTGTTCTCCATTTGCAGTTGGCAATTTGCATAATAAGGTCGTTTGGCGCAATTTGCATGTGAATGTGATAAATTCAATGGGTTGGCAAACCTTGCCTTGCCGCACACGCGGCGTATACGTTACACACCCCATTCAAGCATAAATATATGTATGTACAAATATTTGTACACAGACAGAAAACAATCAGAACTCCACTATCTTAGAGCAATACTTCTTACTTAGCAGAAAAATTTTATAGTTAAGAAGCCAGTAGCCAGTTGTGAAAATTTTAGGTTTAAGTATATTAAAATTTATAAACAAAATAAATTAGAATTACAATTTATTTTGTGTAATTTTGGTACAAGAGTTATTTAAATATTTTAAATTATTTTGTATTTAAATAAGTTTTAATTTTCTAATTTTCCACATAAATTTTATTACTGCACTCTGCTGTTAAATCCGCTACTTTTGCTGAATTTGTAACACTCTTAAAAGTATTATAAACTATCTTAGAAAGTTTATACTTATTTTAAGCAGAATCTGTTATTTCTCACTTAAAGATTTTATATATTTTCACTTCTAATTAACAGTTAAAAATTGGCAGCGCTTTAGTGAAAACTGGCAACAGCGCAGTGCAAATTAAATTGGAATGTCATTGCTAGTTTTAAATAGAGTATAATTTAATGTATAAAAACTTTTATATTTATAATTAGAACTTTTTCTTACGATTGCAAATTTATGAATGAATTTCTTTTAAACATTAGCTTATAACTCCACTTTTTGCACTGTGTACGCCCTATTTGTGTATGTGTTTGTTTTGCAGTCGCTTTTTCACCTTTCGACAGAGCAAAAATGAAAAGTGTAGCTGTATTAAATAAGTAGGTTTGTCCATGTCATGGCTACGCCAACTGCCAACTGCCAATTGCCACTGGCCACAGGCAATCGCCTTCAAGTCTGGCACTGCTTTACGGGCCAACTAGTCAAATGGCCAAATGGTCAACTGGCCAAATGGCCAACTGGTCAACTGGCCAACTCGACAACTGCCATGGCTGCCGTGCAATCATAAAGCTTCAACGCGCCAAAATGTCGTAAAAGTAAATATGCGAATTTTTGTGATTTAAATGCAATGGCCGTTGACGCTTTTTCTATTTCATTTTCATGCTCAGCGTCGATGTCTCTGTGTGCCTTTATAGCCGATATCTGTTTGGCTCTTCTGCTGACCGTGTGAATTGTGAACTCTGCACTGACATCGACTGTCAACCGTCCAGCGGGCATTTCATTGCTTCCTCCACATCATTTGCAATACCCTGTAAAGATGCACAAAGGCTAGCTTAGATACTTGAAAAGCGTAAAATATTTCATGTGAAACTCTCAACTCTTGTAGCATACTCGACTGTCGGCTTTTCGCTAACTGCAACTTCTAGTTTTTATGACAGTCACCTGCCTGCATTTACCATTCCACTGGCATAATTCATATGACAGCCGGCAGAGTTGGCTTTTTTATGGCTTTGTTTTTTGCGTATCGCCCGACTGCACTTTCTATTTTACATGCAAAATATGAGGCAACATTGTGGCATAAATGTCACACGACAACATTTAGTCAAATAACTTTAAAGAGCGAGAGACTTTTTGATGGAAAGGTGCATTAGAGAAAAAGTTGGAGGAATTGAATAGCTGGTATAATGTGAAATTAAAAAATATGTATATTAAATTCTTATTTTAGCTGTACGTTTAAAATCGATTAATAAATCTAAAACAGCTTACTAGGGCTAATTTATAATTTAATCTTGGTCAAGTATCTACTCCATTAGTTAGATATATTTTGAGTTATTCAATAAATAGATTGCTTTTTATTTTTTAATATATTTTAAAATATAAGAACATTTTTAATACAAATCAGCTTATAATCAACATATAAACAGAGTAGAGAATTTTTTAATTCATTCACAAATCGTGTATTTGGAAATTAAAGTTTCTTCAAAAATTTAAAATATTTCTATTTATGATGATGATATAATTTATTGTTCGATTATTCAGCTATATTGTAATAAAGAAAATATATCAAATCCATTGCAAAATATAAAATATTCTTCATTAATTTTATTTGATACTTTTTGCTCACTATTAAAAAGTTAAAGCATCAAAGAAGCATGCAGAAAACCGCTTCCTTTTGCTATATTCCTAGATGCCATAACAAATAGATGCAAATAGGAATGCAGTAACAGCAGGCAGATGAGAATGCCAGGCACTAAAATTTAATGCCAAGCAAATAATAGAAACGCAGTAAAAGGTGGCGACAGAAGGCGATGCCAGATGCAGTTTATTGTCAGCCTATCTGAAACTGCAGCTAAAACTCGATGTGCCTGCATTAAAGTCAACGTTTCTCATGCTCTTTTTTTGCTCTTCCTTCGCTAATTGCAGATATAACCAGCTCGCTGACAATGACCGAAGTGAAGATACCCAATCACATAATGCGGCTAAAGAGCGCCCAGCTGGGCTGTCGCTATTCCCTGGACGGCGAGTCCCTCTACTCGGTCAAATGGTACAAAGATGGCCACGAGATCTACCGTTACGTGCCGCGGGATAAGCCCCCTGGACAGGCATTCCCGCTGCCCGGCGTCAACATCGATGTGAGTACACTCAGAGAAATTATTGGGCATTCATCAAGCAGCAAAATAAAATTTAGAGCAGAAATTAAGATGAGAGAAGTTAAAACAAATTCGTCAAAGTTCTGGATTAAACTTTTGGGTTACTCATAAATTAAATTTAATATTTTATAAAATGAAATGAATAATGAAATATAAATTTGGTTTGCATAACTTTGTTATTATTATTTTTTAATTATTTTAAAAGATTTTATTCATTTCGTAATATATCATTCTTATTGCTAAAATAATCTCTTATTGTAAAATTACGTCTTTAGAATTTTTAATTTGTTTGCCAAATCTAAAATTAAGTTCATTTGAACGCCATTTTTCGCTCTGTGTAGCAGTGGACTTAGAATAGTTGATAGGGCCAACAGGTGTGCGAAAAATTTAATTTAAAATTTTATTGCAATTTTACAAATGAAGCGCGAGCAGATGGGATGGGGAAGGGAAGGGGGAGTAGTTGTGTTTGGCTGTAGATTTAGTGTTACGACCTTATCATAATGATTATTTTGAAAGCATGTAATTGCAGCAGCAGCACTTGTTGTTGCTGTTGTTGTTGTTGTTGTTGTTGTTTTGTTGTTGTTCATGTGCTGATTACGTCGTCGCAAAATGAAATTGCTGCCACGTAGTTTTGCCATTTAACTTTAATTTAATGTTGATGTAATTTTTTGTTGGCCATAAAACGCTGTGTGTGTGTGTGTGTATGTGTGTGTGTGTGTGTGTGTGTGTGTGTCTGTGTGTGTGTGTGTGTGTGCGGGTTTAGCCGAGGTCACGTTTTGCGGTCTGCGCTGCCTTAGACTCTTCTCTCTCTCGGTCGATTTCAACGTCACTCAGTTTCAATTGCGATTGAAAAGGTTGCGCAGCCAAAATCACTTAGGGCTGTCTCAAAAAAAATCCTTTACTTGCCCACACTGAGAAAAAATCAAGATCTTGCGTGCTTGAATCAAGAATTTCCGGGGTCAAAAGTTCTATAAGCTAGAAAATTCGGGATTCAAACAGGAATTTCGTACTTAGGCGCATTTTTAAACTTATTATTCTAGTGTCGTTTTTATTTAAGCTTATCTTTGGGGTACATATATTTTGTTAAATGAATTCGTAATTTAAGCTTTTTAGTAGTACAATAAAATTTTGTAAATTTGAAAGATTAAAGAAAAACTATTGGTGCTTAAATTTAAACTCTTAAATTTGTTAGAATCAATTGTTCTTAGTAGTCGTAATTTATTTCTTGTGTAACGAAGTTTTCTATTACTTTTAAAACATTCAAATTCTTATAAACTAAATATTTATAGAAAAAAATATGTTTAATATTACAACTTGTTCATCAAACAACCTATTATTGATTTTTCTGAGTGTATAACAAGAGCAGAGGAAAGCGGGAAGTAAGGAACGAGAGCGTACTTGAGCTACAGTTCAGTGTTGTGGTCCGAGCCGTAGTGAAGCTCTAATAATAATAATTTGCTAAAGCACTTAAGTGCGTCTACTTTGTGTGACATTTTGTTGACAGTCGCCACCACAAAACGGAGAAAGAGATTGAGAAAGAGAGAAAATGGCGGAGAGAGAGGCGCATAATAAAGCAGAGCGATAGCAATTGACGTGCGTACAACGTGGCGTATGAGCAATGCGAACGCGACTTTTATGGCCAGTGTGCGTGCCCCTTGTCGCTTTCCCCCCTCTCTCTTTAGCAACCTCTCCCCTTACCCACGTAGGCGTAAATGTCTGCATTTAGACATGAAAGAGTTGCCTGTGTCTGTGTGCCGGGTCAAAGCAAAAATGTAACAGATATTTATGGTCATATGCGTGATTGGAACAAAAGGTTAGACAGACATGTTTAAGGGGAAAGTCGATGAGAGCGAGGGGCAAGAGGCATGGGGCGAGGGTTTGGCAGTGAAGTGGCGTTGATTGTGCTGCGTTATTGTTTTGTTTTGACCACATACAGCAGACAGCCTGTATTAGCGATAATTGCTAGCTTTTTATGGCTATTTAAGCCCATACTATTGGCTTGGCTAAGCTCAACCCTTGGGGATTAATACAAACAAAGCCAGCAGACACCACTTAGACATGCACTAAGCCCACCCACATTTATATCTTGGCCTGGCAACAATGTGAATAAAATCTAGACAATAAAAATTAAACAAAAAATAAATTCAAGAACAACGTGATAGAAATCTAGACACAATAATAATTCAACAAAAATTACATTAAACATTATTGAACAACAATTTGCATAAGATCCAGACACGATAAAATTTTATTTAAAATAAAATTGAAATTAAATATTAAAGTTAATAGTAAGGTTACTCTAAGATGCTTGCAAATTAAAGTTTCAAGCACAATTAATTTGAAACTTCTGATATAAGTTTTGTTCAATATCTTATCTCAATTAACAATAAAATTATTATTTGTTCACTAAATTTCTTGTGATAAAACTAGCTAAAATTTTCATAAATTAGATCATCAATCAAAATAAATTTGAAAAGAAAAATCTTACAAATGCTTCACAGAAGTTCTCTTAATTCTCAGAAGCAGCTTTGTTGTATATATAATATTTAAATTATTAAAAAATAATAATAAAATATACCATTGTATATTTTTAGGCATAAAAACAAAAGTAAAGTATATAGTATAATGAAAAGCTAAAAATTAAAATAAATTAAATTAATATTTTTAAGCGTAAAATACAAAACAATTTTCCACCAATTTTTTATTTATGATCAAATTGAGGAGTTCTCAGCATAATCTAGCAGAGCGCTGTTTACTTATGGAGCTGCAAATGTTGCTGCTTGGTCGACAGCTGTTAACTGGCCGCATTGCCATTTGGGAATCACAATAAACTATGTGAATTGCATTTTGTTGCAGCCATCATAAACAAAATGGCGGCCGCACGTAGCCAGGGAATGCAATAAATGCGGCCAAAGGCAAAGTGGCGCCCACTTGCCACCCCCGCCCCCCACTCCCAGAGGCAACTACAATTTGAATTGTGGTTGCAAGTTGAGGTTTTAGGTTAGGGGTAGGGGTAGCGGTAGGGGTTGGGGTTGAGGGGTTTGAGGTTGGGTTTTGTGGTTGGAGACGTCTTGTTGTCTGGCGCTTTGGTTTTTGTTTGCACGCTGACAACTCGAGCGTTCATAGAAATTGGCAAGTGGGCGGCAGGCCACGCCCACATGCTCTGAGGGTATGGCAGGAATCGGCTTAAGCACTAGAAGCAAACAAACAAAAGCCAGTGCACAGTTATTGTAACGGGGTAATGAGGCGTGGGGTGGGGGACAAGATGGCGGCAGCAAGCAACAAACCAAAAATAATGTTGAACGTGACTTTTGTGATTGTTTGTGCAGCGAGTGAGACAGCAATAGCGAGTGTGAGAAAGAGAGAGAGAGAGAGAGAGAGGGAGAGAGGGAGAAGCAGAGCAAGATTGGGCAAAGAATTTTCATAAAAATTTGCTCGACAAGTTTTTCGGGATGCCCCGCGTCAAGTAAAATGAAAAGAAATGAAAACTTTTCGCACAAGCACTTACACTTGTGTGCCAGTATGTGTGTGTTTGTGTGCGTGGATGTGGGTGTGTGTGTGTGTTACTATGTGCGTGGATGCGTGTATGTGTCTGATAATAAAACTGCAACTTAAAGAACTTGACTGCAATTGTTTCTGGCAAAAGATGTTGAGTGACTTTTACAACAGTTATTTCAGCTTCCAGTTTCAGCCCCACCCACGCCCTACTCTTCAAATTTCCACATGCACACTGAAAGAAAAATCAAGGGTTTTCTTACTTCAGTTAAGAGTTTCCGTTATCAAAATTTAAGAAACTCCTTTTCATAAAAATAAGAAAACAATTTTTATATAATATTTTATGTTTAGTTTAAATTGAGATAAAATAATTTTAAAATTATTCTTTAAATTGTATTATGTTTAATGACGTATGGTTATTTTTATCAGTGCATGCTTTTGCGTTCCACTTCTAAACAGGAAACGTTGGAATTGTTTTCAGATATTTTTGGCTCGTTTTTTGGCTTATGACTTGTGCTTTTCACTGGCAAAAATGTTCTTGACCATATTACATTTTACGCTAATAATAAATACACTAAGCTTGCCACGCAAATCATCAATCTTAATTTTGTTTGCCGTAAAAGAAATTTGCAAAATTTGTGAAAATCTGTAAATCTAATTGCCTTCATTTTTGGTTTTTTGACTAGGGCATCAGGTGAATGCCGAGTCATGGCATTGTAATTTATTTGAATTTCCACTTGCAAATATATATTTCTTTTTTCTCATTTCTTTCACATTTTTCTTCCTCTTGCAGCTGCGGAACTCTTCGGATACGCAGGTAACGCTGAAACGCGTAACGCTGCAAAGTTCCGGACTCTATCGCTGTGAGGTGTCCGGCGAAGCTCCCGCCTTCAATACGGTCTCCGAGTCGGAGACAATGACCGTTGTAGGTAAGTCGGAGTTGCGAGTGCTTAATGAAATTTACGGCACAAAAAGTGCAAGAGAAGCAAGAGCCGGAGAACCGAAGAGCCGGAGGCTGACAGAGAGTTGGGCACTACAGAAATTTAATTAAAATGCTAATAGTGCAGAGCAGTCAACAATGTTGTTGAATGACAGCTTCAAGTGCTCGTCCTGCAAAAGATATGCAACAGAATTGTCAGGGCTTTTAAAGAGTATGCGTTAGTCGGTTAAGCTTTTGTAAAAAAAAGAGAAAAACACACTGCAACTACGAGAGTGTTTTGGTCGATAAAGAAAGTCCCACAAAAAGTGGCAAAAATATTTAAATTCAATTATGACTTAAAAAGAATTGTGGCCTGCACTACCCTGTTAGCTCTGCATACAGGGTATACACTTGACTTCAGCAAGCGCAAATTTCCTGACAAAGACAGGCAACAGGCGGACAAAAAAACAGAGTTCGTATGACACATATTGAAGCCAAAGATGGAAGCATGTTAAATACAGAAAGAAATGCACAAAAAATGTCTGAAATTGTGTTTAAAAAATGAATTTTAGTTGGTCTTTTAGAAATAGAAGATAAGTAAAATGAAAATACTTATGCGTATTGAACTAACAAATATATAAATACAATTGATTTTGTATGAGAATCAAAGGACGATGATAATAAAATGCTTCAAACCTAATTTCATGAATTTAAAATTGATTACATTTAATAAATAATATATATTATTAAAATAAAAATATTGAAAAAGTCAAAATCCTCGCATAAAATATTTATACTAAATTTTCTATTGAATGCAAAAAACAACTCAAAGAAAAGATATAATATTATTCAATAATTTATTAAACTTGAACATATCAAGTAAATAATTAACATATAAATATATATCAATAGATATAATAAATAAATTAGAACCATAAAATAATCTTTGCAAATGCCCAAAAGAGTTAAAATAAATTTCAACAAGATATTTATTCTTAAATACGAAGACGTTTTATGTTTGTTCCCTTATTCCTTCTGCATAATCCATGCAAACAGTTTAATAAAACTTAATTTTATTTAAACTAAACGAATCAAGAGAAAACCTCTGCATGCGCTAGAAAATTCTAATAAAATTAACCTAGATTTGTGCGCTTAAATCTTGCAGGGATTTGCTGTTTTTTAGCATAATCCGAGCAAACAATTGAAATGAACTTTTTGCTGAGAACAAAAGGGGAACACACATATGTGTAACCCCCCTCTCTATATTCCCCTCCTCACCCCCCTTGGTCCATGGCAAGTGTGTGGGCGTGAATGCTGCAACTGTCAGTGCAATTTGAACAAAAATTATGTTTTCATGTCGCTGCGATTTAGTTGAGTTGAGTTAAGCCAAAGCCCCAAAGAAAGTGGGTTAAGACAATGGGCGCCATCTGGCGGCTGGAACTGGCAACGCCATTGTCTGCCGCAGCTAAAGCACTTGAAATACTTGGGCTAAAAACTTGGCTTACATTTACATGCAGAACGCCAAAGTGTTTGCCACCCACAAGCCGAGAAAATAAATAGAATAAGCAGAAAAATACGAACTTTGCATTTTATTAGAACTCGAGCTCCCCGGACGAAACCGCAGTTTGGCCGCAGCTCAATCAAAAGCCGCAGACCAAAGACCCAAAGACCCCAGGACCCGTCAGAGCCGTGAGTTAATCACAAATTTATAAACTCATAAAAAAATCAAACAGTTATCAATATGTGCAGCAACCACAGTGCCATTGGGAGACGCCCGACCCCAGCTCATCATAAGAAATATCAGCAAATGATGTCGATAAAGCTGATGATGATAACGTAGATGGTGAAGATGATGAAGCTGATCAACTGCCCACATGCAGAGTGGCTGCACAGCGAGAAAAATAAAGGAATTACTTGCTTTAAACTGTAAAATCCCAAATCAATAACTCACTGAGAAATAAAATGCAGAAAATGTGCAGACAAATTTCGTAAAACTTCTATTTAAATCAAATTTATGCCAATTTAAATAAACAATAGATAAAATAAATTCAAATAAAATATACTTTCATTTAGTGTAATTAATTAATTTATTATTAATATTATATTTTTTTAATTATTAAAAATAAATCATTTAATTTTTCATTCTTCCACGATTTTCTATATAATTGTTTTTTGCTTAAAAATTAAATTTTATTAAAGTATCTCCCTTTAAAATATATTTTTGAGCCCTGTATTTTAAAGTAATGCCTTTTTTAGCTCAGTGTAGAGAATGTGGGCACGCTAAGCACATTTCATGCTGATTTGGCAGCCCTGGGCAACTCCTTCCACAGCTGCTGACAAGAACTGCGACTGAGACGCATTGGCATGCTGCGGAAATGGTTTTGCATATTAAACAATGTGCCAGGGCTGTCAATTGGGCGACATGCTTCAAGCAAAAACAACAAGAAAGAGAGAAAGCGGGAGCAAAAAAAAACGAGAGAAGAAATATAGCCCAAAAACCAAGAACAAAAAGCATGGCATCCACTCGCAACTCCCACAGTCCCCAAAGCGCTGTGTGGGCATTGCAAATCGAAGCAGCAAAAAGAAAAACAGAAGAAAAAAAAATATGGGAAAAGGGGCAAATGCTGGCGACTCATCATCAGCAACAACTGTGCCACAAGCAGCAGCATCATCATCAGTCTTGTCGTCATTTTCAATCCTCTTGTTACACTTTTTCCAGTAGCAACTTTCACTCTCCCACTCACCCCTCCTCACTAACTCTCTGACCGCTCTCTCTCCTTGCTGCTGCTGCAAGTGAGCCATAAAATATGCTTTAGTACGTTTACTTCGAGTGTCCCTCGGCCCATTTTCAGAGACCACGCAGCAGCAGCACTGCACAGTGGAACGCAGAGCTCATTTGCTGAGCTAAACTAAAAGCATATAAACCTGTGCGGAAAGCATAGAATTGCCATTATAAGTTAATAAAAAATTCTTTACATGTTGTTGCAAAATATCAAAATATAGTTAATTATATTAATTGATATTTTTTCTATTTATTTAATTCTTTACCTATTAATATACAAAGTCTTTATTTGCACATGAAAGTCCGACTTTAAAATAATATTTTTTATAAACAATATGTTATTATTTTACAAATTTTATAATTTTATTTACGCGTTTTATTTAACAAACATTTTCTGTTTTTATCAAATCATAAAATAAAACACTTTTCAATTTATTTATTTTGTTAAATATTTTTATTTTCATTAAACTTATAATACAAAATCTTTATAGCTGGCAATCAAAAGTTTCAATATTTTTTTTAACAATTTATTATATTTATGGTTCAGTTTTATTTCACGTGCATTTTAGTATGTTTTTTTAGTTTTTAGTAAATTTTTATCTATTATTATTTAAATATTTATTCATATGTTAATTTGTAATAAATTTTTTTGTATTTAGTTACATTGATTTGCGTATTTATTATTTAAATTATTTATTTATCCTGAAGCTAACTTGAATCTCCGCTTCGTCTACCTGAGTTTATGCTTTAAATATATACCTTGAACTTACAGCGATTCTAATTGGAATTTACTCATGAAATATGCTGGCAGCACTTTGACATTTCTCCTGGTTAACCCGGTCCTAAAGGGATTCCATTTGGCTGTCGCTCGCCAATTTTGGAATTTACATTATGCTGCTCTCGCTGTCTCGCTGCGGTCAAAATGTGTCGCCTTCTGCTCTCTCCCATTCCCATTCCCAGTTACAGTTACAGTTCCCCTTCACTCTGCACTCTTCCCTCTCCACTCCCGAACTTTCTCTCTACGGTCTTGCTCTTGGGCTGCTGTGACAGCCATTACTCATACGCCACATGCACGGTCTTGGCTTCGAAAAGAACTTAAAGACTGAAAATCGCGACAGTTGCTGCACAAGCTCATCCGCCCCAAAATCCCCAGCCCCTCCCCTATCTGCACCCACTTCTCCCCCCTCTCTCTTTGTTGTTATCTTTGCTTTTACATATGGCAACGATTTTTAATGCGCGATACGCGTCGCGTTGCGCTGCGCTGCGTCGCCTCTTTCGGGGCTTGTTTGAGTTAAGAAAACATTACAGTACCAGTTGCTGATACAGTTACAGTTACTGTTATTCCACACTGACCGAAAAGCGAAGAGTTTTCGTATTTGCATCGAGATATCCCTGTGATAAAAGTTGGATGATCAAAAAACTCTTCATATAGGAGCGAGCTGCAAGTTCATATTATTTAAATATATTTGGCTATAATCTAATTTTTAAATGCATTTAGAATTAAAATAAAATAAATTGTTCATTTTATTTATTTATTCAGTTTTCTTTTTATTTATAATTTTTTAATAAAATATTTTATTTTGATCGAAAAATATTTATGCTTTTTTTCAGCCATTTAGCATACTAAATTAATTTAAAATTTCAATCCGCTTTTTTACTTGATTTCTATAACAAAACGATGTGAATTTAAAAGCTTTATTTTGTAGCACAACTTGCGCTTAATTTTTCTGAGTGCATAGCACACCCCGCTCCCTCTGCCCACTCTGATAGCATGGCCTGCCTTGACTCCTTGTATCTCTCCATCTCTAGCGCAGAAATAAAAGTAACGCGCGTTGTTTTATAATTAATGAGCACGCAAGGCATCTCCACTGCATATGTCCTTCTCACATACACACACACACACACACACACTTGAGTGTATGTGTGAGTGTGTGTGTGTGAATTTATGGTTAAGTGCACTTTAAAGGACAAACATACATATAACTCACATCGACTGCTGCTTCTACTTCCTGCTGAGTTTCTTCTTTCCACATGCACACATAATGTGATCGCTTATCGATTTTACAATATAAAAAGCAATTGCCAGGGCCTGCATAAGGGCAAAGTCACAAAAAAAGATGCACAAAAAGCCAAGCAAAAGATAAAAATATAAAAAAAAGAAAATTAAATGTGATTTTTATGAGCTTTGAGTGGCCGAACGCGCAATTATGGCTCATATTTATAGTTGTCTCTGCTCAACGAAGAAAAAGCCAGAGAGAGTACGACAGCTCTGCTAATGTGCAGTGAATTTATTATAAAAGCTGCTAAAAATAAAATACAGAAATAATCAAACTAGCTAAAATAAATAAATTCGAATAGTAAATCGTTTGAATTCATTTATATTTAGAATTTAGAACAGATCTGACTATGTGAACAGTTAAAAACTGCTTGAGATATAGTAGTATGTCTTCTCTTCAGTAAAATTTTGTTTTAACTACTTATATAATTCAAATAATAATTGTCTTAATTTCAATATTATATTAGTTATATGAAAATAATATTTATATAATAAATAATAATTTTATTTTAACTAATAATTATATAATATTTGGATACCAAAGAAGGCCATGAGATAGAACTTGAGGATTGAAACAAAATGATTTCGCATGATTTAGAACGGGTGTGATTATTTTGATATATGATATAAGATATATTTCTTAATATTTTTAAAACTCTCTTGTTTAGTAGTCACAAGAGAGTTTTAAAAATAAAAAATATTCATAAATAAATTTGCAGCTTTAATAAAGTCTTATTTTGTTTTTGCAAATAAATTTGAAGCATACCTTGAAATCCGAACTATTTCTTTTGCTTTGCGGCTTAAGCCTAATTTATGGGCCACATTTTGTGTCGTATATCAAATTCAATTGCCATTTAGGTGCAGCTATTAAACCAAATCACTTTTGTGAGTATTTACCATGCTCGCTCTCTCTCTCTCTCTCCCCTTTCTCTCTCTCTCTCTCTCTTTCTCGCTCTATCTACAGAGCTCTCCAGCTCTTTTGCCTGCCAAAATGTTTATTAAAATTTTTTGCAAAGAAACACTTAACAAGCAAAAGACCGAATTTTGCGACTCATGTGCATAATCCATGCTCTCTCTCAGACACAGAGGCTTTGCATATAGATCAGGCAGCTGCCCCTGTCTCTGCCCCCTTTCCGCTCTCCTTCCCTTTCAGCTTATCGCCTGCTGCAAAGTGCGCTTACCTGCCAAAAAAAAGAAAGAAAGCAGAATAGATGGAGAGCAGAAATAATAAAATAAGCGAGAGAGAGAAACATACCGCAGCATATTAAAAGGCCACCCCCAGCTGTGTTGACTAGATGCGCAGCTTGAGCGTCCCTTTCTCCCCTTCCCCCTCCTCTTTCCCTTACCCCATGCCTCTTCTGCTACACCATCTTGCCACTTAAAATGCTGCCAGTTGTTGCTGTTGTTGTCGCTGGCATTTGGCCGCCTGCAGGCATCTCAGAGCTGCCTTCGACGCTTTTTCACCTTTACGCCATGATTTTCCTACTGTGTTTTCCACATTTTCCTTTCACATGCACACACATACTGCTACACAGCGAGAAAAATATGAAGAATTCATTTTTTGAAACAATAAATTCCGACAAAAATCAAATATGCTTAGGTTAAGTTAAAAGAATTTTGAGTGTATTCGACAAAATTCTAGCTTAAAGTTCATGAGATCTTGAAATTAAATAAATATTAAAATTTAAATTGTTTATAATCATATTTTTTTGTAATTATTATTTTTTTTAATTATTTGTAAATTATATTATTAGAAAATTCATATTACTTTTTATTTTCCAGAACTTTGATGAGTTTTAAGTTAATTTTACTGCTATAAGTTTTTAAAATAATTTTATGATATAAAATAGATTTTTAATACCTTAAATGTTCCTTTGATTTTTAAACTGTATTTTTTTCTCCTAGTGTATATATTTGTTCCTTTTGGCTGCACAAAAGGTAGCCGAAAACCTGCTTAGTCATAGGAAAATGCTTTTGCTTCGGCTTGTGCCTTTGCCCTACTTGAGCCTGGTTTTCCTTGTTCGCCAGTTGTTCACTTTCCGCATTCGACTTATTGCAGCTGGCCACCATGGGGTCCATCTTTGCCCCTGCCACGCCCCTGCCCCTGCCCCTCTTGTTGTTCGTATATAATTTTTGTTGCTGCTCTTGCCATTGCGTGCTAAAGTTTTTGCCAGAATAAATTGTAAACACACACACATACACTCGCATTCACATATGGCCGTCTGTGTGTGCTACGGGGCGCCTTTAGATTTATGCCGCAAATAAAACTAAAGTGCGACAATATGGCGTTGCCTTAAAAAATGGCCATATAATATGAAAACAATTATCAGTACGTGTGTGTGTGTGTGTGAGGAGGTGCCTGGAGGTGTGTGAAAACTGTCTTTGATCTTAACTGCCGGGCAATAAGTATTATCTAAAGAGTGTGCGGAATAAATATAGTTTATTTTCAGCAATAATTGTGGCTTACAGAAAGGTTTGCCATTTAAAAACTTTGCTGTAATATACAGTAAATTATTGTCTTATTAATAATATAAATTATAGTATTGCGATAATTATTATTATAAATTGTAGTAGTATTTATATTATTATTATAAATTATAGTAATATATTACTATATATCCGTTGTGGTATATTAACAGCAATAAGTATGGCTTAAAGTAGAATTTACCCCTTGAAAACTCGACAATGTATAATATTTAATTATCTTATTCTTATTATTATAAACTATTGTATTATTTAAGTATTTAATATTTAAGTAATATTTTTTTTAATATATATTTTTATATTATTATTATATTTATTATTATATTTAATATATAGTTTTAGACAAGCTTCTTTTCCACGTATCTAAAATAAACTAATTTAATTTTGGCAATCAAGAAATTTGTTAAATTCACGATAAATTCAGCTATTATTCCATTAACAAAATATTCTCATAAGCTTACAGCACCAAAAATATGACTTTGCTTAATATTTAATTATAGTTATATATTATTTAATATAGTATAATTAATCAACAAAATATTTGAGTGTTATATAAATATTTTTATACAGATATTGTAAAAACAAAACCTAGGTGATGCTGAATGACATAAATTATTTCTAAAATAAATCGTTTTGTGCTGCAGATACATTTAAGTATTTTACAAAATTTCTAAATTTCTGAAATAATGAAAATTTAGCTATAAAATAAATGCTAACCAGTCTAATTCACACGAAACTTATTTGGTTGATGAGCTGGGCTTAGGCAATGCAATTACAGCCGTTGCCAATGTAATTCCACTGTCAAAATGCAAAAATAAATGCAAAAGTTTATCAAAGACTGTGGGCCGTTTGTTTATGCCCATTGCAATCAATTTTCTGGCAATTAAATTGACTGTGGCAAGCAGAAAGAAATAAATATAATAGTTTGCCGTTGAAGTCAAACAGAAATGCAATTTGCAAGCCAAATGCAATTGCCAGACATTTAAAATGTACGCACTTCCTGCGCCCTGTGCCGCTCTCTCTTTATGTGCCAAGGTTCCATTTTCATATGTGCTCATATTTTATAAGGCTTCATATTATCCGTGTGGCACGCCCCCTCGCACAAGGGGAAGAGGTAGAAGAGGCAGCTGCACTAAATTGAAATTCTGGACAACAAAAAAGGCAGAGAAGGTAGAAAGAAAGTGAGGCAGGAGCTGAGAAGTGAGCAAAGTAAACTTCACTTTATAAATTACAAATAAGCAAGGTACAAGCTGAGCATACCCCAAGCTTTGACCTACAACTGGCCCGAGATATATATACAACTGGGTATATAAAATATATACAAGATATAGCTATATATAAGGCTGGATTCGACTCTGCTGCTGTCAGGCTTGAGCTCAGCAGCCACAACAACAAAAAATAAATAAATAAAAAAACAACAAACTCTAAAGCAACTTCTAAAGAAAATTAATTTTTTTTGTGTTTTTTGAAAACCATTAAAAATTAATTTTATTTTATGGCAGAGCCAAAGCCAACATATATGAAAGGGGCAGCTGCAAATGTTATGAAAATGAAACAAGAAATCCTGCTACAGTTTTTATTGCATCAGTGTGTGTGTGTATCTGTGTGTGTGTCTTTGGTTTTGGCAACGTATATTTATAATGCATACAAACACTCGACTGCGTTTTGCTGGGAGATCCAGCTACAGCCTCACAGTGGGCGTTAACTGGACGCCAGGGGGCGCCACACTTGACTTGATTCCTTTTTGTTTTGTTGCCGTTTTTTTTTTGTTTTTTTTTCTTCGTGTATGCCCAAAAGCGCTAAGCAATGAGCATAGCGTGTGGCCAAGTGGTCGTAGGCGTTAGTGCTGGCTACCAAGCTATACACTGAGAGAAAAATCAAGTGTTTTCCAGCTTGCATCGGGAATTTTCGCTGTTTCAGAATATGCCACAAATTGACGTTTAATTTTAATTAATTAACAAAATTTTTTTAATAATTTGTTCCCTTATTATACAAATTTATTTTATAAATAATTTAAATAATGAATTGTTTTAATTATATTATTTGAACAAAAGCAACACGTAAATTTATTAATAAAAAAACATTTTGTTCTATATAAATATTGTTTTATGTATAATTTATTTATTATTTAATTTAATTATTTCAAAATTCATTTATTTATTAAACCCGTAATTTCTAAGATCTGAGAGAACGAAATTTCATTTGTAATTATAGCAGAAACTACTCCTAAATTAGGCTTAGTTTCTGCTCTTAAATTAAGAGCTTTGTTTGCAAACACTTCTTCGTAATTTTTCTTAGTGTAGCTAAAGCCATATACAGCTGCTTTAACACCAACACACACGCTAAAATAAACTTTGAATAAGCATTTGGTATGCGTATAAAATGTACAAACTCCCTCCGCCTCCGTTTGCCTTGTGTTGTGTTTTACTGGCACAAATCTCAACATAAATCTTAAGTATGCCCCAGCAGCGGCCTCAGCCCCAAGATACAGCACAAGATATATACTATATAGTGCTATATACACTCACACATGTCTTTGATTACGCTGGCTATGAAATGTGAGCGGGAATGGGAGTGGGAATGGCAATAGGGATGGCAAATGGGCACAAAAGTAAGCCAAATATTGCGAAAGCTGCATATCAAATAATAAAACCAAAACGAATCTCCAGAAAACAGAGCAGAAGCAGAACTTTGGGCCTCCCTGGGCCTTCGTCTAGAACAACAAAATATTCAATTTCCTTTGCTCATTAAAATTAAATAACACAAAACAAACTCACCTGCTCTCAGTATTGCTGATAAATGCACGTTTGCTTTTAGTTTTGTCCTTCGTACACTGGGGCAAATATGCGAGTAAATTATATGTTCTAAACCAATTACGAAGCTTGTCTTTGACCTGGTTTTTAGCCTGTGCCATAAACCAATAATTGTTTATTAAATAGACTGTTTAAATTTCTTGGAATTGTTTAGAAATATAAATGTACGGAATAATTGTAAATCGTTCAGTTTCTTAAAGTAACGAAAAGTAAACTTTCTGAAGTAAAGAGTCTAATAAAAAACTCATGTTCAATTTAATCTTTGATCTCCTATCCTAAATAATAATCAATTTTGTTTATTTTATATAAATATAATTAAATATTTACAGCCGTGGCCATAGAAATAGCACACTTACAAAAGGCAACTTTGTCCGTTCATTACTCACTTGTTTTACATCCGATATTAATAATTTTGGTCTCAAATGATTATTCCAATATTCTATATTATTCACAGATCTTATTTTTACGCTATCTTTTACCATTTTAGAATTTTGCTTAATTTAAGTTCGAGAGAGCTCATTTGGGTAGGCCACAGAAATAGCACACTTTGTAATTAAGGAAGCTGATTCCAATTTTCGTAGCCTTTTTGCTTAAATATTAGTTAAATAACTTAAGTATATTATAAGATTGATTAAATAAAGCCAAAATGGGTAGTGGACGGCGTTGCCCGGGTGAGAAAAAGAGCCTTATGTAGGATATAAACAAATACAGGGAAAATCGTGCTAAAATTGTTATTTTAGTCTAAATTTCCAAGAATTTGGTATGCAATTAACTTAATTTAGTAACAGCAACTAATATTTAGTCATCTAAGAATATAAAACAACAGCCAAAGCAAAAAAAAACAGACTTTAAAATTGAAAGTCCAATAGCACGTATGAGCAACGCTGATCCTTTTGCCCCGTTTCGAAGGATAACGCAGGAATTTTAACAAAAATGTGTTTCTAATATAACCAGAATACCTGTCCCAACAAGCCCCAATAAAGTTTTGGTCAATAGAAAAATAAGCCGAAGATTGCGAGACCTGGCAAAACAAAACATTGTGCAGAGAAGAATTTTGCGGTGATATTACATGTATTTTTGTGCAACGCAGCTGCTTAGTGCAATGTTTTGTTTTGCCAGGTCTCGCAATCTTCGGCTTATTTTTCTATTGACCAAAACTTTATTGGGGCTTGTTGGGACAGGTATTCTGGTTATATTAGAAACACATTTTTGTTAAAATTCCTGCGTTATCCTTCGAAACGGGGCAAAAGGATCAGCGTTGCTCATACGTGCTATTGGACTTTCAATTTTAAAGTCTGTTTTTTTTTGCTTTGGCTGTTGTTTTATATTCTTAGATGACTAAATATTAGTTGCTGTTACTAAATTAAGTTAATTGCATACCAAATTCTTGGAAATTTAGACTAAAATAACAATTTTAGCACGATTTTCCCTGTATTTGTTTATATCCTACATAAGGCTCTTTTTCTCACCCGGGCAACGCCGTCCACTACCCATTTTGGCTTTATTTAATCAATCTTATAATATACTTAAGTTATTTAACTAATATTTAAGCAAAAAGGCTACGAAAATTGGAATCAGCTTCCTTAATTACAAAGTGTGCTATTTCTGTGGCCAACCCAAATGAGCTCTCTCGAACTTAAATTAAGCAAAAATCTAAAATGGTAAAAGATAACGATAAAAATAAGATCTGTGAATAATATAGAATATTGGAATAATCATTTAAGACCAAAATTATTAATATCGGATGAAAAACAAGTGAGTTATTACCGGACAAAGTTGCCATTTTTAAGTGTGCTATTTCTATGGCCACGGCTGTATATGAGTTTTTAATTGAGGTTGAAGGCATATACCACTATCCCTAAATATATGAAAACTTAGTAATTTGTATTATGATTTATCCATTTATATAGAATTTCACATTACAAAGAGCATTACTTTAATTTAATTTCTTCAAATAAATAATAATCATATCATATAATTACAACTACATATAATACATATAATATTTATATTAATAATATAAAATAACTATAAAATAATATTGTCCACTTCTGATCTATGAAATAAATAAATAAATAATAATAACAATAAAATTTTCCACTTGCAGTGACTCCCGCACATGGACCGCGAATAACCGGAGGACAGCCCCGTTATCAGATTGGGGACACTGTGCGCGTGAACTGCACCTCGTCTCCGTCCAAGCCCGCCTGCCACCTGAGCTGGCTCATCAATGGGGAACCGGCGCAGAAGCAGCACCTGAAGCAGTATGACAAGATCGTGGTTAATCGGGATGGATTGGAGATGTCGCGTCTGGGACTGGAGTTTCGAGTGCGTGGCTTTCACTTCAAACACGGCGATATGAAGCTTAAGGTGAGTAGCTGACACAATCTGCTTTCAAATGTAACTAATTACACCACTTTTCGCGCAGTGTGTGGCCAAGATCAGCTCGCTCTACTGGCAGAGCAACGAGGAGAGCGTGGAGAGCGATCGTCAGCAGCGGGCACCTGCTCTGGAATCACGTGAAACGGTGGCGGCCAAATCCAGCACAATTGGTAACAAAACGGGCGGAAAGAGGGGAGAATAAAAAACAGAATTCATTAACTAATTATCAATAAATTCTTACAGGTGCTGCTGCTTCGAGAAGTCCTTCACAGCTGCTCCTGTTGCTGCCATCTTTATTCTTGCTCTGCGGCTTGGTTGGCAACTGGAGATGGCCACCGGAAGGCGCCGGAAGTTAACTGCTTCTGGCCAAGAACTAAAGCAAAAATTACAGAAATGTCAGCCATGACAAACTTAAAGATTAATGTGTAAAAGCAAACATATCCTATGCCAAATTTCATAGAAAAATCTACAGAAAAATCTACATACGTTGCGCTAAAATTAATGAAATAAAAAACAAACACAAACTAAACTCAATCGATGTGTATGAATATTAAGCATAAAAAACTAAAAGAAATCTTTCAAAATTAATAACTATTAAAAACTACTAAAATACATCTAACATCAGAACTAAGTCATTGTAAATATAAAATGTTAAACTGACAAAAAAGCAAGAAAAATTAATATAATTATGAAAATATAATTTTCATTTAGCATTAACCATTAGTTGAAATCGAATTCCTAAGAATTCAGCGCTGTAAGATATATTGTATGTATTTGTTATCAAATGTTAGACAAATTTCTATTATTTCTCACTTTACAAAATTTACATTTTTTTCTATCGTTTGATTTCTTATAAAAATCTCATTAAAAACAATTTTAACTGCATTTTACGCATATCAAATTTTTAACATTTCAAATTCAATTGTATAAAACGCACACAAACTTCGATTAACAATTTTCAAACTCTACTAACATTAATTAAATACCTATTAGACTCTAAGTGCGCACCCACTACAGTTATTACAATTAAGTTTAAGTCTAAGCAAATTGTAAAGCCAGCCCTTAGAGCAAAGTAAAACAAGTTAGTTCCAAGGCAAACATAAACATTTCGATGACAAAATACAATTACCTACAACAAATGAAATCATTTTCCAAACAAATATTGCTGTACATATCTAAAGAAAATATAAAGCTGCCATTGAAAATTCAAAAAGCTGTAGGAGTAAAACTGAAAGTCTTGGTGAAATTGTGTTCAATGTTAAATTATGAATATCCATTTCATAAAGTCTCGATAAACTGAAAATATGACAAAAAATTCTGAACGAAATTGTGTTCAATTAGAGATGTTGAGGGTATGAATATACGAAATAGTTCAATCAATGTCAAGCTGCCTAAATTAACTCGAGGCTGATTTTTATCAGAGCTGTCAATATGGCTAGTTTCAGAATTTTATTTATGTTTATTGCAAATTTATTTGAAATTACCTATAGCTATTGATATATGTGAGACTGGTCTCGCCTTTAATAAACTAATAATTATTGGAAATATTCAATTATATCCAAAGTTAACAAACATTCTGTGCCCATAGAGTTAAAAAATATGAAACTGTATATGTTAGTAAGTTGCTGTTGGGGCTTGAACTAGGACCTAGGACTAGGATCATCTAAATAGTTCTTGG
This sequence comes from Hypselothyrea guttata, assembly GCA_035045125.1. Classification (NCBI taxonomy): domain Eukaryota; kingdom Metazoa; phylum Arthropoda; class Insecta; order Diptera; family Drosophilidae; genus Hypselothyrea; species Hypselothyrea guttata. The sequence goes on from JAWNNJ010002265.1 coordinate 723,264, forward strand.
TCTAGCTACTTACAGCTGGGTTTCAGATCTTTTCTACAAGCTTTATTTTGTGTATTTCTGTTTATTAATTGATCTTTTGCTAAAAATCGAAACTGGGATATTGTAACAAGAACTATGTAGAAATCTTGTTTTGCATAAATAAATTTGTTGAAATAGATACAAACTAAGCATTGGAAATGGTTCTGATAATTGCATTTCATCAATAAATTGATTAAAAAATTGTGTTATAAATTTGAGTAAATGGTTAAGCAACAAAATGTGACCTATTCCATTTCCAATCAAAACAAAGCTTTGAGTCCCTTTAGACCTGTTTCTTTCAATCAATTTAAAAACCTTATTCAATAATATGATAAAAAAAAACTGAATGTACTCAAAAAATGTATATAGTTTTTAATTTAATTTTATTTTTTTTTGTTTATCTTTTTGTTGATTGCTTTGTTTACCATTTTTATATATTATATTTTGTGTTTTTTTTTACTGACTACCCAAAAATACAAACATTAGTATCTGTTAATGGTATAAATTACAGAATGATTCATTTAATGCACCCTTTGCACAGTGCAAGGCGCATAAATAATTGTTTTATCCACTTGGATAATAATCATTAGCTTATGCTAATTTCTTAAGCTTGAGTCAGAGACCCCTGCTCTAAGACTGCGTAACAATTTGTAGCCAAAACAGCAAACAGAATATGGCATACAGCAAAACCTCAGGCCAAAAATGGCAAACACGAAGGTGTGCAAAACGGCAATGCAGGCAAACAAGGCCAAAGCGGTTTGGGCCACATATGACTCATGAGGCCTAAAGCCTTAACATGTTTAACACACGCTCTGGCAGTCTGGCGGTCTGGCAGTCTGGCAGTCTGAAGTTCTGTCAGTCTGGCCGTGTGACAGTTGGGACTGGCACGTGAGAAATGCAACGCTTGCAGCCTGTTTGCAATTGTGGTTTTGGCCAGGCTAATTTGCATACAAAGGCGTTCGATTGTGGCCAAGTGGAACAGCTGCGAAGCACGCGAAATTCGAAATTTCAAGTGTTTTGTTTTTATTTTGCCACTGGGCAGTTTGTTTGGAGCTTTGTCCTAGAGTTTACAGAGTGAGGCAGCTTGAGATTTGATAAGGCAAAACGAGTTGAATGAACTACCAAAAACTGAATTGTAAATACGTATAAACCGACACAGCATTTAACTAGGCTTTAAGAAAAATTCGTAAAGAAAAACAAAAAAAAAAACAGCAGCAGCTCCAACATATTCTCCATTAACTCTAAGCTAAACTTGTGCGTGTTGTAAATTAACAAAGAAAACTGAAAAACTGAAAAACTGAAAGCTAAAAACAAACATAAGAGCATAAAATGGCAAATGCAAATAAAACTACAAAAGAAAATTCGCATTCTCTGCATTTACTTTCTTCGGGATCCAACGATTTTGTTGAACATGCATTTATTTTTTAGCAAATACAGAGAAAACAAAACCTGCTTTAGATTAGTTTGTAATGAGACAAATGAAATAAATGCCAAGTACGAGTAAAGCAAGCATTTCTTTAAATTAAATCAAGTTTTGCTCCTTTGTGCGCAGTCAGTGTATTTCCGGTTAGCCGCAGGACACTTCCGGTCGCCACATTGAAATAAGAACGCATCCAATCAGTGCTGTTTGCCCTTTGGCTGCAGAATATGCTATTTAATTAAATGTTAAGCAACATGAACGAGGGGCAGGCAGCACAGTTCAAAGCGCATCAAGGCAAATAAATAAAATACACAACAGTTTTACTGCAGGGCAATTGAAGAGATGTTGACGGAATCGAAGGCGAATAAAAAATATATAAAAAATGATTTTAACTACAAAATTTGTTTTCGCTGCGTAGGCGATATACACAAGCTGGCAGCTAAGGTAAAAAGTTATTTAAGCTTAATTAGAAGAATAATTTGTTACTAAGGGATATTTTAGCAAATAGTTTAAATGTTTTAAAATAGAGGTTTATTTTAGCTAAGCTTATCAGCTGAAGTAGAAAATTTTCCGAGCTTGAGATAATTCTTTACAAATCCTAATTTAAATCTCGACTTTCGAAATATGAGAACTGTTTAAAATATAAAGTTTTAAACAAGAAATAAAACTTGTTTGCCTCAAATATGGTTTTTTTTCGATTCTATTTTCAGACGTCCCTAAAAAGCTCATAAGATTATTAATTTAAAAAATAAACATCATATATACAACATGTTTTAAACAAAGGTTTTATTGAAAATGTCCTAACCTAAGGAAACTCTTGATAAACCAAATTTTAGAATCAGAATTTCCAACTTTTGTAATAACTGATTAAAAAAATTGAAAAGTAGGTTTATTTTTTCTATTTTAAGCCCAGTTAAAAGCCAAGTTATTGCTACCAAAAGCTCACCTGTGTTACTAGCTGATGCTTTCACTTTGACACTTTGTTTCCGAATAAACTTTCAGCTTAACTGCAGCATCGAATAGTGCTTACTCCGGAGACAAATTGCTCTCTGTGAGACCAAAACCATTTCATCAGAAACTTAACTTTACGACGGAGTGCTCTAACTTTGGCAAAGTAAAATGAAAATGAAAAAAAAAAAAACTGCATTGATGTATGTGCAAGTATTCTCCACATGCGCGACACATCATTCAATTTACGTCTGGTCATAAATTAAAACGTTGCCGCAATTAAAGCTCACACCTACACATAAATGCTCAAACGCTTGTGTGTGTGTGTGTGTGAGTGCTGCCACCAAATGATTCATCAGCCGGAAGAGCACTGAATGAGATAGGGACAGCAGCAGAGAGATATGGAGACAGAGAGAGAGACATAGAGGAGACTAGACTATCAGAGCGAACAGGAAACGAGACCGCAGCGCGTATTGCATTTCCGTTTGCTTATTCATGGCCAATAAGAGCTGGCTCTGATGGCAGTCATAAAAGCCAAAGCCCGTGCAAATTAAATAATAACTACAATATGAAATATAGGCACTTTTTACTGCAGCTTAGAATCAGCAAAAAAGGGTTTAGGTTGCAATTCTGCAAGATGAATTGAATCGCATCAAAATATTTTTACATTTCTAGATAAATGTAAGCCTGATTAGCAAGATTTTTCTGAAAGTAAAACGAATATTTATTTATTAAAATTTATTTTAATGGTGTATTAATGCATTGAAGTAAATATATTAACTAGGTTCTTGAAAGTGTAAAAGCATGCATATTATTATAAAAATTGTTATTGCAATTATCTGGATGCGGCTAGATTTGAATCTTCTTAATATTTAATTCGGTATTTTAATTATATAATATTTGACTAAAACAAGTCGATTGATAAACTAATTTTTCATCTCACAATGTCAAATTCTTACAAAATAACATATGCGATAGATTTCAATATTAAAACTTTATTGTTTCTCAGAAAAAATATATTAATAATTCTAAAATGAACTTGCAAAAATGCCCAATTTACTGCTGCACAGTGGTCCGGCTTGTATGGAGCCTCGGCCATAAATACTTCCCGTAGAGATATCGCTATGAAATTTTCACCAAAAATCTAAAAAAATATTATAAATATATTATAAAAAAATTGGTCACATCGGCTGACTATATCCTATAGCTCCCATACAACCCTCTAAAGCGCCAACTCGAAATAATGGTCGTACGAAGTTGAGATTTTGGATGTGAATATGGTCTACAAAAACTTAACTTTAAAATTTCATTTCAAAATATTGATTAGAACGCTCGCCAGGTTGAAAAAACTTTTGACTGTCTGCAGAGGGTCTGCCGGGCTGAATGCGCTAATGCGTGGCTTGCGCTACTTACATGTGTTGATCAATTAAAAGGAAAACTGGCGAATATTTTTGTATTTTACAATTAACTTTTTTGGTCATATTATTAAAAACAATTTTTTACTGTAGTTATGAATTGTACATTTGTTACAAAATATCACAAAAATTGAGCAATTGAAGCCGATTGTGTCGCTAATTTGACCTTGAAAGGCGTGTAAGTAAATTAACGATTACAAGCAGATTCGCGAATTTTCGCAGCCAATCTTACCGGATTTATTACCTTTAAAGTTATAGAAGTTATATGGTAAAGAATTCAAGGGGGGGTGTTGGGGGGAACACAACTGTAATTTGGGGTAAACAAACTAAAAACGAACAAAACACGGTAAAAATATGTAGGTTAGCTAAAAGTTAGATAAAACGTAAATTACACAGCAATTGATTGTTATTAATTTCAGAATATATAATAAATACCTTGAACTTTAAAATCCATTTTAAATAAACACGATATGTCAACTTATTTCACTGCCAGATCAATTTGAAATGCGCTTTAACGTTGAAATATTTGACTAGCGCCCAGCTGCGCTTTGCAAGTGGACACTTGTTAATGACTTTAGTTCTATTTTTAGAAAGTCCCGTTAGATTTCTAACGAAAACCGGTTTGCAAATAAGAAGACTGGATATTTGTGAGACGAACTGTTTACATTTTGTGGAAATATTTTCTGATCAATTTTTTGATTTTTGGCCTCTGACTGAACCACTGTGTGCTGTGTAGTCAATAATTTTCCGTGAATTAATTTGCGTCGAATCGGTTTTATGCTTTATCTATGTCTTTATACATTTTGGTTTATCAATTTCATTTAATTTGCCGGCTGCAGAAATTGCTGACACGCAACAAAAAACCCCTACATAGAGAGCGAAAAAAGAACTGAAAAATACTATGAAAAGGCTGCCGAGTAAGCATGTGCGTGCTGGTTTTATCAAATTCACGCTTATTGCATTTTAATTAATTATAAACAGGTAATTATGGTAAACAGGCTAAGGCACACACACACTCACACACAAGAGCCATAAACTGCGTACGTAATTATCAGACGATTTAAAAAATGTGCAGAATATATACATATATATTTATTAATGCCACAGATGAGCAGAGTGCTTAACGATTCACTTTTGTCATCGGTGGAAAGATGGCGGCATAAAATGAACTAATTTAATCCATGTCCGTCCGGTTTAACTGCAGTTTTAAGCGCCGTACCACAAATGCGCATTGCCTAAATGCTTCCGCCATCAATTTATGCATAATGCGCCCCACACATGTGTCAATAATGTGCGGAAAGTCGGAAAATCGGAAAATCGTCGCTTTATAAACCAAAGCATGCAGCGGAAAGCGTTTTACGATATGAACAGAAGACACAGATGCTGACATTTCCATTCACATGAGTTCTTTAAAATATGCATGAAATATAGAGCATTTAATTAATGTACATCGATAAAATTATTATAGTTTCTCTTGTAATAGAGCAGACAAAATACTTTCCTTTTTATACAATTACCCAACTGAAATTTTAATCTCGATTTCTCCTATATATTTAGTAATCCATAATTCAATAATTATGTCATCTATTCATCTAATTATACATATTTAAATTAGTATATAAAATTACTTAATTACTTAACTGTTTATCAACACATTTATTTATCTCTTTATTATGTTTATACATTACTTCTTCTTTTGATTTATTTAAAGATTTATTCTTATATTTATCTTTTATCCATCCACCAATTTTGTTCATTTATTTATTCTATTGTATTATTATATTATTATATTCTTATATTTATCTTTTATCCATCCACCAATTTTGTTCATTTATTTATTCTATTGTATTATTATTTTATTATTTTATTTAATTTATTTTAATTCTATATCTTTCTCTCCATCCGTAACTCCAAATTTAATCAGCTTCTGCTCAGCTGATTTGTTGGCCAAAAGCAGTTTTAATACCTCCGTCCAAGAGTTGTTTAACTGTTGTTTGCTGGCTTATTTAAGCCGGCTCTCATTTAGTTTTATTTAGTCTGTGCTGTCGAGAGCTGGTTGCACATAAATTTCAATTAACATAAATTTTATGGCCAGACCAGAGTTTGGCAAACAAACGGAGAATTTTCAATTATTGTCAGTGTGTGGTGGAAAAGTTTCTGCAGCTCTTTTTTTATTTTGTTGTTATTTCATTTTGAGATCGAAGTCAGTGCAGTGTATGTAATGCACTTGACCCAGCTTTAAGATAGATGAAAGTGGCCAGAGGCCGAGGGGGAAATTTCTTAAAAGCGCTTATGCAAAACGAGAAAAGAGCTGGGGTATGGCGACATATTCAGCTGGCACAAATCTAACCTCAAGGCAATAAAATCCATTTGAAATTGTTATTTTAAGCGAAAGGAAATCGCTGCAGAGCAGCAAATCCTGGCAAAAGGTTAAGGTAAGTAGAAATCAAACCCAAAACCAAATAAAGAAAAGTAGCCAAGTCATAAAAAATCAAATATCGGTTGAGTTTCCATTGCGTAGGCAACAAACAAAATGGACAACAGCCAGCTCAAGACTATTTCAAATCAAATGAAATCAGCCTCTCCCCCTCAGAACCTTTTGTGGCAGATAAGCTCAGGCAAAAGATACGCCAGCCCAGCCAAAGAAAAAAACATGGAGTATTTGCCTTGTAATGCATGAGAACTGCCCCAAACACATATCGAGAATTCTGTGTATGTGTTTTTGGGGGAAGAACATAAAAAATCAAGGTAACAAAATGCGTTTTACTGGCGTTTACTGGATGAAATCAGCAAAAGATATGTGGCCTCCAAATGGCACAGGTTCGGCTACTGGCCATTTTGTTTAGCTGAAAATCTTTAGAAGCTAATAAAACCGGCAAACAATAATGAGACACACGCGCAGACAAACAAACCCACTGATAGAAGGAGAGAGGGACGGACAGGGGCAAGGGATGCCGGCCAGAAAAAAAGGGATATCATGCAAGCATCTTGATAATATGTAAATTGTTGCCTTCAACATTGGCTGTGTCTTTCAAAGCTATTTGAATGCGTATTTGCTAAACACTCTCTCGATTATTAAAGCTCTAAGAGATCTAGATACTGGATTAATGGAATAACAGTTAAATGAACAAACTTTATTATTAAAAAAATATTATTAGCTTAACCCTTTCGACCCCGACGTTGCCTGTGAGCAACTTCACCACTTTAGCGATTAATGGCGTGCTCTCCTTTTATTTATATCAGTTAATTTTTATTAATAACAGTACCTCTATGTATCCTTTCTCGAATTGAGTGAGCAAAAATGATCAAATTCGAAGATCATTTGGCGAAGTTATAGTGAAAAGACTGAACGCGCATCGCTTAAAATTTGATTTTGAAATTCAGTGGATGAGCCGAAATTAGTAATTTACTAATATAATATATTGACTAAATTGAAAAAATAAAATTAATAGCACTTAAACTAATGTTGAACTAAATAGTGGCAAACTTAAAATAATATAATTTTGTTTAATAAGAAAGAAAATTATTTTCAAAGTTGTGAAGTTGCTTGTGGGCAACCTTGGGCCGTAGTGGTAATAAACGTACACCCGTCCCCATACAAATGACACACTACCAAAATGTAACTTATTTTAAACATAGCTTGTTTGTTATACATCCGATTTTAATAATTTTGGTCTTACATGATTAGTCCAATATCCCATATGAATCAAATGTATTATTTTTACCGTTATCTTTATCCGTTTCCGATTTTTGCCTAATTTAAGTTTGAGAGAGCTCATTTTGACTTTGCCACTTTGTTATTGATAGATAGAGCTGATTTCAATTTTCGAATTGTTTTCGCTTAAATATTAGTTATATTGGTTAAGTATATTATAAAATTAATAAGTAATGCTAAACTGGGAAGTGAACGGCGTTGCCAGGTTGCGAAAAAGAGTCTTAAGTAGAGTATAAGCAAATACAAGGAAAATCTACCTGTAATTGCTATTTTACCTAAATTTTTCAAGAATTGAGTATACAACTAACTTAATTTAATAACAGCAACTAGTTTTAATTCATCTTGGAAAATAAAACGAAAGAGTTTTGCGGTAAAATTTCTTGTATTTTGGTGCAAAGCACCTGCTCAATGCAAAGTTTGGTTTTACCAGATCTCGGATTCTTCGGCTAACTTTTCTTTTGACCAAAACTTTATTGGGGCTTATTCATTCAGATATTCTTGTTATATTAGTACCATATTTTTATTAAAATTCCTGCGCAATCTTTCGGAACGAGGCAAAAGGATCAGCGTCGCTCATACGTGCAACTTGCCTATCAATTTTGGGATCAGATCATTTATTTTGGCTTTAGCTGTTGTTTTATTTGTTCAAATGAATAAATATTAGTCGCTGTTACTAAATTAAGTTAGTTGTATACAAAATTCTCAAAAAAGTTCATCATAACAGCCATTTTAAAACGATTTTCCCTGTATTAGCTTACATTCTTCAAAAGACTGTTTTTTGCAACCGGGCAACGCCGTCCACTACCCATTTTAGCATTATTTATTAATTATATAATATACTTAACCAATGTAACTAATATTTAAGCGAAAACAATTCGAAAATTGAAATCAGCTCTCTCAATAACAAAGTGGCTAAGCCAAAATAAGCTCCCTCGAACTTAAATTAGGCAAAACTCGGAAACGGATAAGGATAACGGTAAAAATAATACTTGTGATTCATGTGGGATATTAGACTAATCATTTAAGATCAAAATTAAGAAAATCGGATGTATAACAAGCGAGTTATGATCGCAAAAGTACAAGCTTTAAGTATGCTATTTCTATGGCCATTGCTATACCACCATACCATGGCCCAACGTTGCTCACAAGCAACTTTCGCTAGCGCCCATACCAATGGGCGTGGCAACCTAATTTTTTTTGCTAAAATCTTACAAAATGAATACAAGTAGATTGGCATCAAAAAAAAAATTTTCACTCTACGGAGAAAAATGCGGGGTCGAAAGGGTTAAATTCATGGAGTTTTTTCTAGAGTTTTTTGTCTCTTTATATGTTCAAAAAATATTTGTTTAATTACTTTTAAATTCCAACTACGGTTTTCCATTCAATTAATTCCATTGCCAATTTTTGCTTTCATCGAACGAGTATTAAAGTTTCATTTCATTAAATTAAATAGAATTTATTTGATTCAAATACTTTCATTATTTTAGACACTAAATTCATATTAATTTTATAAACTAAATTCATATTCAAATTGTGCCTAGCTTTGCTCATTTCATATTTAACACATTGGCGCTCAAATATCTGCAGCTAATAAGCCAACTTTTTGGCTATGATAATATTGCCTTCGATTGAGCGGAGGGCTGGTGAAAAAAAGTGCTCTTGACTCAGGTTGAAAACAATTTAGTGCAGCTTTTACCTTGGGCTCTTGAAACTTTGTCATCGATTAGCTGTCAGTGAAAGGGGGCTTAACAAATTTTCAACAAGTAACTGCAACTCGAGTAGTTTTTCGACAATTTTCCAACTGCAGCTCATTGACTCTGTGCGCCTGAACGAAGACTGAAGATGCTGATACTTCAAGCTGCCGGTTTAACTTTTTGTTTTCTATGTTTTCTCTGTTTTTTTTGGGATCTTTTCTACCTTTTTTCGACTGCAGCTAGGCAACACTATTGAAGCAGTTTATGAACAACTTTAAGGTACGGTTTCTGTGCGTTTTGCCGTCACGTAGCTGCAATGACATGAAATCATTTCCATTTCCCTTTTTCGGCCTTTCAACAATTTTTCTTCTCTGCAGCATCCATATAATTTATGTTAGAAATGCTATGCCAAATTATCTGCCAGCGCAATTGCAGGCCAAGTCTCAAAGTCTCAGACTCCTGAGACAGTTTAGCTGCGTCCAATTGGCAGTCAGGCCTATTTTATGAGCATTTTTATTTTGCCACGCATTTTTATTGCAATACACAAAATTATGATTGTATCTGCGCATAGAACATTCTGGCTTTTTGCATTGTGTTCTCTGCCTGAGCCAGGAGTGCAGTGAGGTGAAGGAATTGCGTTGGGCGACTCAAAAAAATAAAATTATTACAACCTATTTCTATTGATAATAAAAATTTAGTCAATTTGAAAATTATAAACCTATTAAAAAGAAATATTTGATGATTTATAAAATAGGAGAGCATCTTTTAAGTATTTTTTATGCATAATAAAAAAATTGTATGAGTTCTTTTGTATAAGATGAAAATTATCTACTATATTTTAAAAAATTAAGAGCTTTAATTGAGATTTTTATAACAATTTCTTGAAAATAAAAGCGGTAGTATGTTTAACCAATTTTTAATGGTTCAAATCATTGTTTAATGAAAGAAAAATAAGTAAAGGTAGTATGAGAGGAATACATAAATATTGGGACTTTAAAATCAACTCAGATATAATATAAGAAATTAAAAATAAAATTGATACTAAAATTAAAAAAAAAAATTACAACATAAAAATAAAATAAAAAGTTTCAAAATAGTTATATACAACAATTCTTAAAAGCATATTTTAATTTTAAATAAATAAATTGATAATTCAGAAAAATGTTGAGAAGAAAACTCTTACACAGTTCAGATTGTCCCAAAAATAGTTGCAATCGAAACTCAACACTTGAATGCAAATAATTTAATTAATTTTTGCTATCGCTCAGAGACCCTTGGGCGCTTTTCGGCGCCCCAATCCGTGCCGGCATACGTGTAAAATATAAAAGCAAATACATATCGACAAAAAATAAATAAACAAAGACAATGAAATTACGTGACGCTGACAAGGACTATGACAATGACAATGGCGATAGCAATGGCGATGGCAATGGCAATGGAAATGACAATGGCGTTCAGGAAGGGACGGTAAGGGATGGTAAGGGAAGGGAAGGGGCGGAACTGGGCAGTAAGAGAGCAGCACGTAATTTGCCAATGGGGTGTGGCGAATGGTCGGACGGAACAGACACTTTTATTGCAAATCATTTCAAATGCTGCAAATGATAACAACAAGAACAACAAAAGACAACACATTTTGTTGACTCTACGGACATTTGCATTGCCGGGAAGTGCACTGAGTTTTTTGCTGTGGAGTGGAAAACCGAATGGGGATGGAAAAGCGGGTGGAAGTAAGTGCAGCCAGCCATTGTCTGCATAAAGACAGCTTTAATGGCTAAACAAGAGCTGGAAAAACGTACTCAGAGAACAATTGAGAGTGCAGTGCTAATAAAACAAAGTGCAAAATAAAATCAAATGTGGCACGAATTGATGGATGCAGGTGTATTACTTTAAGGCCACTTGAAGTCAGTTTAAATTTGATTAAAAGTGTCATAAAAAAGACAAATTGCCAGCAGGCATACACTGAGAAATAAAATTCGAATTCTGCTTTTGAAAATATGCATTTAATATGCAAATTGATATCTCGATATCGATATAAAATAATACCAAAATTTGTAAAAATTCTAGCAAATTATTTGGGTTCTTAATCTGGTTATTCTACTCTAGAATTTTGTATTCCAGAGTTTTTTTCTGTGTAGTGTGTATGTGTATTTGCAATACTTAAGACACAGTTTAACTTATCATTAAGGCAATCGAAACTTTACCTGTGCCAAGGCAATTTATGCCGTCTTATCTGTGCGAAAATCAAACATAAAACTTTTAAGCTGCAGACAATTGAGCTTACAAAGGTCTTACACACATATATAAATATATAAATGTGTATAACTAAGAGTGTGTGTATCCATGTGTTTGTGTACACTCAGAGAAAAGCAGAAGGAAACTTTATTCAATTCAATAATTTTAAATTAAATGCCGAAATTCTTTATTAAACATCATATTGGAATAGGTGGAATTGAATATAATATATATATGTTAATATAATCCAAAATAAAACTTGAATGTAATTAGAATATGTTTGTTATTTTTCTAAGTGTAGCTGTGTGTACTTAACAGACAACGAATATTTTTGCTCTAGCCGTGAAATTGCATTACGTCCCATGCCTGCCTAATAGCAGCTTAGGCTCAACTTAAGCTCTATTTTGAGACGAGATTTTTATTTAACGAATTTATCCAGTAAATACACACTTTCCGCCGCTGTTCTCTCTGCCAGCGCTGTTGTTGTAATTAAATGACAAATCTGATTTATGTGACATTTGATAGCCACAACAAACAGCGCCTTAGTATGTGGCTTTAGTGAGATTTTGCCTGTCATTGAAGCTGCTGCTGTTGCAGGTGGAAATGTCTGTTCAGCTGTCTTGTCAGGTGGTCAGCTGGCCAGTAGAAGATTTTGCTCATTTGTGGCGTGAATATGGAGCTTAGCTGCTGTTGGCTAATAAATGTGCTGGCACCCCAAAGACAACAATAGCTTTGGGTACTTATAATTTGTTTGGCTTTGTCATCTATTTATCAAATACGCTTATATTTTGTCAGCTTATTAGTGCGCTCGGTGGGTGGGCTTAGACCTGGGGATTTGTAAAACTCTGAGCAAATAAATACAACTTATTCTAAGCTATACGAAATTCATAGCGCAAAACATTAAGAAAACTAGAATAAATGCCATAAATCTACAAGATATAAAAGCAGTTGTCATAGTTTTAAAAATAGCGCTAAGAAGTATGCTTTAAAAAATTTATTTTTTTCATCAGACTCTTAACAAGCTTATACCTTAATATTACTTCAATGAGGCAACTTGTCTTTAAATTTTTATTGACTGCTAAAAAATAAGAAAAAATTAAACTTTGCAGCTGCAATAAATTTACAAAACAGGAGTTGTCATAGTACAACTGTTTTTGAACAGCACTGCAAAGTATGCTATATTTTGTTGCTCCCATCAAAGAGTCTCTCAACTACCCTATACTCTGACATTACTACTTCAACGAGAAGGCAACTGGTCTTTATATTTTTTACTGCTAAACGGTTTGGAACGTCCCTTTCTTTTGGTTTATTTTTATGGCATCGAGTGTCCACTCGTTGGAATTGTGTTTGTCACGTAGCCGCAGCACATTTTCACGTATTTGAAATATTTTCTAAAAATTACCCAATTTGCTGTGGAGGGCCTTAAAAAACCAGGTACCTGCCGGAAGAAATTCAATGTGGAATTTAATTAAATACAATTAATAAACATCAAATAATATAAACATAAATATATTGTAATGAATTTAAGGAAAACACATTGTTGTTTTTGAAACAAATATTATTTGGGTTGTTTTTATTATAATTAATTCTTTCTCAAGATTTATCGTTCATAATTTTTGTTTGATTTGCTTTGTTTTTTGTTTTTGTTTGTTGTCAGATACTCGTATCGTACATTGAATTACGCTTAAAGATATTTACAGAGTTTTAGTTGTTCATCTTGTTAAATTTAATTAAATTACTTTATGGCATTTCGTATGTTTTTCGTTTTTTTATTTTGTTTTCAATAATTTTAGTTTGCAGCTCTTGTTCGTAATTGTTTTTTGTGTGTTTTTATATTATCGTATAGATGCGAATGCATTTATCTTACTTTTCTTTTTATACAGCTAAAAATGGATGTTTAAATACACAAATAATTTACACTTACAATTAGCACACAGTTATATTTAATATATATATTTAAATGTGGTTTGTTTTGTAGTATTTTTTGCAGTTTTTAATGTTTAGTATAGTTTATAGCGTTGACATTAAGTGAGACTTAAAAACAGTTTACAGTTGACAACAATGCACATTTATTTTTATTAAACTTGCATATTATGTTTACCGTTTTTTTAACTACGCTTAATGCTAATAGCGCCATTACACATACACACATACATCTCACACACACTCACACATAAGTCACACACACACAGCTCTGTTTAATCCGCATTTAAATGCCATAGTTCTATGGATTTTATTAATACCCTTGCAGCAGGTATTTAAATTTGCAAATAATTGAAATACATCTGCGAATGCCTAGAGTTATACCCTAGCTAACAACTCTGGCAAGGGTATTTGGAGATTTATGCGCCTATTATTAAAATTGGCTCATGCGTTTTGTTTTCTGTTTGTTGACAACTTAATACTAATTTAGTTAGCATTTAAATATTAGTAGTTGTTGTATTTACATGCATGCAAATGTTTATTATATTTATGACAACTATAATTCAAATTTAAATTCAAATTAAAACTAACGCTGCATCGGAAATCAATATATATGTACATGTAGACAGTTAAATATTTGTATTTATATATGGAGAAATTGCATTTGATAATTATGCATAAATTATGAACAAAGCATTTAATGTGGGCGCTGCTGCTTGTGGGCTCTCTATTTACAGATTTTTGTTTCATTGTGTATGAAATTGTTTTTCCAACTCTTTATTAAGGCTTAATCACAATCATTTTTACTATTGTTTTGGTTACTGTATGTTTCGCATTCTCTTTTACCTTCTTATCTCTCGATTTGGCTAACTAAATAGTCAACAATTTTAACACATTTTTGCGCTTTCTCTGCTCTTATGGGATGACAGCAAAATAACATGGAATGTTATTAGTATTTTGTATTTTTTACAATCATTATTAAATGCTCCTGCAGAGCATAGCATGACAATTCATTAATAAATTTAATATTTTCTATAAAAGTTCAGTTTAGCGATTCATTTAGCCAAGATTTCATTATAATCTGGCATTCAAAATTATATTTTTTAATTCAACTGAAATTCTATAATTTTACCAATACTTTTCTTTGCAAGAGCATTTTCTCTTCGGCTGACCGTAAGAGTCATTGAAGTAATGTCAACAAATAAACACATTTCTCATATATTTACTCATACACAGACAGCAAACAGATTGTTATATTTAAATTGTAAATAGTAAGTTCTTGTTCTGGCTTATGAGAATGCTGCGTTTATCGATTAGTTTGAGTTTTAATTGATTTCTCACATTCAGACACACATATACATACATATACAATAAAACTTTGGCAATTTATAAATTTACGATATGTTTTTGTTAGTTTTAAGACTTTTCAACAGTCACCAGCTTTCTATTATTATATTCGATTAGTTGCTAAGTTTGATTAGATTTTGCTTTTCAATTATTTAAAAAATTGCAATTGTGTGCGAAACATGACAAAAAACATCAACATCCATTCCATCGAGTGCCATAAAAAATGGAAATAAAATTGTAGAGTTTTATTTACGTTTACAATTATTTGGTTTCTCGATTCAATTAAATGTGTTTAATTGCTGTAATAATAACATTTGCACTCGTATCAATATGCAAATGTAAATTTAAAATTCCATGCATGCCTAATTTAATATTATGATTAGTTTTACCTACAATTATTTTTACTTTTATTAAACTATTTGATTTGATTTTGCAATTTATGCGTTCTGACGAGTTACAATTGAAATCTGTAGCTTTTGTTTGAGCTGTATTCAATCTATGTGTTGTTTATTATTAAATATTTAATGCCATTTTGGTTTTTCTTTTCTTTTTTTTTTTAATTTAGTGCAGCGCCGCTTTATTTATTATTTTTATTTCGTTTTGTTATTTTTTCCGTGTGTGAAGTTCTGCTTATAAATTAATAACATACAATACATACAATTAATTATTAACTATGTACAGTTTGCTGCTTTTGGGTAAGCTTAACAATGATTTTTAGTTTTGTTTTTATAATATATACTTTTTTTTTGCATTCGAAAGTTTTCGTTTTTCGTTTTGTGAGCTGCTTTTGTTGTAAATTTAATTAGTTGTAGTATAAATACAAATGAAATTCAAGAAAGCTTTTGTTAACGCATATCAATAAATTATACGCAATTTATTTGTGATTTTTATGCGATTTTCAGTGTGTGTTTTTGTTTAGTGTTTGCGTAGTGAAGACGGAAAATTCATGTGATTATTTATGGGCGGGGCAGAGGCGGTGGAGGCAACTTAATGCAGCTACCGCGCAGCCAACAGCATTTGTTGTTGTGGCTGCTGCGTCGCTGCCGATGCCGCTGCCGACGTTGTTGCCACCGAGCAGAGATATTTTTTGAATTTCAGCATTAAATCCACAACAATAACACGCTTAGCTTTCGGCTTTTTTTGAACAATGGTTTTAGCTTGATTTTTAGCCTTTTCTTGGGGCCACGAGACGCCAGCCAAGGTGGCAGCCGTGGCCAAGGCAAGCAATAGAAGCGCACTGGGCGCCTTTGAGATTAATAGCGAATCCGTTTTGCTGGCTGCATTTGAAGGTTGAAGGAAAATTGATAAGAGTCTTGTTACAAATAATTCCCGGTATGACATACCTTGCACCGGATCGGCGCGTGAATTACTGGCAAAGGCGCTATCGCTCTCCCGAGACTCAAGCACCGGCGCCTTCTGCGGTCGATCGCCCTCCACGGACTCCTCATTACTGCGCCAGTAGAAGGTCGACAGCGAGGCCACACACTGCGAAAAATAACCCACATTAATTGGCAATTTTCTTTAAATTATTTCCAGTGCAAACTCACCTTTAATTTCATGTCGCCATTGCGAAAATGCTGCTGCTCCACACGAAACTGCAGGCCCAGCACCGAGGTCTCCAGACCCTCGCGACCCGACACGATGGTCTCGTATTTGCGCAGCTTTTGTGGATCCGCCGCGTCGCCATTGATGAACCAGCTCAGATTGACAGCGGGCTTGGAGCGACCCGCAGTGCAGTTGATGCGCACCCAGTCTCCCAGCTGATATCGGGGACGTCCTCCGCTGATTTTGGGAGGTCCTTGATCGGGCAGGGCTGTAAGGAAACACATAAATATTGTTTGGTTAATATCTTTTGTGTTTATTTAGCGATTTGTAACCGCTTTTTGGAATAGGTAGATATAATAGTCGAGAGCATATATTACGAATAACAATCTTCTATGTTTAATATTACGTTTAATATAAGGCATCCAAGAATTGAAATAAACATTATTCGGGCATGGTAAATACCCATCTACATTTTTAAAATAGCTGCCCTAGCTATTATATTATCTGAGATCTCAGAGCTGTATCGAAACAGCTTCACACTTGAAAAAGAATATATATATCTGCCGCGCCTCCTTCTCCCTGATTTTTCGCACTTCCAATGGCTACAGGGTATAAAAATAACCATGACATTCACTTGGTTAGTTTCTGCTAACGAATTCAAGCTGTGCAAAATTTAATTTACGGCTGCAGTTCAGCTGCCACGTCAACAACAGCGACAGCGACAGGGGAAAGGAACAAGAAGATGGACAGGGAACAGGGAACAGGGCACCGAATCCGGGAACAGGCAGAAGGACGGCCTAGTGTCAGCCCGCAATCACTGTGCGAGCGTCGAAATATTGTAATAAACCAAAAACCCAAAAAAATCGGGAGCCATCGGGAGAGGGAGAGAAAGTCAAGTCGTGATTCAGGGGGCGTCACAAAATCGCCGGCGCCCAGTCCGGAAATTCAATAAAAGTTCCAGCCGCTGATGCACTGACAGTCTGCTGATAAAATTGCATCACGAAAAGGAAAAACAGCAAATAAAACTACCTACAAAATTCGTAAAAAATACGTAAAAATAAAAATCAATTTTAAAATTATTTGCAACTGGAAGCGAACTATGCATACACTTATATATTTATCAGCTATAGTTTGGAGTTATTAATAATAATTTAACTGCAGATAGGCGTATCAAAGCGTTCTACATTTTTGAGATTTTTTTTTAATAAGTTGTGTTTTTTTTACAAACTATTAGTAAATAATATTCATTCTATGTTATATATTCAATAATATATTTAAAAATCGATGCTAAACATTATAGTATCGATATATTTGTAATAAATTATTTAATTTTAATTATCCAGATTTTTTATTGACAAAAAGGCAATTTTATCTATTGATAAGATTTTATTTTAGAACGTAGTAAATTTATTAAATTCCTTTTTTTTATTTTATTTTTTATGTACACTATTATCTGTAACTATTATACTAAACGACTTATTTTTACATATTTCTGGTGTTAAAGAAAATCTGTTAAATTCAATTAAAGCTTTTTAATAAATGTCAAACCGTGCAACAGATCAGTAGACTTTCCATAGAAAGTGTAGAGAGCGCACTGAGCTTTATGACAAAGCTCTAATGCCCGCCCGAAGACTGTAAATCAGCGCCAAAGTAAAACTATGAGAACGGAAGCGGAAATGGTTTTTGTTGTTGTTTTTTATTTATTTTTTTTTTTGCCGGCGGGTTGCAGCCGGAGAATTGAAGTGAAGCTGTAGGGAGCTGAAAAGCTGTGGCATATGCGAGCAGTTTGTTGTTGAAGCTTTTAAAAACTTTGATTGAAAGCCAAACAATATGAGCAGCAAAAAAGCCAAAACAAAGCACAACAAAAGCGGCGTTAGAACAAAAGACAAAAACAAACGACATGATGGCGGTTTACAAAAGAGAGACAAAGATAGAGTAGAGAAAAGAGAGACAGAGAGGGTGTAGGTCATACCCACGCAAAAGTTTATAATTGAACAAACGAAATGTCAACGCCATGGCCCAAACCTCAGTTCCAAACCCAAACTTCAAGTGCGTTCCGGTTGCCTGGTCCACGTGTGAGTTCCTTGTCCGTAGTCCGTAGTCCGTGGCAATAAGCGCGGCATATCTGCCCGCATAGATAGAGAATATATTCTCCTTCAATCTCTCTCCTTCCGTACTTTACTTAGCCCGCACTTAAAGCAGCTACAAAATTTCAACATGACCACAGTCGGAAGCAACCGACAGCAGCTACTCGGCATGCTGCTTTCTAGCTTTATTTTAAACGCTCTATCAATGGATCCTATTACTTTTTTTCTGTCATATGTGCTGACAGGTGGGAGTAAGACAAAACATGCAATATTGTTGCTTCAATAACTTCTGTGTTTATTCACCAATTATTCTAAGGTTTTTAGAATAGATAAATAGGTTGATAAATAATATATATTCCAAATATGAAGCTTATATTTATCAAAATACGAGTATTCGGGTTTTTTATGATTTATCAGTGAAGTTGGAATGGCACGCAGAATTTCAAATAAACTTTAATTGCCTTAGACATAAATATATATACATTCCAAATGTTTTTGCCGTATTTCTTATAGTTGCTGAGATTCATTTTCATTTCCTAAATTTTTACAAGGCTGATATACCCATTATCAATCAGCGCAGGGTATCAAAATGTTGCTGTTGTTTTTTCGTTTTGTTTTTGTTTTGTTTGCATTACGAGTGGAGTTTTGTCGCGGCGTCTTCAAAATGTTGCTACTTCTGGCCCTCAAGGAAATTGCTGAACAAGACAGACAGTTGCGAAATTGAGTTAGATGCTTAAGCTTTGGCAGGTTTAGCAAGTAGACAGGACACCCAGAACATTCACACACAACATATATATTTATATATATATAGTTATAGCTGTGTCGCTGGCCACTCAGCTCAAGGGGACATCCAAGTTGAGCTGAGTTGAGTTGAGAGTTGTGAGTTGAGTTTGCTAAGCTTATTATAAACATGAAATCAAATGAAGCCTGTCAAATGCAGTTAAACAGTTCAGCAGCCAAATGAGCGATTCAATTGCCCACACACAAATCAAATAAAATGAACCGAACTGAATTAACCTGCATGAGGGGCTCAAAAGGTCGCATATGTTTCCATAACTAGGCAATTTGATGAGCCTTTTGAAGTTTTCAAATGAAATAAATGTGTTAATTATCTATAAACTAATTAGCATGCAGACAGGGCAGACGTTGAAGCTTTCAACACTTGAAAGACAAAGCTGCAGGCGCAAAAATGTAAATAGAGAAACCCTAAGTCCCGAAAAATAATTTCTTAAATATTAAATTAATTTTCCCAAGAAATGATCGACTGCTGACATCTTAACTCTTTAATGATAACTCTTTGAAATCACACATGCGTCAATTTCCAGTTTAAGCTCAAAGTGTTTGCAGTCAAGTGAAAGTTGTGACTTCACTTGCAGTTTGTAATTAAAACTACAAGTTTTCAGCTGACTTTCTCAACACACAAGAGCAAGAAGTTTACATATATATCTAATAATATCGTAATTAAAGCTTATACTTACACACAACAACCATGTCGCCATGTTCGGTGACCGTTTGAAAAGATGGCGCCTCACCGGAAACCTCGCAGCGGAAACGCCCGGCCGACTGTAGATTGACATTGTGGAGGTTAACCATCGCATCGCTTGAGTTGTGCAACTGCAATTAAAAATTGAGAATTGTTGCAATGAGTAAAAGGCGAAAGAAAAATGTGCAAAAGTATAAAATTACAGGCAGAAGCAGAGACAGAAGCAGAAAAGGAAAAGTGGCAAATGTTGTCAGACAAAGAAGGAGAGAGCGAGAAAGAAATTGAACACAGTGGAAAAAATGATGTTACAAAATTAAATTTAACAGAACTTAACTTAAGAAGCTTAAAGAATTGCAATTGGAAACAATTATGCAAAGTTAAGATATGAGAAAAATTAAATTAAATCAATTTCTTAAAATATACAAAAATAAAATAAAATAAATAAATAAAATAAAAAATAAAATAAAATAAAAACATAATATAAAAACTTGTTAAGCTATAAAAATATTTAAATAAACAAAAAAAAAATTGAAAAATTATATAATTTTGAATCTAATACATTTATTTATTAATCTAAACTTCAATTTTAACTTCTCCACTTTTGCAACTTAAACTTTCTTAGTAAAATATATGAAGAACGGATTCTTGATTTTTTTCTCTCCGTGTAGCATGTTCTTCAGCTTCTTGTTACTTTTTGGAAGGATCGCTTTCTCTGACATTGGCAGCTGGCAGTTTTCAATGGCTTCAGCTGCAGATAGACGACAGCCACTTTCAACGTTAATGTAACGTAATTGTTTTTTGAGCACAGCCGCAGCATCGTTATTCAAAATGCCTTTTCAGTGTTTCTCTTCTCTCTCTCTCTCTCTCTCATCTCTCCTCTCTCTCTCTTCTTTTTGGCTGTCGCTGCTTTTGCTCTTTAAGTGTTTTCCATTTGGGCCACTTTAAGGGTCAGCAAATATTTCAGCAGCGCTTTAAGCCATTAAGCTCCAGACCAGGTAAACTCTTTCAAACTAAGGATTTTTTCCCTCTGCTCTGCTCTGCTCTGCTTTGTTTATCTAGCGAAAAGCGAAAAGTGCACTTTGTTATCTTTTATTGCGCATTTTTTTATCCGTTTGTGCTTATTGTGTTGTTGGTTTAACCTAATTTATAGTTTACCCAACACAAACACAACAAGATATAGATACAGATACACGCAGAAGCTCAGCGTCTAAGCAGAACCCAAAAAAACAGTTTGCCGAACTGCAATAAAACACAAACCCAATTCAAACACTACAACAACATCAGCCAAAAGTTGTTGGTTTTGTTGTTTCAGTTGTATTTGTTGTAGTTGCTTAGCCTGACCACGTCAGTCGTCAGTTGAATCGATTATGCTAAAACAATATCCGCCAAATGAAGTTGGATATAACCATTAGCACAGGCCGAGCCAAGCTGCAACTTGTAATGTATACACTTAAAAAAAAATTGATTCAAATTTGTGCAAGCAATATTATAAGCGACTAGACAAATATCATCTATAAATTTATTTTGAATTATTAAAAACAAATTGGTTAAAAATAATTTCTATATTTTACAAAATACAAAATGTATGAATTTTTCTATCTACTTTCAATTTTATTAAATTTTTTGTTAAATTTAAAAATGCCTAATCTTACAATAACCTTTTTTCTGAGTGTAAACCGGCGTATTGTCGGTTATCGTTCCATGTGTATCTTTTACGCTTTTGAACATGTTTCGCCGCTTATCTGCGGCCCAAACATCAAAGCTAAGCAGACCGCCAACTTGCTTGTATATGTGTGTGTGTGTCTGTGTGTGTGGTGTGTGTGTTCGTGTGTGTGTTTGCCCTTTCAGGTTGTTATAACGCGCATTATAGACACGTTCAGCCACGCCCATAGCCCGCGAAATGCGCAACTTGTTAAATTTATTGCACTCAGACTGGAAAAACACATGTATCCAGAAGGGCAAGGGGAAGAGCACGTGATACAGCAAGGAGTAGAGCAAGGGGAAGAGCGAGGGGAAGTGCAAGAAAGAGGAACAGGAACTATACAGGACGAGCAGTGGGAGTAGCTACTGCGTCAGTGCTTGCATGCCAAGCAGTTTCCCTGCTCTTGCTCTCTGTCCACCACTTTTTTGGCAAACGATTAGTGGCTGCATAAAGATAGAGCTGCACTGAGAGAAAAAGTCAAGTACTCCGCTCTTGGAACTTGACTGAGAACGAAAATGATAAAGTGAAGACAGAACTAATAACAAGTTCTTGAAAATTTCGTATATCAAGTTATGCGAACTTTAAAAATTTATTTAAATGAAAAAAAAAAAAATCTAACGTTTTTATTTTCTAATTTTATTTTTACAAAAGTACTAATATTCTTATATTTTTTATTTTGTAATTAACAAAATTTAGATGTAGATTCAAAAATAAAATGCAATAAAATGGAAATACAATTTCATATGTAATTTTGTTGTTTCAAAATCACACCGGCATTTATTAAATATATTTAAATAAAACAAATAAATATACATATTTTTTTTACTCCGAATTTTTACTCGTTCTTAGAGCTTTTATTTTTATTGCAGAAAAAATTTGCGTGAAAATCGCAGATTTAATTCGAAAATATTTTTTTAACACACTTTTTCTCTCAGTGCATGGGTACTATATGCAAGGAGTATTGCTTCAGACACTTTTCAGGGTGTTTGCCAGCACTGCTCACGTGCTTATCTTGAACTCAGCGAGGCGTTTACCAGCACTGCAAGTGCCACTGCCGCTGGCACTTGAAACGTGTACCCCTTTCACTAGCAGCATGAGAAGAGGGGGGATAAGTTGGCTTGGGTAGAGCGGAGTTGGCATAACCTAAGCGGTAACGTGCATCGCATTTTTAGGTGTAAAAGTTTTAGTGGTAAAAATAATGGAGCAATGGCTTTTAAGTGCGCTATTCCTGCTACATGCCATACTATATACCATATAGTCTTTGTTTGCTCTGGTCCGCAATTTCGGTGTTGGAGATGAGAGCGTTCGGTGTGCTTGGTTAGTCCATTTCAATTTTGTCTATGATCATTGTTCGATTTTTGGCGCATTTTTGTGGCAATTTGTTTTAACTGTACGCTGTGGAATGTTTTGTTTTACGAAACGAGTGGAATTTAACAAGAGTATCCTCTACAAACTTTGAATAAAAAGAGTACATTAGGTTTAGTAATTAGTATACTTAACAAATGTTTATCTAAAAGCTGCTTTATTTTGAAGCAGGATTTTAATTTTCTCGTCAGTCCTTATATAATGAATAAATTAAAACAACTTATTTTGTGTATATATTTTTAAAAATTTTTCATGATTTTCCGTTTCTAGTTTAAACCACTTTCAACCGATTTAAACGCTAGTTAAATTAAAGCTCTAAGCCGCAGCTTGACTGGGATCAGAGCTCAAATATTTCAACTGCTCTTCAATCCGTAAAACACTTGAAGCTGCAGCTAGCGTGCTTCATAGAGCGCATACACCTTTGTCTAGCCCTGGATGCAGTGCATGCAGTTGGCAAAAGGTCAGACAAAAACTCGTGTCCAAGGTAGCGTATTGTCTGCTCGACTGGCGCAGTGATAAAAACAGCTTTACAACTAGTTATTGTTGGTGTGCCTCATGCTCTTGTTGTTGCAGTTCATTTTAAGTACAACCACAAGACACAACAAGGGCCCCGACCACAAACAGACCCGATAGAAGCACCGACAGAGAGACAAGAGCTTCTATTGTCTGCCTGCGCCGCAAAGTATGCAATGTTGTTTTAATGTTTGGATTCAGGTGTGCACGAAAACAATGGCGCCCAACGTGAGATCCAATGCGGTTCACAAAGTGTAGAAACGCTTTTTGAATGCATATGAAAATATTTTTACAGTAATTAGAGTCTCCCATAAAACCATATTAAATTTTTATTTATTATCTATATAAACAATATTAAAAAAGTATTTTTAAAATATTATACATAAATAAAAATTTAATAACTAAATTAAAAAGCAAGTTTCGATTATTGGGCAGCAACGGAAAGTATGCAATATTATTTTAATGAATGATTCAAGGTACGCACGAAAACATTGGCGCCCAACGTGAGCGCCAATGCACTATGGGGCATTTGACCAGTTTGGGTGGAATTAATTAATAACTCGAGAACGAAGCAAAATTTTTTAATTTGGTTTTTTGATTTGGGTTTATGAGGTAATACAAAATTTATTTTAAAGAAGTGGGCGTGGTACCGCCCTTTTTAAGGGGTAAGGATACCAATATCGTGCACTTGCGAATCCTTTTTCAACAAAATTGCATAATATATTGGTAGGTATAAAGCATACAAAAAATTTGTGTGTTTCAAATTTTTAGTGCCACGCCTCCTTCCGCCTTCAAATCCTGTATAAATAAAAAAAACTCTATAACTCCCACACTTTAAAACACGTAAGCTTATTATTTTCCATAAACATAGCTTCGAGCCATATAAATAAATGGCATTGGAAAATGAATTTCAAAAGTGTATACTCACATCAACGGCAACACCTGGCAGACGAAAGGTTTGTGCCGGCGGATTATCCCTAGGCACATAGCGATAGAACTCGTTGCCATCCTTGTACCATTTGACCGAATAGAGTGCCTCTCCATCCAGATCGTAGAGGCATTCCAGTTGCGCTGTGGAGCCCTTAACAACATAATTTGGTATGCGCACCTCGGTCAGACGCAGTCCGGCTGTGAAATCTGCAATAATGAACGAACGTGTGGAATATTTAAACAGTTTCTTTTTGCATGAATTTTTAATGGGTTTTTCGGCTCATGATTGATTTATGTGCGTTTAAACAAATTGCCTCAGTGCAACGGGCCTGTTGTTATTTTAATGTTAATTAATTATAAAACTTTGTTTACCGACCGTACATAAATGTCAAGCCATTGGCCAAATGAGTGATGGTCGGGTCAGTAGAAATTCCCCCCCAAACCCGACCCCAAACCCCAAACCCAAACAACGTGCAGGCCTCAGCTATAATTTAACACAATTTATGTATTTTTAATATAATTTATAATAACATTTTATCAACGCAGCCAAGGACATTTTATTTATTTTCCAACATTTCGCATTTCACATTTTACATTTCACATTTTTCAGTTTAATTTACAAAAGTGCAGAGCGCTCAACAGCTGCAGAAAAGCACACGGAAATCTATATAGTAATGCGTGTGATATATAATGTGCACTATATAGTATACACGATTTAATACACAGGCAAAAATAACGAGCGATTTTGAAAAGTACGATTATTTGCTCATGATTTAATCTTAATTTAATTTAATTGTAAGGTTATTTTGATTCATCAAATTTTATTTCAATTGTATTTAATTGTATTTAACTGTTTTACCCGAATAAATCTCAATGCATTTATAATTCTATTTTGAATTGTAAGAGTTTCTCACCAAATTCTTACAATGAAGAGCTGTATTTTGCTGAGTGTACTGTATGTGAAACGAGCATTGTCGCTTAATAAGTCAACGTGATGACATGTAATGATGCCATGTGGGTTGAAGCCAAGGTTTTGGCCTTCAGCTTGATTGAGTGTCTGATTTATGTGCTCGCATCGAACCCTGCAGTCCACTAGTCACATCAATGCGAATGAATCGGGTACTCGAAGGGCCCACTCAAGTCGACTCATGTAACGTTTTATGGCAAACTTGTTTATTGTCAATATTGACAATGATACAGACGCAGTTAAACTGCCACCTCTTGAACATACATAACTACATATATGGCAGGTCTTTGTGCGTGTCTTATACTATTATTAGAAGCAGCCCAGACTCTCTGCTGCTTCAGCCCTGCTTTGTGTGAATTCGAGAGGACCTTTCGGTCCATGGCTGCTGCCACTCATAACGGGCAACCAATCGTTGCACATTACAAGTGTAATAAAATGTGAAAGGATATTATTGTACTTGCAGCTCATACATCGCCAGAGCACATCACTTCACAGATGCCAGCAAAAGGCCAACTGCAGACAGGCAGCAAGAACAACAGCAGCATATTCGTTGCAATTTGTTGTACAACAAAATTAATAGAATAGTTGAATGAAGAAGGGCATAGGGGAATTCGGATGCCATACAACAGAGTGCAATGTCATGTCTATTGGGCATTGAGACGACGACAGCTCGAGAGCTCCGACAAAATGTCAAGAAAAAATTATAAATACGAATTTGCTGCCAAGTCAAGTAATTAAATCAATTGAAGCACAGCTTCATGAAATAAAAAGAAATTTAATTCTGCAGATCAAGTGCACGTTGTGTTGAACTGGGAATTAAGTGTTTTTCAAAGAACTACAATAAATAGCAAAAATCAAAATTAAACTTAAGGCTCTAGGGATCGAAATCCCTAAAGAGATTTTGAAATAAATTGCTTAATTATATAAAGAAATTCTATAAAAAACACACGGCCTTAAATCCAAATACCCAACACTCTATTAAAATTATAGCAGCATTATTTTAAAAGTAAATACAATAAATATTATTTAAATTAAAGTTAAATATGCTCTTAACACTATCAGTAAATTCTGTTCAAATTTGCCATATTGTATAAAAAACATGTTGACAAATGCAAATATTTTGAAGCACATTTTTGCATGCATTTCAGTTGTAAAAGAAAATCAATGAATAACTTGAAAAAAAATTGCAGAGCATAAATATTTATGCACACGTTGTAAGTGCATGTAAGTGAAAAATTTGTGAGGCGTTGATCTGGCAATAGCAGTTAGAAAAACAGCAGACAAAGCTGCAACCTGCTGCAAAGTGTTGCAACAACAAGCTGCAACATCTCTTCTAAGAAATATCAAGTGCAAGCTGAAAGACATGCATGACTTTAAGCAAAGACTGCAGACAGTCAGAGCGCTTTGCTGCAAAATATTGTATGAAAAACTTGGCTAAAATTTAATCTACACATATGTGTGTGTGAGTGTTTGCAATATTTTTATACCCTGTACTTTGAAAAAGTATAGAAGGGTGTACCAATTTAGTGTAAATGGGAAATGTGAGCAAAGCATGCAGACTCCAAAAAGTTCTCATATTTTCTCTCTGCACATTATTTGTAATTTTTCTTTTTTCAAGCATATAATATTATCCATCGTTGCTGTTAATCGCGAAGATATGCAACAGACAATTTACGCATTTGTGTGTGAGCCAGTGAAACACATTCCATCCTACTCATCTGTTCCATCCTTACTAGTTATGTATATAGTTAGATAGGGAAACTTTCACAGAGGCACTGCAGTGGCAGCTTTTGACTCTTGCTTCAAGGAAAATGGTATGAGAACAAAGGAAACTGTGTGTACGGAAAATGTAGTGTGTGTAGGAAAACCCAACTCTGCACTCATTAATTCTGTTTAGGAGTCGACTGCGAGCTGCGCAACTAAAGTTTTCTGCCTGGTAATTCAAGTAACTTTGTCATTTGTCTGTAAGCAATGTCAACACAATGTGAAACTTGCAAATAAGCCAGCAAATGGGGGGGGAATTGGTATTAATATGCTGCCGCTGTGTCGTCCAAGTGAAAAATCAATTTCTTCCCCCCGCTCCAACTATGGGAAAATGTTGTGCTTTCCCTCAGCCAAGTGACAACTTTCCGCAGAGCAAAAAAAAAAAAAGAAAAGCCTGAAAGTTTCTTCCCGTTCGCTTTTATACTTCATTGGGGTTAAGTGATTAAATTTGCACAGCACAAGAAAAGAAAATGCTTAAGGAAAATGCGAAAGTAAAAGCGACAGACCTGCAGAAGCTGCAGAAAAACTTCCAGCACATGTGACACACAAGCTGCCCCAAAATATATATAAATATATAGCGTATACATATATATATCAGCTGCATAATTGCTATAGAGAATGCGGAGCAAACCTTACTTTTATTGGTGGGGAACAAAAATGGGGGAAAATTTGATTATGCTGATTATGATGAGGAAGTTTCGCTTTTTGGTTTTCGACCATTTCGACGACAAATCATTTGCCGGCAACTTTTGAATGGCAATTTACCCTTTATTTATTTTTTTTACTTTCGGCCCCTGCCAAGAATTCCCAGAACTGTCGATTCAAACTGTTGCTGCATGCAACAACGGAAGCGGACATAGGCAAAGGGTCGGTGCCCCAAGCTGCTTGTACAAGCCATCAGTTGATGGGCATGCAAAACAGCCAATGCTTGCACAATGTACAATGGGCAACAGGCAAGGGCAGTGCACTGAGAGAAACGGCCAGAAAAAGTATAGCAAACACAACATGAAATTTCTTTTCATATTACATTATTATTTAATTTTTAGAAATCAATTAAAATATTTTATCTGAAAATATTTCCGATAAACTTAAAACGCAATGAAATTATCTCAGCTAAACTAATATTTTTTCAGTGTACAATCAGCAGGCAGCAGGCCGCCTTAATGTCGGTCACTTTTGCTCTTTGCTCTAACTTGCTCATCGTCTTCCCTGTTCACATTTCTGTTTCGCTTTTTTATTTTTTTGGGCTGTTGTCCTCCGGGCAGTTTCAGCTTAATATCCGTTGCCATTGTGGCTGATATCGTTGTTGGTGTTGTAGATGTTGCTGTTGCTGTTGCTGGTTTATTAGCAGTTCATGCAGGACACATAGTCAGAAACTACACTCGGAGAAAAGCAGCCAGAAACTGTCTGCAATTTACATAACTATTTCACTTCAAAAAAATGTCTTAAAAATTGCTAGTAATTTCAGCTCCAAATTAAAAAGTTAACAGGATTCATTTAAGATTTGATGAAAGTATATTTATAAAATAAGAATTTAAGACAAGTAGGTCTCAAAACAATCTTAAATAAGCTTTAAATATTTGATATAGAAAACTATGAGATTCTTTACGCAATTTAAAGAATATATTAAAGAATAAGTAGGGCAAACAAATGAATACAAATTTGAACAAGCATTTAAATTGGCTCAAGACCAAAAATATTTTCAAAAATGTTGAATGTACTTATCACATTTAAAATTTACTTTAATTTAAGAAATTATGAAATACATGAGATTAACTAGAAATAAGTATGTTCCTATTCAAAACGAGTAATTTCCGTAAACCTTTTGGCTTGAAAGGTAAGATAATTTTAATTTTTTTTCTTAGTGTAGAGGAGATGCCAAAGAGCCGAGATGAAGAGAAAAGAGCAGAAGCTGTTTGCTTATGTAAATGTCTGCACATGAGCCTGACTGCAATGCCTTGCAAATGTGTGTGTGTGTGTGTGTGAGTGCTACACACTGTGTGTGCGTGTGTTTGTGTGTGTGAACATTGCGGCCATCGCCCGAGGTAGCAATATTTGTTTTCTTGCTTTCATCATTTGCATATAATGGAGCTGTAAAAGTTCATAAGATGTGCGTGTGTGCGTCTGTATAAGTGTGCGTGTGTATCCGTGTGTGTCTGTATGTGTGTGTGTGTGCATCGGCTATCGAATTGATGAAATTTAATAAGCCAAACTATGCAGAGCATTTCAACAAGAATCAAAATGAATTGAAATTGATTCGCAGCAAATCCCAAGCATGCTCTCTATCACTCTCTCCCTCTTTCGCTTTTCCTCTCTCTCTGTCCTGCTCTGCAGCCACAAAATAATAATAAAAATGCACAACTTTTATTGCCATGCAAACGCAGATGTAAAATGAAAAAATATTTAACTAGTATCCTCAAGCTTCATTTCCAATGCGAGATGAGAAAATATGCCAGCCAGAGTTCGTTTTTTTCCGCGCTTTTAAAATGGCTATGGAAATGGGAAAATGGACGCGGGCTTGGGCATGGGAAAATGGGCTTGGGATTGGGATTGGTAACTGTGACTGGCCCCGGCGTGACTTTAATGTGCCCTGCTGCCCTGGGCGGTCGCAGGGCGTGGCAAGCGCAACAATTACTTCAGCGTTCCCCAAGGTAACATCAAAACACAAAAAAGGCGAAAAAAACGCTGAAATGGAAAATAAGCGCTGTACAAAAGGCAGAAAAAAAAAAAACCGGAGGGGCAAAAATTGTATAGAAAATGAAAAGAAAACAGACAACACGACAAGCTTCATGCGCCTTTAAGTAGTGGCCGTTGGGCATTTTCCGAGTTCAACCGGAGGTTCAAAACTGGAAGGCATTTTCCTCCATTTGCCTCCATTGCTTGTAGTTTTATCCACTTGAGTGTATCCTGTTCGGTTGTCCCATTGCTTCATTAAAAATTGCATTGCATTAATATTTAATTGTGCGGCGTGGATAACTGAGACAATTGCTGCCCTAATTAGACGGCGGCTATCAAATAATTCTGATTAGACGATGGCAACGAATGGAAAGGGAAATGGGAGAGGGTACAAAATGGTGGAATTAAGGGTGGCATTATTATGACATGACCACAGCTGGGGTTGTTGACATTTGAGTAATTGAGACCCCAGTGACATGAGCCGAATTTAAATGAATTAGCCAAAGCTGAAGTTTGTCCGAGAAAGCAGCTTTGAAAGCTTCTGACAGCCTCAGGCAACTGTTAACAGCTGAAGACAGTTTGGAGAATGGATATGATAAATGATTGTCTTTCTTTATTAAAAAATATATATTTCTAAATAAAGGTTTAGCTCAAAAAAAAAACTGAATTTATTGGTATAATCTGCAAAAATATTAGAGAGCTTTCGATTCATATAAAATAACGTTTTTAAGGTCTGTTTAGAATAGATTCGAAAGCTTGCTTTCTTATGAACAGCTTTGTAAAAATTGATAAGTATTGAATTTAGACTGAAAGCTTTTCTTTATATGCAAACTATATTTGTAAGAGCTTTAGTAAATTAATCTTACAAATAAAATTTTAAGCCCTACCTTATAAAAATACTTCTTTTAATTCATATTGAAAGTGTTCAAATTATAAAATGAACTTTTTATTAATCCAAAAAGTTCTTAAAGCTTTCTAGATTTCATTTCGCATTTAAATAATTGAATTTCAATTTAATCATAATATTCAAAGCAGACTCTATTAAGTGTTTTATCTCTTATTTTGCTGGCTGTCAAAACAGCACCTTAATTAATTTTTCGCTCTCTCTGCCTCAATTCTCTTGCCACAATTTCCGTTTTTGGCCAGGAAAAGCATTACAATTGGTTTTTGTGTGGCACATGAATTTCAATGGAACTTGGTCCAGTAACAAATATCGTTATCTGTTAGTGTGTGTGTGTGTGTGTGTGTGTATTTGTGTGTGTGTGTAATGCATGTGTATATGTATTTTGTGTATTGTGTTTATCGTTAAACCATGATTTACGCTCATTATTTGCTATACTCCTGCACACAATTATTGCCACCGGTTTCTCCACTCTTTTTCTCTCTCTTTCTGCTCTCTTTTCTTCTCTTTTCCTCTCTCTACCATGCTTGCTCATTCTCTGTTTAGCGTACTATTTGCAATTGCTTTTGTGTAGAGCAAATTTGCCACACATCAATGCCAATAACAACAAAAAGCAAGCCCAACTAGTGTGCTTGCTAGCGCTCTTCAAAACCGGGGGCCATGCCGCCATTTATGTAACGCCATTATATTCATTAGCGCCCACAAAACACATACATTCTTACACACACACAGATAGGCACACACACACACACACACATACACATTGACTGGCTAACACTCATACAAAAGCAAACGTTCAAAACCAAATTGTTGCTATTGTTATGCAGTGCGCGCTCTCTCCCTTTCTCTGCGCTTCCCCCAAGCTTTATCTCTCTCTCTCTCTCTTTCTCTCTCTCTCTTTCTGTTTATACACTCAGAAAAAATTTAAAAAATTCCCACTATATTTTAAATAAAAATATTTTTGGAACTTACTTGAAGTGAATATAAAAGTTATTAATTCAAGTAATTCTCACTTAATTTGGAATTTCTTTATTTTAATTACATGCAATTTTAATTTAAGTATTTTTTGTCTTAATCTAAATGCAATTTTTTCTGAAAACAAGCTTGTTTACTGTTAAATCAATTATATTTATTCCTAAATTTTTTATAAATTAATCTTAAATGTATTTTATTTGCCAGATTAATTTAATTCAGAATTTCTAGATTTTAAGTACGTTTCGAATATAATCTTATATTTTTAGAAATTCAAGAAAGTTTCTAGCTACTTTTCTCTCAGTGTATGTATAGTTACGAGCATATCTGTGTATATCCTGTGTGGCTGTGTGTGTGTTTATTTTTTCGCTGGATGGCGTCAGTAATTTGCTCCTTATTGAGATGTTGTTTATTTACCAAGCAATTTGTATTCATTGTACGCGCCGACCAGGCTCATGTTACCAAGACTTCCCTGCTCCCCTGCTCCCCTCTGCTCCTCACTACCCCATCCCCTCCACTCTCTTCTTGGCCATACATTCAGTCCCTCTAACTGTAAGCCTAGTGTTTTTGGTGTGGCTGATCCTGCAGCTAGGCGCTGACTCGTAAGTTATAGTTTCCGCAACTCATTTGTTTGTTTGTCGAATTGATTTTGATGCCACATGCCGCATGCCGCATGCCGCATGCCACATGCCGTCGCCTGCCCCAACATGTTGCCACATATCTCGGAGTCTAACAGTCTTGCAGCGTTCTTCAACTTTTGCGCATTTAAGCACAAAATAATTATTTTCGTTTGCTTTTTTCTCGGCAGCCCTAAGCCATTAAAAGCCAAGTTAATTTATTTGCAATTAGTTGAGTTCAGTTTTTGCCTGAGCTTTCTTGCCTATTTTTTGTTTTTGTTAGACAAACTCGATATTGTTTAACTCGAATAAAAAAGTGTTGGGATTTATTAAAAATCTGTATTTAATTTTGAGCTACGAAAGAAAATTACCTCAACAAGAAATTTAAGCCTAACGACGCTCACAAAAGGTTGAACTTTCAACATTAAAAGAATCTGAAGAATATTAAAGCAAATATTCAAGATAAATCTTATTTGAAGTAATTTAAAAAATGTGGAATATTTCATAAATAATATTAATATTATTTCATAATTTTTTGAATGTAGTTTAGATTATAGAAAATATTTCTTTAATTTAATTCACCTTTTAAAATCAAAAGTACGTAAAGCAAATATTTTGTAAACACATATTAGAATTTTTGGATGTTTTGTAATTTAACTTTGACGTGAAAATATTTTTAATACATGCCTGAAGAAATATTTTTCAAAAATTTAAGTAAAGTTTGATGTTAGTCAAAAGTGAAAGCAAAATATTCTGATTTGAATTTGTAGTTTTAATGTTGGCTGCAGTTTCAACTTGGTCAACACTAATCTTGATTGCATAAATTTGCTGAAGGCTACGTCACGCACACTAACACACACACCACACGCTCATATACATAGAGATTGAGGAGTATGTCGTGTAATTTATGTTGAAATTAGCCTGGGCTCGCCCTTAGGTAAGCAAAAAAGTTTCCTTCAAATGTCCAAAGTTATGGCGATGGCATGTAATATGCATTTCATGCTATAATAGAGCATAGACCGTCGCACAATAACCAACTTTAGTTGCACTTGAACTTTACTCTCGCTCTCTCTATATATCTCTCTCTCTCTCTCTGTCTCTCTGTTTATCTTTCTCTCTCGCTCAGCTGCAGAGCTGCACTTATGGCAGGGTTGCCACACGTCGCCTCGGGTGCGGTAGCTGTAACATTTTGCTAATGGAGCTTAAAATTTATGTAAGCCATTGTCAGCCACACACATACAATGAAAGAGAGAGTGTGTGTGTGTGTGTGTGTGTGTGTGTGGATGTCATGCATGCATAAGTGCAATGGCAACCAAGGTAAGGGAGGTGTCAGGGGGAGACGGAAAAACATATTGCATACTTTTGTGCATGCAAGCTGAAAATTAAAAGCGCTTACGTTGGCGAAAAACGAAAAATCGTACGAAAAATCCAACGAAAAACTGGCAAACGACAATGAAAACGAATGTAACGAATGAAACGAATAAAACGAATGCACCCAGAATACACACACACACACACACACACACACACATTCAAGTAAATGAAGTTGTCTTCCAGAGCAAAATATACACACAAATACAAACAGAGACAGAGTGAGAGCTACAAGTGCACAGACAGTTGACAGTTTGGTTGTTTGTTTGCACGATACCCTGTAAAAATCACTGCAAAAGTGTAGACCAAACTATTTCATAATGGTTACAAATTATTATAAAAATTTACTTCGATTTTTCTGTTTAAGATTAACAGAGTACTTTTAATATTATTTGAAAAAAATACGCCAAGGAATAATTTATTTTTATTATATACTTTTCGCTCTCGGATAAAAATAAATCTTAAAAAAATACTATATAAAATTTAATATTCATATATGTATGTTTTTTAGATTTATCTGATAATAGAAATGTTATTCAAATATATTCCAAACTATAAAGCAGACAGCAAATAAATAACCAAATTAAAACAATATTAAATAAAATAATATTTTTTAAATGTGTACAGGGTAACTGATAGTCTTATAATGTAAACAAATAGTTGCCACTTGATTTCTTTTTTGTTTTTCGTAGCTGGCTGTCATTGTTTTCTTCTCGTTATAATTTGCACATATTAATGGAAGGCGCCAAGTCGAGTGCAAGGATAAAGTCAGCTTTTTTTGTTGGCTTTATTTTCAGCTGCTTTCTCAGCTGTTTCTGTTCCTGTTGTTGTTGTTGTTGTTGTTGTTGTTGTGGTTTTTTTATGACTTTTGGCACAAGTCAACGGCAGCTGTTGATGCTGATGACGATGATGATTATAATGATAATGTCGCCGATTTACCACATGAATACAAACAGAATCGGAGCGAAAAGCGAGGAGACAAAGCTGCTGCTAACTCTATGCACAATGGTTATTTGTATTCGCATTCG
This sequence comes from Hypselothyrea guttata, assembly GCA_035045125.1. Classification (NCBI taxonomy): domain Eukaryota; kingdom Metazoa; phylum Arthropoda; class Insecta; order Diptera; family Drosophilidae; genus Hypselothyrea; species Hypselothyrea guttata. The sequence goes on from JAWNNJ010002265.1 coordinate 757,897, forward strand.
CATTCGCATTCACATTCACATTCGCATTCGAATATGTATTCACATTCGTTTGGTTATACCTTAGTTTTTCTGTTGCCAAAAGCACAGGAATAATTTAGTGCTCTCTGTAGGATAAATGTTTCAGTTAAATTTAGCAATTCGTTGCCAAAAGACAAAGTTAGAGACGAGCGACGAGCGACGGGAGCGAGAGAGGAAAATAGAGTTAAGAGCTAGAACAAACGGCAGCTAGGAAATTGTTTAATTTTTCATTTGTCTACAACTGCATGGGTCTTTGTTGTTTTTTCTCCTTTGGTGCTCCAGTTCATTCTTTATGCCTGTGCTTTGGCTGGCTTTTCATTGTAATTACTGCTAGAAACTGTAGCTCTTTCGCTTTTCCTCTCCCTTCCCCACTCTCTTTCTTGGGCGGACGCATCATTTCCCATTTGTTTGACTTGAAATTTGTCAGGATATTGGGTTTAGGGTTTTGGTTATCGAGTCACGTATCTTGCAGATACATTTTAAGCACAACAACAATTATTAATCAATTGAGCCGTCAAAGCTAACCCAAATCAATCAGCCAACACTATGCAGCAAATTCCGTATATAATTACAGATATTTTCGGGTATTTTAGAAATTTTAGAGAGTGGCCAAAATGCGTAAAAGTTGATTATAAAAATCTTTAAATATATTACATTTTATTGGTTTAATACCCATTTAAGTTAGAATTGGATTTCTTTTTTTTATTGTTTAGATTTGATTGCATTATTCTTATGCATATTCTTACAATTATTTATATAATATAAAATATTTGTGGAGAAATTCTAGAGTATTAATTCATTATAGTTGGCTGAAAATACGCAGTAATCAAAATAATTTAGAAGAAATTCAAGTTGATTGAATTCCGGAAGTATTAAATTTAATTGTGTTATTTGTATACATATTCTGTATGTAATTGTTTCTTTAATTTGAAACATTTTTGGGGAAATTGAAGAACGTAATTTAATTAAAATTGATTATGAAATACGCGGGAAATCTTAGATTGGATTGTAATATTTTTAATGGCATTATAATCGGTTGTGCAGTGTAATCAGATAGGTTCAAGCAACAGTCCGGCCATCAGCTGGTCTCCTGGTCTCCTGGTCTCCTCTCGAGGTCTCAAGCAGGAAGTGCGTCTTGTCGCTGCCTGCTTATTGAGGCTTAGATCCGATTTGGCAAAAGACAAGCCGCCCATGAAATTGTTTGTTTATTGAAAAATGATTGTGCGCTTTAGGGATAGAGAGCGAGCGGCATAAAATACTTCCATCTAAGATAAAAAAAACAAAACCCACCAAAGCAAACCAGTGCGAAGCGAGGCAAAGGCACAAAAACAAGGAAACTGATACACAAAGAGAGAGCCTGAGCTGCGATGAAGAGAGCGGGGAGAGGAAAGAGGGAAGAGGGGGCCGGCGATGCGATTAGGCGATAACCCCAATGTTGAACCTTAAGCCGCCAAATGGTCTGTGAATGTTGGCAGTTGGCATTGTTGCTGCCTCCACTGCCACTTGTGTTGCTTTTGGGGGCAGCTTTGCGGCTTTGGCAACGAGCACATTATCATTTGCGAAATCAATCTGTTAACAACACTTTGGGGCACAAGAAACAACTTGGTAGATGCATAGATACATACACTTGGAAAAAAATAAAAAAGCTGAAAAAAACTAGCCACAGTTTAAAATTTACAATTTACAATTGAATTTACAATTTTCTCTTAGTAACTACCAAGAACAGATAGATAAATATAGATAGATAGATATATAAATTTATATCTATTACTAAAATATTTAATTATTATGGTATTCAAATATAAAAAAATTTCAAATTTCAGATGTATTAATTGGAAGTAATTACGCAAATAAATACCGGAAACATTGCTGTCAGAATCAATTAAAATTGTTTTGGTTTTATTTTCTTTTAGTGTAGATACAAAGTACAGATATTCCTAGCTATCTTTGCCTGCATTTTTCTACTTTTTATATAGTATTTTATTGTCCTTTGATTGCTGGCAAAAATTGTTTGTTGATTTCTGCATTTCATTCTGCTCCACAAACTTATCTGCAGCACTATAAAATTTTTTTTGTTGCCTCTTTTTTTCTGTGTTTTGTGACCACAGATTGTGTTGTTTGTTTGTTTGCTTGTTGTTGTTATTTTTGATGAGAGCTTTTTGTGTGTAGAGTGTTTGAAACAAAAGGCAGGCTCTGCTGCTGCTGCTGCTGTTGCTGCTGCTGACGCTGTTGTTTGTGTGCATTGATTGAGTGCATTGAGTTGTTGAAGTTGTTTGCCTCCCCTAGCACCTAGCAGATACCCTATACAACAGCTGAAAATGTTTCAGCCGAACAACAAAGTTTGTTAGCTTTTTGCGGTTTTTCGATATGGCCAGCAAATGGCTAAAAAAAATTACAAAAACTGTTGACAACTGAATGCATTGGCCACGTTTTAATGGACAAGTTGAGAGCGAATCACTTGAGAGTGGGCCAGAGTTAAAAGCAGAGATTTATGTGCATAGAATGAGGCGTTTCTATGGCTCTGTGCTCTGTTAGTTAACAGAAAAATTGTTGAAAATTTTCAACTTTTAATTTTTATAAATCGTTTAAAAACTAATGGAAAGAGAAGGAGAGCGATGCGTTTTCACTTTTACTTTTTCACTTGTGAGAAATTAAAAAAAAAAGATACTTTAAAAAATATTTTGCTATTTAAATAGCATTATAAATTATATTTATAAACTAAATAAAAATATGTAATTAAATAAATATTTTCAAATGTTAGAATGATATAACTATATATTTATCGTATATTCTGTTTATAACACGAATACAAAATACTAAAAAAAGCTACATATTAAGCAGATCTTATGCTTGTATAATTGAAGCTGACGTGAGAGCAACTTATCTGCATTCTACGAATTTTGTTATATTTTTTCAAGTACGAAAAAGTTAGCTTGATAATGGATTTGGCAAAGTTTGCTCGGTAAGTTAGTTTACAAATTTGCCCGTATTAATTTTGTCTGGAAATGCACGAAATTATTCTGCTGCAACATGAGCTAATTTGGCACTTGGGTGAAGCATCCTTTTGCCTGCCCCAAAAGCAGCTGCTGGCAAACTGAAGCAGCTATTTAATGTTTCGAATAGTTTGGATGGGAGTGTGGAGGGCTTATTCAAACTGAAGCTGAAATTGTGGGCAAATTTCTGCAAAATGCAGAGGTGGAAAATGCTATTTTCTATAGGCAACTGCAGGTGTTGAAATGCATTTGAATGTTGGAATGCCGAAAGAAAATAACAGGGAGAGGCAAACTTAAACTGTTTGCTTACAATTGCAGTGTTTGTTTGCCCGTTCATTAAATCATTAATGGAATTGCTCAGGACTGAGCCCGAGGCATCTGCTGTTCAATTAGCAACAGCTCCACCTTTGGCTTAAAACACGCCCAACAGGAAGCAGCAAAATGATTTGCTAAGGCGAAGCCAAACTGCACATAAAACTGAAATTACCAAACACTCGGTTTTTTTTTGTTTTTTTTTTTTCGTTTGGGCATTCATTAAACTTTGTGGCTTTTTGTGGCTGATGTCACGCCCAAAATGGCCGGCGCCCCCATTTGCATGCGGGGCGTTGAAAAGTTCAAAAGTCGTCGCACCTTTCGACAGTCAGAGGGAGCGCACAAAGAAACTCTACAAAATAGCTTGAGTTACCTGCAGAGACATTCAAGTGCCAGCGTGCCAGAGTGCCAGAGCTGACATTAATGTCAGCCAAGAGTCTACGATTACCAAGAAGAAGAAGAAGAAGAAGGAGCGCCAACTCGACTCACCTTGTGACTAATTGTATTAGATAAATTGTGAAACCTTAATCATGTGGGCAGACGACTCGACACAACTGCAGCATATCCACAGAGGCTTCCCCCTCAGTTATTTTCGCTCAGTGCAAGCGGGTGGATGAGGCCCAATGCCAAGTCATACACTCAGCGAAAAGCAGGTAGAAACATTTCTTAATATACAAGATAAATTAACTATTAAACTCAGCGTCGTATTTATTATAGTTTTAAAAATAATTTATTTACAAATAAAACTAAATCAAATTTCTTATTCTCAATTTTTATAAAAATATTCCATTTGTAAATAAATTTAAAAACTAAAATATATAACATGAAGATTACTTATGCAAAGAACATTTTTAGTTAAAATATATTTCTATGGAATTTTTCTGAGTGCAGTTATAAAGCATAAAGTACGCTCGCCTCTCTGTTGATTTTCGTCTTTTGGCATTGTTTTACATTATTTGAGCTTTTGTCTTTGGGTTTCACTTCCGCACCAGGGCTTTATTCAATTTCAAGTTGTCTTTGCTGTTCCTGTTTCTTACTTAGCTTCTTGGTTTACCTTTTTCTTATTTAATTAATTTGCCTCCGTCTCAGTCTCTGCGTGTGGGTCGCAGCTTGCCGGAAGCCCCTTTGCCATTGGCCCATGTCAGAAAATTGTCCGCTGCGGGTCATTTAATTTAAAGCTTACATTTTATACATTTAATTTTGAGCGGTTTTTAACTTTATGCTAACTTAATTTTTGTGCATAAACTTTTTTCTGCTGGCTGGAATTACAGTTTTAATTACAAGCAAAAAATGTGCATGCAATTTGTCATATATTGGGTGTTTTTTTTTTCTTTTTTGCTGACATTAATCTATGGGCATTATAATTGAACTAAAGTTACGCTTTGATGGCATTAATTAAATGGACATTTTAATGGGTAGTAAAAGAATATAATATGTTGTTTTTATGCCCGGTGTTTGGTGTAACTTTAAGCTGCGCCTTTTCACTGTCAATTAGTGCGTCTTGGCTCCTGCCCAGCTGCGCCCATCAGTTTAAACTGTAGCGCAATTAAAACATAAAAGTCACTCATACGTCATGTCAGCCCCAGCCCAACGACAACGAGTGTGCATGCGTGTGTGTGTGTGTGGGAGCATTAATAGCATTTGTGCGCAGCGTGAATTATGTTTATATAACGCATGTCTCGACAGTCAACAGCCATGGCGTCCCGTTCCCCCCGCTAGACAGTTGTTGCACCCCTTTTGTGGTCATACAGAGCAAAAGTGTTGCCTACTTATGTGGGCCATTCAAGCTATGCCTACTGTGGGCATAATTAAGGCGTTATATACTAGACAGAATGTTTATTTTATTTACTCGTAGCTGTGCTTAAATTAAGCTTATATATTTAAAGTTTCATAAAGAGTTTTAGCTATTGTGATGTATAACATTATTTAACTATTTACCAACAACTTAAAGCGTATAGCTTTTGGAGTTTTTATATTATATTAAATAAATAGTTAAATATTGCACGATTATATTTACATTAATGTATTATTTATTAATTAATGTATTATTATTTTTAATATTTTTTTATTGAATTTAATTGATTTCATTGTAAGCTGTTTTTAAGAACTTCACTATTGTATAATAATTAATTTGCAATATTTGAATTAGGTTGAACTGAAATTAAATTTTATTTAAATTTATTAAAATTGTTCATAATATTTTTTTTCAATTAAATTGGTTATTATATACATTTTTCAATTAATTACTTATTTTTTTGAATTTTCCTTATTTATATTTAATTTATTTATAGCACATTTACGCCCATGGTGCATTGTCCGTTTTATTATTGTATTTCAACCGGAGGTTTTGTTGTTTGTTTGTTTGTTTATTTGTAATAATAAAAACAACAAATACACACACACGCACACACGCATGCACACACGCACACACGCAAGTAGAGCATGTTGCCATGTATTTATATTTGTATTTGTGTTTGCCTTACAACGGAATATAATTTGCGCCTTTTTTGTGCCCCTGGAAACGAGCCTCCGGTGGGAGCAGGGAGCAGGAAGCAGGGATCGGGAAGGAGGGAGCAACCGGAGCAACAACTTCTTTTACTTCCGCTATGCGACGACACTTTTGCTAAGGCATATGTGTGTGCGTGTGTGTGTGTGTGCGTGAGAGTGTGTGTTTAACTATGTAAATGTGTAAAATTGCTACGCGCCGTATAAAAATTCCCACATGAAGCGTCGCGTTAGCTTTGGGCAAAAGAGGGATAGTGGGGAAAGGGGCGGGAGAGAGAGGGGCAGGGGCGTATGAGCATTGTTTGCTGGCACGTTTGGGGGTTTGGGGAATGCTGTAGCTGAAGCTGTTTGCTTTTTGTTATTATTATTTCTTGGCTCGCCTCGCAGGCACTCAACGTCAACGTCATCGTCATCGTCACTGTTGCTGCTGCTGCTGCTGCTGCTGCTTTATTCCCTTTTGTTTTTTTTATTTTTTTATTATTATTATTATTGTTGCCGCTGCCTTTACAAAGCAAATATGAACGTCGCGCCGTGAGCTAAATATGTTGTTACTTCTGCTACACTTTTCTAGCATTCTCCGTTGGCTTTCTTTGCTTTGCGCTGGAGGAACATGGCCAAAAGCCCCAGCTGTGTCTCTGGATACCATCAGCTGTATTTAAGACACGCGCTGCCTTGTCGACTCTGCCACGTTGATCCTGCTGCCAAAGGTAAGCCAAAGCGGCTTAGTTGTCATTGCTCCTTGCCTCAGTTGCAGTTGCATGTTGCAGGCTGCAGGTTGCAGGTGGCAGGCGGCAGGTGGGAATTCAAGCTGACTAAGTTCAACAGTCGTCACAGTCCTATGACTCCAGACTCTGCACTCTTATTTGTTTGCCACACACTCGGAAAAATTAGGAACAAATAGTTCCACAAAATAAAGCTCTTAAATAAAGCTTATTTTGTTTAAGACCATATACAAATCGTGAAATAATTGGAAGTCAATTGATATTCATTAAAAAAAAACGGAAAAATTGGTTCATTGATTAAATCAATTTAAGAATCTTAACGAAAAAATCTAAAAATAATAATAATTATTTTGAAATTAATATTTCAAAATAAGAAAGAAAATTACAAATGTTTGTAAAATAAATCCGAAATTCAATTTATTTATAAGAATGCATTTTTATGATATTTTAAATATGAATTCAATGAATGTTTAATAAAATATTGTACTTAAAATATACTTTTATGTATATTTAATATGAATTTGTTAAAAATATAATAAATTTTTATTTAATAAAAATAAATAAATAAAACATGCGTACTAAGCTCTTAAAAAATTACTTGAAAGAAAAATATCTTTTGTATTTTATTTTCAAAGTTTCCTTAAGCCTTAAACCAGAATTTGAACGACCTTTATATTAATTCTGTCCCCTCTTCTTTACAAATTTTCCTTAAAATACTTGGTATGTTTTTGAGTAATTCTTGATTATTTCTCTCTGTGTATATACGTCTACAGTTCCTGAGTCTGGATTCTTTTTGTTTGTTTGCCCCAGTGCTATTTCAGCTCTTACATTACAGACTGGCAAACAAAGCAGGGAGCGCAAAAGGCAAAGACAAACAGCTGGAACAGAGGCACACAAACCTGAAGTCTCAGCCTCACTCCCCCCCTCTCACAAAACAAAAAACAAACCAAAACGGCATTATAAAAAGTGTATAAAGAAAATAAAGTGGGCGGCTGCCACGCCCACATGCTGACAACCAGGCATGCTTCAAAATTCATTTATAACAATTGCGAATCTTGCTCGTATGTGGGCGCTTGACTTAGCTCATCAACCGCCTCCATCTTGCTCTGCTCCCTCCCTCTCTCACTCTCTCTCTCTCTCTCTCTCTCTCTCTCCCTCCATTTTGTCTCTAAAGCAAAAAACAAAAAACAAAAAACTCTGGCACCCTCTAATGCGCTGCGGGGCGCCATCAAAATGCTGGGGTGTTCATAGATTGTACAAGTGTAGAAATTGCATAATATTTCTCTCCGGCTCAGTCTCAGTTTCTCTCTGTCTCCCCCTCTCCCTCTCTGTTTCTCTATCTGTCTCTTCATCTGTCTGCCTGTTCCTCTCACTTGCACACTGATAAAGCCAAGCGCTGTGGCAATCTTAGCACTCACATATCGGGTTAAGCGAGTAGCTTGCGACAAAAGCCAAAACACAATAGTTTTGTGGCCAGTGAAGTACTGACTGGCGGATACCTCGTAATCAGCAAAAAACAATAACTAAAAGTTTGAAAACAACAATCTAACAAATGATATATAAAAATACACAAATCATTCTTAATTTACATAATTTATTTCCATATATTTCTCAAAATTATACCCTACATAATTATGCATAATTTATTCATGTGTAATATTAAATAAAAATTAAAATCAATTTGATTCAATTCAATTGATTCGTATAAATTGTACATCAGTTAAATAATTAATTTATATTTAGTTGACTATTTTATTTTATTATAATATTTTTTTAATTTTTTTATACTTTAACAAATGAAATTTAATTAACATAATTTCATTAAGATGACTATTATATTTATTTATTTAATGTTTATTTATTTATTTAACAATATTAATATAATTTATTAATATAATCCCTTCAAATTTTGAATGATATATAATTGAACTAATATAGTTATATAAAACTCTTATAAATTCTACCTAATTTCTCTAACTTATTTGTATAAAATTCTTAACTATTACAATTAAAACTATTCTCATAAATTATATATAATATATAGGGTATGAAAACCGTTCTGGTTTTACTTATAAAGCAAAAACAGAAATAACTATAACAATAATGAATGTAATAACCCTTGCATTTCATTATCTCAAAATCGTAAACAAGTTAAAATATAGTTGAAATATTCAGCAAGTTTTTTCGTTTATTTGAACAAAATGAAGTCTCGGCGCTTCTTCGCTTACAGGGTATATAAAAAAGCAACGCTTCGAGCTGTGCGCCGTAATCAGAGGACAACGTCAACGATTGGGGCGTGTCAAGGCTTTAGGTGACGTTGGTTAGAGTTGGAGGGGGGGGGGGGGGGTTGAGGCTGATAGCAGTTGAAGGACGAAATTGCAGTAAAAAAGGCAACTCAAGTGCGCTGCTGCCTTAAATGAGGAAAGTTTAATGCTTTCATAAGCACAACAAATCCTAAGACAAAAACCCCGGACAGGGTGAAAAATAGACACGCTGCGTGAGGCCTTGGCGCATATCTTGGAATATCTTGGCGTTTTATGCGCGTTATCCTTTTGGCCCCTCCTATACCCCCTCAAGCCCCTTATCCCGAAGCCCTCCAGTTGCAGCAACAGCAGGTAGTATTTTCTACTCCAATAAAAATCAAGAGTTTGTTGTCTTTGCTGCGGGGCAATATTTTCTTTTTGCCGTTTGCCTTTTGCATTGCTTTAGCCTTCATTCTCCGTCTCTCTTTTGCCATCTAGCTGGCTCTTTCGACAGCCTTTTGCACTGAAAGTGCACAAGTTTTGCGTTTAATGGGTCATTTGTCTTTTTTTATAGGGTTTCCTTTGGGCACTCGAGGGAGAAAAGCCAGAGACGGAGAGGGTGAGAGGGAGAGTGAGAGGGCTGCGGGCTCTTTGGCTTGCAAATAGGCTGCATACAGGCAAAAATTAAAAATGCCTCATGGGAAATATGTGTGTAAGGGAAAGAGAAAGAGCAAGAGAAGGACAAAGATGGCGAGAATATGTGTGTTTAGTGTGCTTAACGACTGAAGTTGGGTTAGGTAGCAAATCATATATTATGCTCATATAACCATAGTTTGCACGGCGCTTGAAGCGTTAGTTTAATAACAGCAGCTTTAATTCAGCTCGTTAGCATTTATTATAATTTAATTAATTACAAAAATTAAATTAAATTTTAATGTACAAAATTAAGTTGACATTAAGGCTTTAAGTGTTTAAATGTGCGTATATAAAAACTATTTAAATGGCACAAATTTTTGTAATAAATTAAATTAATTAATTAAATTTTCATAATAAATAAATTCAGTTTGCTTGAATGAAAAGATAATAAAATAAAGCTTTTCTTGAAGTACAATAGAATTTTCTTTTGCATTATAAATAAATATATAAAATAAATTTAAAATGTTATAGTAATTTTTAGCAAACATGTTTGTTCCAACAGATTTTCCAAATATCACAAATTATAATATTTTTTAAGCCAACAAATAATATATAGAAAATGCACAGCACACTTTTTTAGCAAAATTTTGTTTTTAAGTAAAATAAATTTTATTTTTGTCTTATTAAAAATTATTAGTAAAATGTTTTTTAAAATTTAATAGAAATACTTGTATATAGTTTACAATATTATTTTGTTTTCTTTAAATTTAATTAAAACACTATTTAAGCACATTTTCCTTTTCATATTTTAGATCCCTAATTAATGATTTAATATTGAAAATAAATGCTAGCAATTTGTTGCATTCACCTCAGTTACACTGTATGTGTACATAACTTGTTTCGATTCAATTATGGCTTTATGTAGACAAACACACTGCTTTGCTCTCAGAGCTAGCAGCCATTTTAAGTGCGCTTAAATGGCCATGTAACAGCATGGCCAAAACGAGTACGTCGACAGCCATTTTGCCACAATTAAACGCACGCAAATTATGTTGGCACATAAAAAAACATTTCTCTTTAGCCACAGCAGCGGCAAAAATTATGATCTCGAGCAAAAATTAAAGCGAGCTTAACGACCGCCACTCAAAGGCTGCCAAGGGGCGCAGCAAAGGGAACAAAATGGCAGCGAAAGGAAGCAGAGTAACTGGAATTGATGCAGCTGGCAAAAGACAGCAGCATTCGGCCATTAAAATGCACAAGAAGGCGACGAGGAGAAGGAAGAGAGAGGGAGAACAGAGAGAGAGAGAGAGAGGGTATACTATATAAAGCACAAATGCGAAATGGATATTAAAAATACACGCAGCAAAGAGAAAACGAAATAATCATAATTTCTGCTAATAAATTTTATATATTGCAGCCCCCCACCAGCAGCAAAGGCCAAAGTAGCCATTGGCTATGGCGAACAGCAACAGCATACATTTTTATACACTCAGAAAAATAAATAGTGAACAGTGAATTTTTCAAATAATTTTGTTTTGTTTCAGAATTTAATTTTAAGTCCATTTAGAAATATAGGGGAATTCAGATTATTAAATGCAAAATCGTATCGAATCAATTAATGGAAAAAATAATTAAGAATTAAAAATATAATATATTTAAAATTTTAATATAGAAATTGTATAAAAATGGAATTATTCGTACCAAGTTTATATTTATTAAAAACAGTCCTAGAAATCAGAATTTATAAAACATTTTTAACTGTAGAATTTTCTACTTTCTTTTCTTTTATTTTCTTTTTAAACTTTTACCACCAACAATTCTTTATTCAAGTAAGCAAACTCTTGTTTTTTTCTCTCAGTGTACCGCCAGCTGGACTCAGTGAAGCAGCTCAGCTACTAAAGCTGTGGCTGAGTGGATTTTCTGCCTTTTGCGCTGAATCGGCTGGAAATTGTAGCCGCTTGGCCATTGGTAATGTGACCGCTTATAAGGCCATAAAATTTGAAGTGCTCTACGCTCAAGCATGTGTATGATTATGATTATTAGACACACACACACGCACATAAATACACTGAGAACAAGCGTAAAAAAGAGTTCACTTTGTGCTGCAACTACAAAGCCAGACAAAGGAATTCGCGCAAAATTAACTCGCTTTATTTTCAGTCTTTGGCAAAAAATGCAAGCAACAAACATGCATTTGTGTGCACAGTGGGTTGAGTTTAGGGTTTATGCGCTCATTATTTATTTACGTTACGTTATTTATTAACAATTTGTTTCATCTTTCATTTTTATTGATATTTGAATGTGCATAACTTTTCCGAAACTCACAACTTCTAAAAAAAGGCCATTAATTTATTAATAATAATAATTTGTTAATTAAAAAAATAATATTTAAATAATAATGCTAATAAACTACGAAATTTATATTGAATATTTTATTTAACAAACATTGTGCTTTAATTTGTTTTAAATAAAATAAAATATTTCCGTAATCAGTTATCGGCAATTCTTGTCACGCATAAACCAGTTACAAATGGCTGAATCTGTGCGCGTGTTGTGTGTGCGTGTGTGTGTGTGTTAGTATGCGTGCGTATCTGTGTTGCCCGCGAGAATGTTACGTTTCATAAATTGCGCTGCTTTAATTACAAATTTTTGACTTGGCTGCTGCACAAACGTTGGCAAGAGCCCAACAGGCAGACAGGTCGTTATAGAGCTAACACACGGACATATCCCTCTCTCCCCTCTCCTCTCTTTCCATTCACCTCTCTCTCTCTCTCTCTCTCTCTCTCTCTTTCTCTCTCTGCTCATCTCTTTCACCCAGTGTGCCCATACCGAAATAACAGACTTCTCAGGCGCTCCGTCTAACGGCATGTAATTAGTGTGGCTCTATTAAAAGGCAACGCCTGTCAGCCAGGCACAGTGGGGCGAGTTACAGTGGGCCGCTGCAAGGGTGTACAGTGGGGTGGCGGGTGCTGGAGTTTACCGCGTTTTTGCTACTTTCATGGAAATTAGTATTTTAATGTATGCTAAGCGCACCATTATGCTTAGCTCTTGTCCCTCGCCGATGCTCGTAACTCAGTTGCAATTGAAACAAAACGATGCTTGCCCTTAACTTTCAGCCATGTCCAGCTGTTGCTCTATACATGTACACTGGGAAAAAAAATTCATTCATTCTTACGAGAGTTAAGTCTGGAGTTTACTTGATCTGAGTACAAAAAATGCTTCAAAAAAAGTAATCCTCATTATAAGCAAAAATTTCTAGATGTTTCGCAGAGTTTAATTAAATTTAAGATTGTTTAAAATTTTTAATTTTTAATTTTAAATAATTTTAAATAATTTTTAATAATTTTTCTTAAACAAATGTAGTTTTGATGTCTCAAATAAAATTATATTTTACTCTAAAACCCATTATATATTTTCCTTTAATTTAAACTGCAAAATATCATGTAAAAAACTTGAATTTTGCAAGACACTTTTAAGCTTTATTTAATCTTGTTAATTTAAAAATTTATCCTTTTGCTTTTCTCTCAGTGTATAAACAGATATATGGCATAGCAGAGATATCCGTGCAGCAAGTTCTGCTTGCTGCATTAATGCACATTTAGCCATTATAAATAACATTCAATTAGCAGGTACTTGGCCAACATCTTCCATGGCCAATGGCTATATTCTGTCAGCCAATTGCTTTGTAATTGACTGCACAAGAGGGAGAGGAGAAGTGGGTGGAGAGGGAGGTGAGGGAGTGGTAGTGTGGGAGGCAAGAGGCTGGCCAAGTTGGCAATTAATGAGCCATTGTCAATTTGGCCTAGCTTGCAGTGGCAGTTAACTGAAAGTCAATTGTGCCCCAGAGTAGCCTCAGCTAAGTGCACAAAATTAGCTCATTTAGAAGCAGGCGATTATAAAGAGTAATAGCAAAAGCACCGTGGAAGCAAAGAAAATAAGCTAAAAGGACTAAAAATCTATAGCTTAAATCGAGTAGAAACTGAGAGTAAAAAGCTATAAATTTGAGCATATTGGAATAGATAATATTTGCTTAAATATTTGTAAATTGTTTTCTGTTTCAACTGCCATTAGTTTAATTGCAAGCTTCTCCATTGTCTTTTTTTATAAAAATTAATTTCTTCAATTTCTTAATACACTCTCTTAACTAAAATCTTCATTAAAAAATATTATATAAAGAGTTTTTAAATAGTTTTTATACAGTATTATTTTTCCTTTTCTTAAACTTTTTAGATTTTTTTTTTATATGGAACGTATATAGAAGTCTAAAAATATATTTTTATATAGTTCAAATAAAGTTTTTTAATATAGTTGATTTGCATGATTTTCAACTCTCTTTTCATTAATAAAATGGCTCTTAAATTTTCAATCCTCATTCGAATTCATAGAGCTCTAAAAATTTAAGCTCTGCGCACTTGCTTTTGCTCTCATGTTTGTTTGCAGTAGCTTTTCTCATTTATCAGCGTGCACAAAATGTCAAACTTCAAAGGAAAATTCCTTAAAAAAAACGCAAAAATAAATAACCAAAGCGCATTTTCTTGTATGTTCTGTGTGCGTGTGTGTGTGTGTGTCTCTTGCCAATTTATGACAAGTAGCAAGAGCACAATGGCTGATGAGAGAGAGAGAGAGAGGGGGAGTAGAGAGGGAGGGAGTTGGTTGGCCTGTCTGGAGCAGGGACAGTCTGAAGATGCAACAAAGTGAAAGATGCAAAACCAAAGATAAGCCATGGCAAAAAAGCGGAAAGTTCTTGGGTAAGTGTATAAGTTACGCTAAATGAAATATTTATGAAAATTGCACACACAAAAAACGCTGCAGATGAAGCAGACTGTGGCGAAAGAGAGGGACAGAGCAGTCGAGAGAGCGAGATGAGAGCGAGTGTTCTTATCATTCAGCTAGCATCTGGATTTATGCATGCGAATGCAAACAAATATTGCACATGATAATGGCACAAACTTCAGAAGGCAACGGAATTTGAGAGGGGGGAAGGGAGGTAGGCGGTCAGCTGTTGCCGGAAAAGAAGTTAAGAAATATAAATAGAAATAGAAACTATTTTATCCATGGGCTACAAGCAACTGTCAAAGACAGGCTGGCAAATAAAAGTACGAGTACGAATAGCAGGCACTGCAAGAAAATATTAAACAAAAATCAAATGAAAAAAAAAAAGTTATTTATTTTATATGAAAATTAAAATCAGATATAAGAAATATATATTATTTAAATAAAGAATTCTTAGAGCATGATTGTTAATATATTTATATTTAAATTTATATATGGCATACAATGTTTCGATTCTAATTACTTTCATTTTAATCGATAAACATTGAAAAAGTGACAAAAATATTAGACAAAATTCTCTTTCTGTTTCAGATGAAAACTGTTTTTCAACAATTTTTGTTTAATTTTGTGAAACATTTGAAATCTGATCAGAAATGAGGAATATTCATGATTTTGAAAATTGAATTCTATATACATGAATATTTATTAATAAATGCTTAAATTTCTTGCAGTGTTGGGATTGTGCTTTCAGCTACTTGCAGCTGACAAGTTGAAGCAATTGGCAAATAGCTGTCAATATTTAAAATACGTTAAGACAGCTATAAACTGAGCCAAGCATTTGCCATTGGCCAAGTCATGGCTGCTGCAACTGCAACTGCAACAACTGCGACCCTGGATGGACACGCTTCGTTTGCCTGACACGCTCTTAGCTCAGCTTTGCGCTCTGTCTGCGGCAGATAAGAGCCGAAGCAGCAGCAGCAGCAGCAGCAACAGCAGCAGCAACAGCAACAGCAGCAGCAGCAGCAGCAGCAACAGCAGCAGCAGATGCAGCATTAGTATCTGAAAGATGCTGCAGATACAAGAGATGCAAGAGCAGCAATGAATGAGATATTTTTCCTTCTTTTTTTTTTGAGGAAAAGCGGGGAAATGAGTTTCATACTCTGCTTCCATATAAATCGCTCAAACGAAAGTGGCAAAAAATAGCAGAGTATAAATATATATACACTCAGAAAAATGCAGAACAAGTCTTTTTAGAAAACAAAGCTCTGAAATTAAGTTTTGTGTTATTACAAACCGGCATAAATTCGTTATGAAAAATAGATTAATTATGACAAGCAAATAAATTGAAATAGAACTAAAAGAATATCAAATTAAAATGAAATTAAATTTATTAAAATTGAGTTAAATTAAAATTATATTAAATTAAAATTGAATATTTTACTATTTAATTAAAATCAAGTGCACAAAATCCCATAAAATATAATAAATTCGCCATTGAATCCAGTTTAATAAGGATTTATCTTGCTTAAATCTTAAGAAATTAATTCTAATTTAAAGGAAACAAGGAGCTCTTCGTATCAGAAATAAGAATTTTAAGAAATGTTTTCTAATGTTAGAAATGCATTCTTTGTGTAGAAAAACCCATACTTTTTCTCTCAGTGCAAGCAGACTGGAGCTGTTTTTGACTCTAGCTGATGCTAGATAATTTGCAGCATTGCCATTCATTACTGAAATGGCGCTGAGCAAAAGGAAATCAGAATAGCGTACAAAGGCAGCACGCAGAGATTGTGAGAAATGTAAAAAACACCAAGTCGAGTATAAATACATTCATAATTCGCAACTGCGTTTTGTCAGACTCCCCCTCTCTTTCCCTTTCCCTTTCCCACTCCCACAATTCAATCAGTTTTAATTGATTTATGACTAAAGTGTTTTCGACTGCAGTCCGTATTGATTGACAGCCGTCTCTTGAGCTCATCTGGTGTGGTCGGAATCCTACACTCGTGCCCATATCCATGCTCGTTGAGTCATAAAGTTGCACTCTTAATTGCACTTGAGCACTGTGAGTAGTATGAGTAGTATGAGTGTCTTTCGGGTGTCGATACTTGACAGGCGCACGAGGTGCGTCCACTAATGTGGCAGAGTTATTGACTCTTAAGTAGCAAATGCGGCAACATAATTAACAGTAATTTCCCCTGGCTAGAGTTCAATGTGCCGATAAGAAATTCCAAACAAAAAACAAAGGTTTCTTCAATTTGAAGTCAAGTTTTCAATTCGTTTCAGCTTAGATGAATTTATTTCAGTTGTTAATAATGTTTTTCATGCAACATTTCTATTATCTCTCAATAATTCTTTTGTCTAAATATAGTTTTATTTTGGACATCCTAAATTATGTATAAGAATCAGACTCAACTCAGAATGCTGCAATTTTCAACAATTCTTATTTGCATTTAACCTTCGACAGCTGTCGGCAGAGGCTTAAATTTGGAAACAAAATATTCACAATTAAAAATACAAATTGCAATAGCACAAAACATAAACAAAAGTTGCACAACTTGCCAGAGAAATGCATAAAAAAACCAGAATGGGCGGAGCAGATCAGTCGGACGGGCCCGACTGTCTTATACCCTGTGCCACAGCTCGCGCTGCGCGCTCGCAAATACAGTTTATAATTTAAATATTTTAAATATAATTTAATTTATTTATAAAGAATAGTATGGGCGCGCTTTGTTTCGTTTATATCTCTTTTGTTTATTAACCGATTTCAATGCGCTTTTCAAGATAGGTTAATATAACAGAAGAGAGTTTATGTTCCAAATAACAACATTCTATGTTCAATATTACGCTTTCTGTTTAACTTTGTATGTTCAAATGTTCTTACAATCGCACAATTGCCCAGCAGCGTGCTTGGTATCGCCATCTCGCTCGCACACTATTTCCAAGCGTAAGGCTGCTGAGCTGCAACGGCGTGTGCATGCAGTATTACGGCGCTTATATATCCTTTGTTTATTAACCGATTTCAATGCGCTTTTCAGGACAGTTAAATATAATATAAGAGAATATATATTCAACAATAACAACATTCTATGATTAATATTACGCTTGTTTCTGAACTTTTAAGTTCAACTATTGTGAAGCTTATATCTCCTGTGTTTCTCAACCGATTTCAATGCGCTTTTCAGGATAGTTAAATATAATACAACAGAGCTTATGTTCCAAATAACAACCTTCTATGTTTAATATTACGCTTGTTATTCAACTTTTTATGTTCAAAAACACGAGGTTGTTTGGGTTTTATTGATTTTTGGGCGTAAAGGGGGCGTGGCATCGACGATTTGAAATAAACTTGATCTGCGTATTGAATACACCTACCGATAGCAACCAACACGGCTGCTCTAGCTTTTGTAGTTTTCAAAATCTCAGCGTTCATCCAGACAGACAGACAGACAGACAGACAGACAGACAGACAGACAGACAGACAGACATGGCTATATCGACTCAGCTCGTCTCCCTGATCAAGAATATATATACTTTGTGGGGTCTGCCACGCCTCCTTCTGCCTGTTACATACATTCTGACAAAGTTATTAACCCTGTTTTCCCATTTTTCAATGGGCACAGGGTATAAATATGCAAAATAATTGAAAACAATGAAAATGCATTTGATATAGTTTTTGTGCTTTACATTTGCCATGTCGAATTTTGTAGTAAATTTAATAAACTGCAAATTGTGTGAATTAAATATACAAAATATGAACAATAAAAACAAATATTGTAGAGCAAGAGTATAATTCTTGAAACTTCTTGCAACAGGACAAACAATTTTATAAATATAGGAGTTGCAAAATGTGTATATTTTTTTTTTAGTTTTAATACAATTAAGTAATAAACTCGTCGTGTTGTCAATTTGTTGTCTCTGACTTGAGGCAAAGGTTTTCCTTAGCTCCGGCAAGTTAATCAAAATATTTCATACCGTTTTTTATGGCATGTCATGACCGCAAAAGGCCAACGAGTTCAGACATGTTAGCTTTGTTGACAACGCAAATTAACACTCATAAAAGTTTGCCATAACTTGACAGAACTTTAACAACAAATGGCACTAGCTAAAGGAATTTGCCAGGGATGCAAGACATTTACTTGTAGAAATTGCATTTATTATATAGAAATATGTAAGATATTTATTAAACAATATTAGAACTTTATTGGAAATATGCTAGCTATATAAAAGACTTTGTATAATAAAATATACAAACACAAAACAAAAACTTTAGAAAAATATTCTGAAACTTTACTAGAAATATTATTGAAATTTACAGGAAATACATTTGAAATACATCAGAAATATTCAAAAAATATACTAGAACAATATCATTAATATTATCACTAGAAATATACAAAACTTTTACTGGAAGTATACTAAATGTTAAGTAGATATGTATATATCCTAGATATATAATACGAATATACTAAAAAATATTCTGGAACCCTTTAACAAATAAACTATCAATTTGCCAAAAAAAAAATAACAAAATATATGTAAAGTAAAAGAAATATAACAGAAACATTATTATTATACCAGAAATATAGGAGATATATGCTAGAAATATACTAGAAATATGCCAGAAATATAACAGATATAGAGAAATATACTAGAAACAGAACAGAATTACACTGGAACCTCTTGCAATTTGGTCTAATTGACGCATTCCGTGCCCTGACAGGCGGCATGCCCCACATGCAACTTGATTTGCAACGAGCTAACGAGTGCCGTGGCATCAACAAAAGCTGCAACTGCAACTGTAGCTGGACGTGGCATGGGAACGCGAATACAAATGGGAATGGGAATGCGAATCCAAAGCTGAAGCTGAAGCTGAAACTGAAGCTGAAGCTGAAGCTCGAAGAGCAGTAGCTGCTGCCACGTAGGCAACTGTAATTGAAAATGTCTTACGCTTGTCGAACCGCAAGTCACAAACACACACATAGAGAACACACACACACACACACACACTCTGACATAAACACTCACACAAACAATGCTGAATGTCAGGCTGCCTGGCTCCATTCGCCGTGAGCCGTGAACAATGCAATTCGAGAGAGAAAAGAAAGCAAAGAAAATTCCGCCCGCCATTGCGAAAAGCGAAAATGAGCGTAAAGCTCCAAAATGACAGCCGGAGCGAGACCCGCAAAACTCACGACGCAGCCCAAAGCCGGAGATAGAGATGTACGGGTTTGGTTTGTTTGTATACATATATACCTAGCTGAAGACATACAAACATACAGAGCATAACCCTGGTCAGAGTCATGCCACTTGCAGCGCTGTCAACTTGTTTATCTTCTGACTGCACACACGCTTGATAATGCACTGAAGAAAATTCTGGCACAATTCTAAATTTATTAATCATTTTTAAGTACCAGAAATCAGCAGATATTTTAAAATTTGAGCAGAAATCAAGAAAACGCCTATAACTTATAAAATACAAGCCACAAGTTTGTTATTTGAAATATATGCTCTATTTTATTAGACTTAACTATATTTAAAAGCGCATTGAAATAGGTTGGCAAACACAGAAGTTATTTGGGTGTGCTAAATGAGTGATAATTCGCCCATGAAACCAATATTGGCCTTAAAATCTACATTTTACGACCAAATACTGTAAGGTTTGGTTTATTCTGCATAATTTTGCAATACAATTCGTTTTCGCATTGATTCTCAAGATTTTTAAATAAACATTTTTTTTCTTAAAATTTTTAATTTTTTGAGGAACACACCCTTTAAAATTTTCGCAAAAAAATGTTAAAATTTTTGTTATTGATCTTTTACTCAAATTTTACTTTCGAACTTAAATTATTGAGAAAAATTCATATCGCTTGAAAATTGGTTGATTTTTGGTAAAGTTATGCGCATTCAAAGTTCCACAAAATTAGCTTTTTTCGTATAATGAGTGAAAATCCTCCCACGATTCCAATATTGGCCCTAAAATCTACATATTTTCTACCAATTGAGTTAGGACTCAAATTTAGTTACAAATTATATAAATTTTATTTTGATTAAATATTTAAAAACTGATCTACTTATAAATAAATTTCGACTGTTATTTCTTCTATTTTCATCTCTTCATAAATTAAGCGCAGCGTTCTTATTGTTATTGTGTGTTAGCTTGTAATTTCTTGCAGTGTAGGCAGTTGCAAAGCGACCCATCGCTCGCTCTGTAATTGCCCAGCTGTAGCAACAAAAACAGGAGCAAGAACAACTGCAACTGCAACAGCAACTGCAACTGCAACTGAGGCTGAGCCTGAGCAGCTTTTGCAACTTCATTTGCACTGTTTCGTTTCGTTGGGTTGCATGCCGCATGCTCCTGCCCCATGTTGCAGCTTGTTGTTGTGCTCTATTTTCTGCTTCTTCCGTGCAACATTTTGATGCCGTACTGCGCTGTCTTGTCACTTGCCTCCGTTGCTGCTTCTTACTCGTTGCGATGAGGTCAACTAGTTGACACTTTGCCTTTTAGCCTCCCATTCCATTCCAACCCATCCCCTTCCCTCCCTTGCCATCCCTTCCCTTCCCTTCCCTACCCATCTCTTTGCGTGTTTTGTGCTCTGGCTGTCAGGCAATTTCTGGAATTAGTCTTTGGGTAGAAGAGTAAAAAAACGTAATGCCAAAAGATTTTTATCTTATTAAATGCATACTCCCATTGAAATTGAAACTGAGCTCAGCTCTTCAGTGGGTCTCTTGCTTAATTTAAGCTCGTACTTTCCAGATAAGTATCTCTTACTAATTAAGCAAGAATGTGGAGAGTGCTGTCATTACAACTTTTGTTGGGGATTGCAATTTTTTAAAGAATATTTCCAATTTTCCACACACAAATACTTGTCAACGTCACCAATTTTGTTGGTTTTAGATTAATATTTATTTAATAAATCTACATACAACAATTTGAATTATTATTATTATTTTCAAATTAATTACTAAATATAAGCTCTGGAAGGTGCTAGCAATTCAGTTAGTCAAAACAATCTATTTTATATAGATTATCAATTATTACCATAAATAATACCAAGTATTTCATCAGTCTACTTACTCATAGATATATTTTATGAAAGCGAATCCGTTTTCACTATTCAAAATCCACAACGAACGTAGTTCAAAAACCAAGCTAACGTTAATTACCAAGTAGAAATGGAATCCATGATGAAAGGAATTATTCTGCTATAAATTAAAGTGTATTTGGGAATTCCTTTGATAGCCCCACAATGTATCTCAGTTTAATTAACCCACACACAAACGGGGAACTTAGAACTTAAGTTGCACGATAAATTCAGGGCAAAGAAACTAATCATAGACAAGCGAACTCCAGGCATAATATTCTCCATTTCCAATGAAATTCATAATTTATTATTAATTGACTTGGGGGTGGAAGCTTCGTAAGGGTTAAGCAGAGCCATATACATATATATTTGTCTAGTCATTGGGGAATTATGTGTCCAAACATGCAATACGACTTGCTGGCAATAAACACTGCAAAAAACTTGAATCATAAATGCTAAAAGTTCTGAAAAAACTTTTCCCAACAACAAAATTCTTCATTTAGAAAAATTATGAAAATAAAGAATGGTATTTAAACAAATTTGAATATATTTAGGTTTAGCAAAAATAATATTCTTTATTCGGAAAAATTTGAGATAAAATTAAATACAATTCCTTGAAATTAATTTACTTTACGACTCTTTCTTTATTTTTCTAAGTGTATCCACGCTCGACCCGTTGAACAATTCAATTAAGGAGCGAGACAAAAACATAATAGGAAGAAGAGCGAGAGAAATGGGGAAGGCAACAAAACATATTGATAAAATCACAATCAAATACAAATAAAACAGAAATTGCACATAAAAATGAACGCAATTTAACAGCTGTTTTGGGGTAGAATCAGGGGAGTTCAAATGGGAAAAATGGGGTTAACAAGGGGGGTAGGACAACGCAGTTGCGTGTGAAAATGAAACAATGACATGACCACAAAAGCCATGACAGACAAGCAGACAGATAGGCAGAGAGAGAGACAGGCCTGAAACTAACAAAGTTTAATGCCCATGAAAATGAAAATGCGCCGAAAGCGACAGGGGGAAGTTGACATAGAGCGAACGGGGGGTTGCGGGGGTGGAAGCAGCCACAATGAAAACAGCATAGAGAATTGACATTTACGCTAAAATGGGAAATGGTATAACTAGAAAATGGGGCAAAATGCGAATGTCGCCTGACCAGATGCGTTGACCAGACAAAGTCAATAATTGCACTTCAAATGAGCTGCAGAGAGGGAGAGGAAAGCAGATAAAAGTACTACACAGAGCAAAAAATTAAGTTCTATAATTTCAATTCAACTTCATCTAAGA
The DNA here is from genome assembly GCA_035045125.1 of Hypselothyrea guttata. Taxonomy (NCBI): domain Eukaryota; kingdom Metazoa; phylum Arthropoda; class Insecta; order Diptera; family Drosophilidae; genus Hypselothyrea; species Hypselothyrea guttata. The sequence continues at coordinate 780,477 of JAWNNJ010002265.1, forward strand.
AGTTATAAAAAATTAAGGCGGCATATATATTTAAAAACATATTCAAAAAAAAAAAATGTAATTTGATTTTATTTTCAAACTTGCCTAATCTTTAATAAAAAATTTAAGTTTAGATTACTTTTATGTATTTCAAGTTATGTTTTCTAAAGTGTATCATTACAAATGAAGTTTTTATTTTTCTTTGTGTAGAAAGGGAGCTGATCAGAGGCAAACAAACAAAACTCACGCACTGCATTATAGTTTGTAATCGTTTTTCGATTTAATAGACTTAGCCCAAGGGGTTGCGACTTCATTTTTGGCTTGTCTCTGACTGATGAGGGGCAGGAAGGGCAGCCGTGGGCGGCGGGGTGGGTAGGAAATTGCGGTAAATGGAAATGTCCGTTGCAGAAAGAGAGAGAGAGAAAAAAATGGAGACAAGAGTGCGTGCCAGGGGCAGGAAATGCCTGACATATCCCTGGCCAGGACACATGAAGGCGTGCCTGACAACCCGGGATAAATGCTCCATGGGGACAACATTTTTGGGCCTTAAATGAGTTTTGTGTGTCGCATTTGACGGTGCCACTGACAGGCTAACAGCTTCCGAAACCCTCTGCCCCCCTTCCCATTCTGCACTCGCCACGCCCACGCCTCTGGCAGTTAGTCTCAGTTCTGCAACTAGAGCACATTAGACGCTTCAGTTGCGAGCGTCTAATCCGCACGCGCCCGAAATAAAAACTGCAATTAAAGCGTATTGACCATGAGAATTTTATAATTGAATTACGCTCAAAGAGAGGGAGGAACCGACAAAGAGAGAGGCAGACATTGCCAAATAAGGTAATAGTAGAAATTAGAAAAGGCTGCAGTATAACGCAACCGACAGTAGCATACCCTGTAGCTAACGTTTCAACAAGCAAGCGAGACAATGCATGCAATATTGTTTCTTAAATAGCTTTTGTATTCAGCAACCAATTTAATTGCGTTTTTCAGCTTAGATAAATATAATGTAAGAGAATATATATTCTAAATATCAAGCTTCTAAGTTGTAAATTGTAAGTTTTGGGTATTTTTTATGATTTAAGGGCGAATTGGAAATGGCGTTCAAAATTTTAAATAAACTTCTTATACGTATGGTTCACATCTATCTACATTCTAAATAAGATAGCTATATCTTTTAAGAATCCCAAGATCCACGCGTTGATACAAATGTAGAATCGGATACGCATACAGATAGGGCTTGTTAGGAAATTGTAGGATCTGACACGCCTAGTTCTGTCTGTTACACAAAGTTATTAGACCCTATTTTAACCTTTTTAATGGGTATAACCAACCCAAATGAAGGGGTTGGCCAACTGACCAGACACAATGCCCAATTCAGAATTCAACGCCACGCACTCGAGCGTAACTCCTGAGCCAAAGGTCAAGCCATGACAGAAGGTCGGCAATTAATGCGGGGGTCGCAACGGAGACTCTGATGAATTCGGCATGTGCTGAAGGCTTAATAAATAGCCATAAGATTTGCTCCGTCCGTCTCGATGTCCGTCCGTCCGTTTGTCTGGCATTTCGCAACTGATTGTTGACCATTGGTTTCGTTGCTCTGCTCTAAATTGTGTCATCTTCGTCGGCGCAAATAACCCTCCGTTGACCCCTAACCATTGCCCGCTGACCTCTGCCTCTCCCTTCTCTCTTTTGCCCTCTGCCTTGTGCCTGCTGCCTGCTGAGTGAGCCCTTAATGCGCTTACAACAGATGTTTCTAGGGCAGCAGGTTCGAAGGGATGTCTGCCTGGCAAAGGGCGCAGCGTTTGTTTTATCATAAAGCGAAATGAAATGAAAATGAAAATGAAAATTCGTAATGAATTTTTTGAGCTGCAAGTCAAATAAAACAGCATGAGGCTAATAACATTCATTTTTTTCAAGGGATCAAAATTAGCTGCAGAAAATACACTCTTCAAATGTTTAATCTTTAATGTAATTTAAATATTAGTTTTATTTTTATTAAATAAGTAATAATAATACTAAAACGAATACAAATTAAAATTCAATATTTTAATAATTAAATATACATTTCTATTAACCCCTATCAAATTACTACTAATTATACCACTATATACATTTTAAATTATGCTTATTTTTCTTATAATTAAAACTTATATTTGTCTTATGAATATTTTACTTTTTCACTATTAATATGCTCCTATCAAATTGTATTTAATTTTAATTACTTAATATTAAATAAACTGCCTTTCCTTCGAGCTGAGCATGGCAACCTGTTTCCACTGGCTACAAATTTAGCCCTGACAATGGGCACACTTATGGCCTACCTTCGAATAAACATGCATAAAAATAGTAATATTTATTATTAGCAGCATAATACACACATAACATAATACACATGGAGCAGCTGCCTTTCCATTCTCCTTTTTCTCTATTTCCGTTGAGCAAATAAAAACACGGCTCGAGTGGACGCAGAGGCAGCTGCTCTCAGTCAGGTAGGCGCATAATCAATACAAATATCAATAGGCAGACGGACAGAGCATGAATAGCAATAGCAGCAGAAATAGTAGTAGAAGTAGCAGTAGAAATTGGAGTAGGGGTTGCAGGCACAGCACGCGCTAATAAATTCATTAAACATTCATGTCCTCATGGAGAGTGGGGGCAAGTGCAGCTAGGCAATAAAACTATTAGCATAATGATGGCTAAAACAGCTGACTAACTGTAACTCCAGGACAATCTCTCTGTCTCTCTCTCCATCTGTGCATCTGTCTCTTTCTACGGCTGACATAAAAACCTTCGCGTTCGGGGGCAAATTTGTAATGCTCAGATAAATTGTTATTTTATGTGCCGTCGTAATAAGCGCATTATGAGACAAGCAGTCAAGATAGCAATGTACCACACAGACAGAGACAGAAAGATAGAGAAAGAGAGAGAGAGAGAGAGAGAGTGTGTGTGTCAATTCATACAGAAAACTACGCACGTCGCACTGCACTGAGAGAAAAATCTGTTGATCCATTCCTCAAACTATGCACCAAGAACGAAAATGCTACAAGAGTTGAAAACTTCTAGTTTCAAGAGGGTCAAGTTTATACCAAAAATCCAATTAAATAAAATATTGTATATGATTTTCTTTTTTAGTAAAATATATTTTTTAATTTAAATTATCTATATATTTAATTTAAATAATTAATATTGTAAATTTCATATTTATATTTTCCATTCGCACCCACAATTTCGATGACTTCAATTAACTGTAAAAATAAAAATGTATTCTAAGTCGAATAAATGTGATCGAAAATTTCTCATTTTTAAGTTGTATTTACTTATTTCTAACTTTTAAATACTAGGTTTGTGAACTTTTATTCTTATTTTATAACTTTATTATAATATATCAGAAACGGATATTAATGTTTTCCGTTCAAAGAAGATACGCGAGCCTATCCGAAATATTGTGCTAATGGACGTTCTGTAGGTTCAGTAGGAAATTTAATACGAGGTGTATTAGGTCGCGATACATTATTTCCCAATATTTATGAAAATATGATATATATTTTTCTGATATTCATGCAATTTTTTTTCGCTGTGTGCCAGAACTAGAAAGAGAGGGAAAGATGATAATAGAGATAAGGAGAAAGAGAAAGAGAGAAGGCCTCGCAGTACGTTATTGAGACGACGACGATGACGCCTTGGGGACATCGAACCCTATTTTCTGTGCTGGGTCTAAGTAGGTGAAGCATGGCGCGTGCCGAGGCCAACAGCAGAGGCCCAAACCTCCAAGCCTCAAAGCCGCCAAGGCGCAAAGGTGCAGACGTGGCTCAGACAGACAGAGAGAGAAAGAAAGGAGAGAGAGGGGAAGAGAGAAAGGCGAAGAGAGAGGGGATCTCTATCAACGAATTTCGACTCAAAAATTATAAACATTTTTAAAAACACATGCCAACACACTCCTCGTTGCCCTCTGCCCTTTTTTTTTGGCACTGTTGAGAATTTATGGCCTCAAAAATCGTACGTGCTGCGGTCACGCATCAATTTCAAAATGTTACCCGTAGTGCCGGAGACCCCGGCGCACCCGAAGTACCCGGCGTGCCAAGTAACGAGTACCCGGAGTCTCAGTCTCCGTCGGAGTCCCAGTTATTGCCCCAGCAGTTGCCCAGGCGTGCGTGAAAAGCATCGAGCAGTACTCACATCACACACACACACACACACACACTCACACACACACTCACACACACATACGTGCACACACTTAATAAAATGTTTGTTTGTGTCAGCTTCAGAGTCTCCTCCAAAAATGCACCCGCAGCGCCAATGACCGAATCCTGTGGCTGTCACTAAAGCGACTCTGACATTTCAATTCCACTTGGTCAAGCTACAAAACGCGGGAAACTACAAGAGTTTACAGCATACTTTTCACAGATTTTCATCTAGAGCATGTGATAAAGTAGAAGAAGAATTTGTAGTAGAGCAAAAAGCGGAAGTTTGAGATGAACTTAAAGCATGAATTGTAGTAGAAGTAGAAAAAATAGTGTTAGAAAGAAGTGTATAAGTATTAGTAGAAGAAGGAGTATAAGAAGCATTAGAAAAAGAAATGTAAGTATAAGAGTAGTAGAATAAGGAGTATAAGAAGGAGTGGAAGTGGAAGTAAATAGACCTTAAGTCATAATAGAAGAAGCAAGAAAAGAAGTAGGAGATGGAGTGATGGAAGTAGTAGAGCTGAATGTAACCTTAGTGATTGTAGAAGAAGTATAGGGTGTAGATCGAGTGGTTATATTAGTAGTAGATGTAGATGTAGAAGAAGAACTATAAGTATAAGTTGAGTAAAAGGTTCTTTTTTGTTTTTTTTTAGAAGTAGTTCTAGAGTCTTATAGAAATAGGACGAGAAATAAATGTAGAAGGAGCAGTAGTAGAAGAAGACTACTACCAGTAGAAGAACGAGTAGAAGTAAAGTATAAGTCGATGGAGTAGTGGGTAAAGAAGGAATATAAGTAGACGATGGAGTAAAAGTAGAAGTCCAAGTAGCTTTAGAAGTAGTAAACAAGCAATGAGTTAAGGTTTATGTATTGTTTTGAATCAATTTTTAATTATACAAGTACATTATTAGGAAGTAGTATGAGTAGAAATTTAAGAAAAAATAGCAGAAGTTGAGTAATTTATTTTGTTATACATTAACATATTTATATATAAATATGAACCAATTTTCTTTGCGTGCCTATAAAGTATTCCCCAAGTCTCAACAACCTAGTAAATGTAATCCCAATTGTATGTTCTGCTTTGATACCTGATCTTTGATAAGCCCGATAGTTGCCGTCTGCAGTTAACTACAAGAATTCAGCCACAGATGATTACACATCATTACAGTTGGCGTTGTTTCTCTTGGGGAATTTCGGTTCTCCGTACAGTTTTATTTACATTAAAACATCATCAACATGTTTATATCAACATCACACTCATTTTACGCATCACCAAATTTTTCGTAATCCTTTGATCCGTTGCCCAAAAAAAAGGGTCGCACAAATTTGTAGCGAAAAATGTGAAGAGGAAAAAAATCAAGGCAGCGAGCTCATAAAAACCTTTGGAGCTCTGTGTTTTGTGTTGTGTAGGGAGGGGGGGCAAAGGCCAGGGGAACAAGGGTTTCATATGTCCTGATTGTTGTTGTCAACCGAGTAATATAAATCCGAAATAAATCAGTAAACTTTTCTCTCTGTGTGCTCGAGTGCTTGTTAATTTGAAATTTATACGAAAAACAATTTAATCGCTTCCAGCAGCAACGATATCCCCACAGGTAACCTCTGTATCTGTTATCTCTGGGCCTTTGACCTTGTCAAGGCCAATGACTAAAGCTCGCCTTTTTCGGTTCTCCTTTGCGCCCATTGAGGTAGGTCTGAAATTTAAGCATTTAAATACATTTCGAGCAAATCTCAGCACAGCATAAAAAGTCACATTTTGAGTTAAATTTGGCATTGTCTAAGCCCTCTGATTTGTGTGGAATTAGTTGCTATTTTTAGATACCAGATACAGCTACCTTTACATACTCGTATCTAAACCAAGCTCAACAGACGGATGACTCGACATTTGTGAGCAGAAACCACGGCAGCAGTGTGCGCTGTCAATTAGCCTAACTTATTGCCTACACTGCAAGATGGAAGATACTTCTAAAAATTCGGATTTATAGGATAGTTTTAAATATAATTCAAAAATTCCCTTTTTAAATACTTTTTAGTTTATACTAAATATTCTTGCCTTCATTTATCTGTGTAAATTTACGATTCCATTCCGCTTTGCAACTAAAAATTTGTATTTTCTGGATTTTTTCCAAGTGTATCTGTCTGGCGTTTTTTAGCGCTAACTAACAAACAGTGTCAACGTCAGAAAACCGCAGCCTCATTACGAAATATTTAATCATATTTAGCGCATGAAACGAAAAGCGCAAACACACAGGATAAAACATGTAACAAAGAGCAGCAGCCGCAACCACAATTTGAACAATACAAGAAGTGAAAAGCCCACCGTGCTCTCCTGCAGTTAAGTAAATGTGACAAACTGGCAATATTTTACGCACACAGAACACAATGAGCAACATTCATACAGGGTGCGCCATCTTTTAAGTCGGTATGTAAACATTAAATAATTAAAAATTAATTAAATTCAAAAGTAAAACATTTTCATGTAGTTAATGTAATAAAATTTATTAGGATCAACTTCGGGGCTATATAAATTAATTGGCATCGAAAGAGAGATATTTTGAAATATATCCTTTGCTATAATGATGTCTACTTGATCGATGTTGTCTTAAAAAACTGTCAACTAATTTAAGAAAAATGTCTAATTTATTACAGAATTATTTTAAAAGTTATTTAAAGTTTTGCATAAAAAGATGGCACACCTTGTAAAGGCAACACATGAGATACTTGTGGCAAGGTTGTAGTCTGTGGTAAATCAGCTTGCGTGTGGCGCTAAGAGTATTTGCCAGTTGGCAATAATATCAAATGGCAAACAATTGCATGCAGAAAAAGATACACAAATATCTGACAAATACAAACAAATGGCAAAGGAGCAGACACTGCAACTGAAACTCAACTGAAACTCAACTCAACTCAACTGGCAACCGTCAGCAGTCGCTGCTCTGCGGCTTCGTAAACATCATTTAAGTCTATTTGTGCATAGAGCCAAAGCCGCACACTCACACACAGACACACAGACACACAGATACTCGCACTCATAGCTGCAGATACATTTCAGAGAGTATCTGCTAGATGCGCTTGCATCCTGGCCTGACAATTCTGCAGCGTTGGCAAAAGTGTCTGCTGTTATTTGATATGGCGTGGTTATTTGATAATAACAGCTGGTTGACAGCCAGCTCAGAGACGAGAGCAGTTAGATCGAGGGGCAGGGGATGGGGAGAGGGGGAAAATTGGGTAGGAAAAGCGTAACATCAATCAGAAATTGCCAGCGCTTGCCGTGTAGTTGGCTTTATTGTATTGCTGATGAGGCAACTCAATTGTTTGTTAACAGATTGCCAATGCAAACTGCAAACAAGTAGCTAACAGACACAAGTACTATCTAACAGATACAAGTATCCAACAGATGCTACTTAGATACAATAGCTCTAATAACTGCAAACTTGGAAAGGAAGCTCGATTGAGAGAAGTCTGAGATATTTAGAAAATTATGTGGGAAGCGAAAATCAGTTTGAACATATAATATGCTTTGAAAACGCGTCCAAAAATTGTAATTAATTTACTTATAACTATTATTTAATTAAATATTTCCAAATAGAATTGTATTTTTGCTTTTTAATTGTGACTAATTAATTAGCTAGGCAGTCTAAGGAATTAAGAAAATTACTTGTGAGGAAATACAAATTAATATGACTCCGATTAAAAATATGTCTAAGAATTCTGTGTGAAAAAAACGATATGTTAGATAAATATGTATTAATTTATCAAAACAATAAATCATAAAGATTTAAGAATTTTATTGATTTAAAATATGTTTTTCTTTTTATCTTTTAAACTATTGTTTCGATGCTTAGAATTATAAAAAAAAGCAGCAGTGATAAGCATCAAGAATTTCAATTTTATTTATATTTTAAAAATAGTATGAAATATAATTATTAGTTTTTGAAAATAAATTTAATTATTAAATGGAGTTTTCGTTAAGCTCTCTTTATATTTTATTCTTAAATACTTTATTTCTACAATTTGTGCTTAACTAAAGCCATTTGTATCTGCAGATCAAAGCTCAAACGTAATTCCTTCTCTCTGACAGTAGAACATCTTGTTTGGTTGGCTTTTTAAATTCCTTGAAAATCAGCTCGTCTTTAAATGTTGTCTGTGTTCAAGTGGCGTTGCTAACAATTAAATTAACTTTGTTGAGCTAAATAAAATAATCTATTACATTTGCAGGGTCTGCTCTTATTTGCTTCGCTTTAATTTGGACAGTTGATGGACCTTAAATGGGTCAGTGGAAGCTCTGGCTTTGCTTGCTGCTTCTTCTATGTATGTCAATTAAATTCAATTAAAATTAATTTAATGCCATTGTTTTCTTTGGCTGCTGTAAACTCAAAGTTACTTAAGAGCTGCCCAAATAAAAAGTGAATCCCCAACAAATCAAATGTTTCAAACAATCCACTGAATCACCTGAAGCAGGGACCCTCAATTAAATTTGAGCTGTAAGCAGGATAAACTCGGAAAACCCGAAAAGCAAATTTCATTTGCACTTTTCGTGTGCTTGTGTCAAACATTAGAAATGCATTTGGGCGGGTCTGAGTGGGGGGAAAGGGGCTAAATAATTCACTCACTTCACTCATTTCATGCATGCCTCTGGCCTCAGGGCCTCTCAAAGCGATAATGTATCTACAGCTAAGCATAAGCATGTGTACACTCGAAAAAATACCAAAACATTCATGATTGATTCAAGTCAGAAACGTGACTGGAATTTGCGATACTTGATCTGAGTATAATCGTACTTAAAGCAGGTAATCTTTATGTAAATCCATCCTCATTTGTTGTTAAATCAATTATATTTATTAGCAAATTTTGTACTCATTTGTTTTAAAAATAATTCCATTATTTTCAAGATTAATTTAAAATTTCTTAATGTATATACGCATCTCAGATTTTAAATATTAATAATAAGAAAAATTTATAAAAATTTAATAATCAATATTAGTTAAAATATTATCGTAAATTTTTACTAAAATCATTGCTGTTTATTCTTTAATTAATCTTGAATGCTAATTGAATTAATCTTATATTTTCTAGATTTATTTAATCCAGAATTTCTTGATTTTAGCTGCGCTTTGCATATTTTAAGTACATTTGCAATTGTTTTAAATATAATTTGCCATTAAGTAATTTAAAATTTTATTAATATTTAAAATTGCAAGAAAATTTTATATTGAAGAAATTTTGTAAATTCAAAACAGTTGCTGTCTGCTTTTCTCTCAGCGTATCTATGTATCTTTTGCATCTTAGTGTGTATACCTGTGTGCATTTTTCTGCTATTCTTTATGCGTTTGAAATTTGTGTTTTGTTTGTGTTCAGAGTTCTTCGACTCTGCTCCTCACCTCTTCCCCCTTTTCCCCTTTTACACATGGTACATTCCGCATTCGTTTGTTTCAATCGATTGACATAGTTTAGTTCTAATGGATTTTCACGCCAGCGTTGACACAATTGTGGCAAGCAGAGCCATGCCACAGTTGCAGCAGCCACAGACTGTGGCAACTTCGGAAAGAGGGGGTTGGAAAGGAAAAGCTGGAAAGCTGTTTGGCTTTTCCCCTTCCAGGTGCGATTGTTGTTGGAAAGTTCTTGCAGCAACTTACCTGCAACGAAAGAAGAAAAGAAAATTGCATTAAAGTTTCAGTTACAGTTTTCAGTTTATAGTTTTAAGTATTAAGTTTTCAGTTTTGAGTTTTCAGTTCTCAGTTTTGAGTTTTCAGCTTTCAGCTTTAGATATTTTCAATTTCCTGTAAAAGCAAAGACTGGCACATAAATTTTCTTGAAACCTAATTGCCAGCGAGTTTATCAATAGGTCGCAGCACCCCAGCATCTAATCAAGTCAAAAGTCAGCTGCCAGCATCGAAAATATACAAAAATAAATATGTATTTTTGATATATTTACGAGCTCAGTGAATGAATATGCCAGCAAAAGTCTGTCCAAGTCTGTCGGAGTTTTGTCTGTAGTTTAAGTTTAAAGCGAGCCACAAAAGTTATCAGCGCGCTGCATTTGACTTAGCTTTACTTTTAATTAAAAAATGTTTGGTAAATGCCCCGAAAAGACAAAAGTTGAGAATTATTTTAGTAGTTGCGGCGCTTTATCGCAGCTGTAATCTGTCAGCGGGACAATGGACTGGGGCCACAAAAGTCGAGTGTCTGGAGTCAGCAGTTGGGGCTGATGGAGATGGAGACAGAGACGGAGACAGAGGCAGAGACTAAGCGAGAGAGACACAATGCAAGTGCCTGCACTGAGAGAAAATATAAAGAAATTCGATCTCCTAAGCTCACTTGAAAAGAATATGCTAAAGGTAAGACACAACTAAAATTAAGAGAATTTCTATTTTGAAGTTGATGCTAACTTTAAAATTACAGATATTAAACAAATATTAAATATTGTATATGAAAAGGTTTTCTGTATATTTTAAATAAATATATTCAACTAATAATTTATTTTTAAATAAATAATAATTTATTTAAAATAATTTTATTCCGAATTTAGTGTTTATTATATTTATTTTTAATTTAAATTTTTTTTATATATGTAAAAATGTTATTGTACATATATTTTTTTTATTTTATTTATTTATTATTTTATTCATATTTTAGGACACACATTTCAGAAAACTTACAATAAATACAATAACAAATATAATTCTCATGTGTCACTCTGTAATTATTTTTGTGTTTGTATATTTTTTAATTATAAAGAATTGTTTTAAGCAAGTTTAAATTTTTATATAATTTTTTTAATATATATTTTAATTTAATATATTTTAATATATTTATTTTAATATATTATATTATTTTATATATATTTTATATATATATATTATTTTAATATATTTATATTTTAGAATATTATTTTAGAAAATCAATTTTTCCTCTGTATGCCACAGCATCTAACTGCCTCCCTCACTTCGCCACAACCTGTCTCTCTCTCTCTTTCTCTTTCTCTCCCTCTCTCTCTTTCTCTCTCTCTCTCTCCTCTCTCTCTCTTTGCCCATCGACTACAACAACAACTGCGTAAGAAGCGCATCAAGTGAAGTGCACTTGCTGTGGGTCTTGTTCCTCTTGTTGTTGCTGTGTTTAGTTATTAAAACTGACAGTTTTATTTGTCAGGCAATGCCCATATGTCTCTGTGTGTATCTGTGTGTGCATCTGTATGTATGTGTGTGCAGTCTTCCATCTGGAGCTGCAGTCGCGCACCCAAATGCCTTATGACACTTTTATTTTATTTTAGTTTTTAGTTGTTGTTTTTTTCTCCTTTTACTTATTTTTGACATGTGTCATGTTCATTCAGCGTGAGTGCCCGACTCTGGGTGTTTGAGTGTTTATTCGGATTGGGGTGAATACAATCGATTTTTTTGTCTCATACTTTTAGTTGTTGCTTTTTGTTCTCCGAAGGAATCGTCAGCAAAGTGTTGACAATATGCAATTTGAAGTGCCAGCATATCCATCCACTTTAATTTGACATTGGCATTGCAGCAAAGATCAAATTTGAGTGCATCGAATTGATTTTTGTATAGTTTTTCAATTGCCCAATAGACAGCAGAAGAGTTGAATCGAATTAAAAATATATTCAAAAATAGCCCCGTAATTTAATAATATCTTAAGCCAATCAATTAAATTTTTTATTCATATAAAAATATATTTTAGAAAATATTGCTTTTTATATTGATATTTTTAGAAAATACCTTGCTACTATTTTAAGCTTTTTATTTTGAAATGATTTGCTAGTATTAAAATTGTTTAAATTTATTTTCATTTGACAATATCTTAAAAAAATACTTGGCCTGCATTTTAAGCTTCTTTGAATTTATTAATTTCTTGTTAAGATCTAACAAATGATCTCGCATTAAGCGGCTAATTTATGCTCTTCGCACATTGTAAAAATACTAAATAATTTTTAACTTAAAAAACAAAAAACTGAAACAAATTAATAGGTATTCATTCAAACATGAAGAAAAATTTCCATAAATTAAATGACATGCCAACAAATTAGTGTCAGCCATGCTCTAAATGTATTTAACTAATGATCCTGCCCATGACAGAAATTTATAAATATTTTTTCCATAAAATTAAAGAAAAGAAAAGAAAAACACGACAAGTTGCTGCATTTTGCACTGTTTCTCTTTGTGTTTTGGGTTCAGTATTTCTTTTAAATAAATGAATCGTGTAATATTTGTTGTCATTTGTCTATTTATGATAATTAAGCTTTGACATTTTTATGATATTAATTAATTTGATGGCAACGAAGAGGCAGCAAGAGGTGTGAAATGATATGCAGTTCCTGACGCTTCATCACTCGACACTTTCCATTTTCCAGCTCGCTTTTCCCCCATTTTTCCTTCACTTTTCCTACACTTTTCACTCTTCTTCTGTCTACACTGCTCAATCAGTCGGCTCAACGCCAACGCTCGCTTCTAATTTTGTCAACACTCGACCACAAAAAGTTAATAGGCCCAGGCATGACCCCAAAAAGCCAACAAAAACAAATGGAACGGGAACGGGATCGGGAAGGTGAGAAAAGTGCTGTCTCTGTCTTTACACTTAGCATTTGTATCTCCAGCGTTGCCCCACTTAATGCAACGCCCTGCAACAACATCGAGGCATTAACACTGATCGCTCAAGCATTTAAAACTGCAGCGGGGGCGACTTTGGGCCATAAAACTGACAATAAACTATGCAGATCCCCATAAAAAATAAGCTCACCTATCTCGGGCCCATGCCCATTCCCCTGCCCTCCTTTCCACTCAGTTTGTTTTAGCTCAGGCATTACACTAGAGTACCAAGTATGCGCCAAAACTCATTAACAGGTTCTGAGGTAATCTCACCCACATACGGTTTCTTTTATGCTCTTCAATTGTCATAATTCTCTAGGGGTTTTCTGTCGCTGAAAAGCTAAAGTTGGAATTGCTTTTCCCAAGTTCAAGTCAAGAAAATATTAATAGATTGCCCATAAAATTTACAGTAAGCGTACACTTTATGCTCATATACAGTTAAGCTATAAATATTAATATACAATATTTTTTCTTTTTTTGTAATTTTATTTTCTAGTTATTTTCAAATTTTATATAGATTTTATTTTTGAGAATATTAAACTATCTGTTATATTATAAAGAAACCCAAACATAAATGAATTAAGCAAAAAGATATAGATTTTGGGGTCAATATTTGTGTCCCATGCGATTTTTTCACTTTTAAAAAAATCGATTTTTGTATAACTTTAAATGTCGATAATTTTGTCAAAAACAAGCTATCTTTCAGCGGAATGGTTTTTACTCAATCAATTGATTTTCAAAGTAAGGTCCAATTTATAACATAAGTAAAAATAAAATCAAATTTTGTTTTCAATTTTGAATAAATTTAAATCCTACCTACTTACAAAAATTTGAAATAAAAAAAAAGTTTTTCTAAAATTGTTAGAAATTTTTTCTTATCGAAATTTATGACAAAATAATGCATAAAAACACAAACATGTCTGTATTTGGTAAACAAATGTGGATTTTAGGTTTAAAAATTCATAAATGGGGACTTTCCTATCTTAGAAAAACCGGCATTTAATTTTTGAAAATATATAATAAACCTTTTTCAATGGATTGTGACGTAAGGTTCGAAAATGTTCTAATCTAGTCGAGCAACAGATTAAAGATTTATCTAATTAATGCAGCGAGCTCAAGGCCCCATTTTTATCTTCATCAATTCAACTTTCAACATACCACATTCAATATAATTTTTATTACATGGCCAGACTCAAAATTGGCAATAAGTTCGCTCTACAAGCCATAGAAAAATGTGTGGGAAAAAAGAGTTGCATACATTTCAAGCAGCCTTTCTGCCGAAATGATGAATGTTCCATTCGCCAAAATGTTGTATAATCAAAATTCACTTTGCAGCAGCTTTAAAATCAAATTTGTGCCTGTTCCTTGGCATATGTTTCCCTCCCTTCCCAGTCGCAGTCTCAGTCTCAGTCTTCGTCTCAGTTCCAGCCAAAGTCAAGTCAAGCCAAGAATTATGTGGCGCACAAACTAATGCAGTAAATTTATGCGTTGTGAAAAGTTTTTTATATTCGCCAAGAAGAACTCAAACACCCGCTGGACAGCTGTGAGCCACTCAATGGGTATTCTGGGCAGCTGTGGAAGAGGCCCACGAAATACTTTCTTTTCCTTCTCGAAGGGGGGGAGGGGGTGTAAGTTCTTTGGTTTTTTGCAAAATGAGGCGCAACGGAGCGTATGACAAACAGATTTTTCTCAAACGCAAATCCGTGCGCTGAAAAGAAAAGGCAAGAAAAAGTGTAGGAATTTCCATAAAATTAGAATAACAGCAGTGATTCTTTACGGAGGCCCCTACCGAAAGAAAAAACAAAACGACAAACGACAAACGACGGACGACCCCAAAATTTATGAGCAGCAGAAATATGTAGGAAAAAAAACCAGAATGGGCGCAGCTGATCAGTCGGGCACGCCTGACTGTAGAGTACCCCATGAAATATATTTTATAAATGTTTCTTCTTCTGCTCTTCTTATTTTTCTGTCTATTTCATGGAGGCGCTGCTTGAGGGCGAGGGAGTCAAAAGCAGCAAAAATGTTTCCTTAATAACTTTTGTGTTTTTCAACCGATTAAACCTTAGACCTTTCAAGCATAGATACATATAATGGTAGAAAATATATATTCCGTATAAATACCTTCTGTATTTAATATTACGCTTGTTATTCGACTTTTAACATTCAATGCGTAAATGGGGCCTAACATATTAAATCGACTCAGCTCGTCGTCCTGATCTGTTATATACACAACGTTTTTCTCCATGTTTTTACCCATTTCATGAGTACAGGGTATAAAAAACGAACTCTGGCAAGGAGAGGGGCACAAAGCAAAGAGCTGAAAAAATGAGTGCTGCTTGCAAAGAGACAAGAAAATTGTGTAAAAAATAATTGAAGCTGAAGCAGCGACAGATTTTTGTACACGCACCAGTTGGAAAGAGGGGGACAGGGGAGCAACGGAAAAAATGGGAATAAAAAATGGGAGCAGAGCGTAAACCCTTTTTCCAGTCAACCTCTGCCCTCCCGCTTCAATGGCGCCTCGACATTTTTTGGCACTACTTGTAGTTGTTTCAGCTGCCTCTGCCTTTGCCTGTAGTTTTCTAAATTTATTTTTTATTTTTGAAGATTTTTTGCGCGCATTTTTCATGTTGTGCACCGGCAACTTACATTAAGTCATTTATCTTGAATAGTTTGTATGTGTTTGTGTCTGCCGTTTGTATGTTTGCTTTTACTTTAATTCGTTGTAAAAATTGCAGTATTTTTATTTTTATTTGCACACCATTTTTGATGTCTTTTTCATGTTGCACCCCAGCAGAAATTTGAAAATAAAATCAGCAAAAACATTTCACAGCAGGCGCCAACAACGAAATCTATACACGATTTTCAATTTGCCACGCAAATTTGCATTCACTAGCAAGCAATTTAACTACAAATATTTATTATATCCCCTTTTAGTCAGCACAGAATTCATTTCGCAGGCTATAAAAAATTGTGCATAGAATTTGTGGATTCCATTTCAGATGAGTTGCATGAATAAGAGAGTCTATTTGCATTATTAAACAAAAATATAATTATGAATATACATATAGTACAATACTTTGGATTTTAAAATAAATTCAACTTTATTTGTTAATAGATAATGATGTTTTTATCTTGATATTAAAAGAGATTGACAGATCTTTGTATATAAAAATAAAAACTAATTTATTTTAGCTGTAGGAAAATTCCAAAAAATCGAATTAAAATCAAAAAGATTTAGGAAGTTTTTCAGAGTTTAAGGAATATTGCAAAAAATTATTTTAACTATTGAAATTGAATAAAAATTAATCATATGTAGTTTTAATTTCTATTAAGTTTTTTTTTTATTCTCTCCAATAATTAGTCGCTTCACATTTCTATATCTGTATAAATTTGCAGGGTATCTCTAGGTTTTATAGCTTCTAGCTAACCCTAAAAATCCTTTCGCATGTTTCACTTTTGTTTTCTATTTTGTGGCCAATGCGTTTGTACTGATTTTTAAAGCATTTTTTTTTTTGTTTCTCGCTCTTTGACTGAACTTTAAACTTTGTTTTTCTACACATTTTTTGCGAATTTTTTTGCAGTTCTATTTGCCTTTTTTTTTTATACGTTTTGGTTTTTGTTATATTGTTACGCTGTTTGTGGTATTTTGGTGATATTTGGCGTTGAGCAACTTTTGTGCTCTGTTTTCATTTCATTTTTTCGCTTTGTTTTACCAATTTTTTGCCACTTTTTTTTTCAATTTTTTTACACTGCTTTGGCGTTAGCTGAATTGGAATTACAGCAATTTTTTTATTACTTTGCGGGTTTTTTTCAGCTGCTAGTTTCGTTTGTGCACGTGTGTGTGTGTTATTCATAAATCTCTAAATTGAGATTTATGTTAGTTTTGCATATTTTAGTCATGTCCAAAAAGTGGTTTGGCAAAATCGAGGGCAGCAAGCAAGGATAGAGCACAAAGGGGCGAAAGGACGATGGGACGATGGGACGAGGGGGCGTGGTACAAGCGTGGTTACAAGTTGGCTTGACTTTTAAAGTTCAGAGCTGTCTGGGTGTCTGGGATGAGGAGCGGGATTAATAAATTAGTTTGTGGTCGAATTGTCGTTTGGCTCCCAACTTTTTGATTGCCAGGCGCGGTTAGCTGACATATGGGGCGTAATTAAGTGTTAAAGATGGAAGTCACAGTTTAGTTGCCCGTACTTTAAATGCCAAGTGGCATTAGTGCCGAATGATTTATGGCAGATAATTTGCAGAGTTTAAATATCACAAGTTCAACTTTTATGTGCTCAATTAGGCTAAGGGAAGAGTCATTTGTAGAAAAAGCTATAGTAAGAGCGAATGAACAGTTAACTTAATGTAATAATATTAATTAAATTATTAAAATATTTATTTGAATTCATGTTCACTTCTATGTAAAAAATAAATTTATGTAAAACTAAAACATTATTAGAAAAATGTATTTAAAGTTCAGCTCTCAATTTTGAATTAATAAAAAATTGCTTTTCATAATATTTTCAATACAAGTTTTTCTAAAAACAGTTTTTATTAAAGAACTTTTCTATTGAGAAACCCGACTTACAAATTACTCTAAAATTAAACCCGAAAAATTTGTAAATTAAAATTGAAATTTTATATTATAAAATTAATAATTTAGGGCTTGTTAAAAATATTTATATATTACCAGCGGTTCCGAAAAGCAAATTTATTTTTATCAAATTAATTTTATAAAAAGAAAATATTGCATTCAAGAAATTGTGTAAATAATATTTTGAGCTTCTTTAAATATTTTTTATTATTGCTTCTTTCACTACTTTTTTATTTACAATTCAAAAAAGCTGCTTTCAAAATGATTTCCAATAAAAGTTTTTCCATAAGAACTTGCTCAAAGCTTGGCGTAATCAAAGATTTTCCCGATTAATGCTTTGACTTGCAATTGCCTTTTCACCTTTCCACCTTCTTCATCAGTTTCAAGCGTTTCTTTTGCATTTCTTGTGCTTGGCTATCGTTTTAATTAATAATTTGAGCAAACTGCAATGGCTGAAGTAATTGGACTTGGGGCAGCATCGAGATTTGCATGCGAGAGGAGCCAACAATCAATTTATGGCCAAATGAATAACGTAAATTGCGAGCGATGTGAGCACACCTTGGCATTAATTAGGCCACAACTGTGAAATGCTGAGGCATTTTAGCCAGCTCTTCAAGCCGACTAAAACAATAAGCCAATAACCAATATTACGCACACAGACACACATAAATATACACACACACACACACACCTAAACACCGGCATTAGCTGGAAAATGTTATTGCCAGCTTGGCATAATGAGGCAGATGTAGGATTTGAACAAACGATTTATATATGGGGAATACAGGTACTGTCTCTTTGCATGTTGTGTTTGAGGTGTGCACGTGTGTGTGTGCCTGCATGTGTGTGTGTGTGTGCGTGTGTGAGTGATGGCAATAGAGCTGTAACCAAAGCCACAACGTTGGCAGCAACAATAAGGGCCAACAACCGCAAGCAAACTTGAGACCGCATGCAGGAGAAGACTTCTAGCTTCCTGAGGGAGCCAAGGGATGCTAAAACAGAGAAAGGGATGAGCAGAGAGGGAGATGGTAAGCACTGCTCTGTGCTATCTACACTTAGAGAAAAGCAGGCAAAAACTATCTTGCATTCAAATAATAAATATGTGCCACAAATTTCTATTACATATCCTAATTTGAAATTTTAAAATTAATTTTTGAATAGACACTATGGATTCAAGATAAATTGCCACAAATTTAAGTTAAATAAACATAATTTAAAACAGAGAGTAAAAGATTTAATACAAATTTGAAACTTATATAAATATTCTGAATAGAAAAACTTTTAATTAAATATACACATAAACAAATGAATAAACAGAATTTATTTTGAATCAAATGGTTGTAGATTGAAATAAATTAATTAATTTAATATAAATTTTAAATGCATTTAATAAATTATTTAAATATAAATTTTAAACTTATTTAAGATCAATCTTTAATGTTCTGAAAATATATAAATCAAACTTGAAATCAAAACATTCTGGAACTAAATAAGTTATTCCTAAGATCATGATGTTTATTTATTTTTTTACTGTTAATAATATTTTGCATGTGTTTCTCTCAGTGTAGGTTTGCGGCTTAGCTGAGCCGAGCAATTTTAATCCCAGGCCGGAGCTTAAACAAATTTTGTTTAGGCCCAAGTCAACCCAAGCGTCCAGACATATGGCATAATTGAAGCCCAGTCAAGTCGCCCCAAAGCACAACAAGCCAGCTCACACGCACACGCAGATACAACACACACACACACACACACACACACAGATACAAATCGCACACATACACATGTTTCTATTGTATTTGCATTAGTGTAATGCAAAGTGTTATAAGCTTTATTATGCTTACCAGTCGATTCCACTACCCAAAGAGCTGACTTTCCTCCCAGCTCCCCCTCGTCTTCTTCCCTTGCCATCCTGGCACACTTTGGGGAATTTTATGTAATGATGTGCTTAAATCCAGCCAGGGCATGTGTGCTTGGGTAAAACCCAAAAATGGATTGATAATATCCCACAAATGATTAACTTGCCTCAAAGTTTTTGCATGCCTTAGACTGCGAAAATTTGCCCCGAGCCTGTGCCTTTCTTATCGCATATGCTAATAGTTTTCGGCCCTCGACAGATTTGTCAATCCGCCTAATGCCCTTTTGGTCCTACGAATTTGTCGCACATTTAAATCAATTGGCATTAGAATAAGTTTTTAGCTTAGCTCCAACCTAATGGCAACTGATCCAAGGCATCGCATTACATTTGATTGCCGCTTTATTGGACTATTGCCTAGTTTTCTTATGCCCATCAGCATTAGCTGGTAATTGATAACAAGTTGGCTGTACACTGAGAGAAAATTTACAGAATTTCATGCTTGAAACCATGCATTTCTAGCTTCATTGGGAAGACATAACTTATAGGAAGTTTGTTAAAATGTTATTTTCAAATTTATGGGAACTTAAAGATTAAATGAAATATAACATTTTTAACTGTTTTTTTAATTTTATTGATTTTATTATTATTTTTATTGTTTTATAATTAATAACATTTATTACTATTTAATTTTCCCCAGACAAATTATATTTCAAAACTCGAAATTGTATTACTTATTATTTTAAGATTTTATGTTAGCATTTCTCTTTCTAAAATTATTTTAATTTTATATGAACGTAATTATAGATGCAAATTTTTTGCTCTTTTTATTTCATATCCTTCACATTTATTTGGCGCAGTGTAGCTGATTTATGCAAGTATGTCAATGTCAACAGACACTGCCATAATTCAGTGCGAATCGCAATAAATATTGTATCACATGCTGAGGGCACTTTCATAAGCAAATAATGATAAATAACCAAATCAGCGTAGAAAATAAAATGACTTCATTTCATTGCATGTGCGACATCAGCCATAAACATAATAAAAACACAAAAGAGCGAAAGCAACTGAGACGCCGACAGACAGACAAACAGTGAGACAGAGAGACAGAGATGAAGAGGCCAAGAAGAGTGGAAAAGTGGAAGGGTGAAAGAAGTCCAGAATTGGATTCGTCTCGAGTTCTTACCCCGCTCTCCAGCTGCCCCTTGATATGCGTAAATCTTTTATCCGCATAAAACGATAATAAATCTTTTGCAGCAAAACGTACAGATTATTAGAGGCGCCCTCTGCGACAAAACATCTGGCATTCCAGAAGACAGCAACAGCAACAGCAATGGCAACAGATTTCCCAACAACATTTTCTATATAATCGCATACTTGGCCAAGTGTTGACATTTTTTCCGATGCTTGGAGGCAAAGTATTAGCATTAGCATTGGCATTAGCATTAGCATTAGCATTAACATTATCAGATTGTCAGTAAACGAATTCGCTTAGATACGAATTGAATAATGCTCATAAGTAGTTATCGCATATTTGAATAATTGATTTGATTTAGAGCTGAGAGAATATTGCAAGAGCTTCGATATTATAGAGCAGATATTTGATTTTGAGCATTTGATTTTTTTTTCATATCAACAATACTTGAAACAATTATTTTCGAACTGTATTAAAAATTTTATTAAAAATCAAATATTGAATTTTTAAATTTTTTAAATACGAACACGCATCTTATTAATGATAAAAAGCTCTTCTAAAATATAAAATTCTTAAAATTCGCACAGTATTATTGTTTTTAATAAAAATTGAAAAATAATAGAAAATTTTTCTTTTTTTCCTTTTCTTAATGTTAAAATGACATAACTATCAAGAAGCGTCTAATATATAAAAAATATCGATAGGATTAAATGTAAATATTATTACTTTACTGTTTTTGCATAAATTATCAGTTGTAGAAAACAAAATTCTTTGAAGTAAACTGTTTTATTCTTTATATTCTACTTTTACTTAAACCCTAACTGCCCTTTTTCCAATCGCTTTTCCCTCTGATTTTGCTCCGTGATTTGATTACTTTAGCTTAGCGCTTAAGGCTGTTTAGCACTCGCATATTTGTGCAGTTTTATTGGTCGTCGCCTCAGCTCTCAGTTCCCAGTTTGTGCTGAGTTCACACTTTCCAGCAGGCATCGCACTCTTCATATGATTTATGGCTGCCAAAGAGCGCTTGAAAGTATGCAACAAATATATGAAATGGAGGCTGAGAGAGAACATAGGTGTTGGCATGGCGTCGTGAGGGGCAGAGCAGGATGGAGAGCTGCCTAGAGTGGTGCCTAGAGTGGAGCATGGAGTGGGCGGGTAGACAACAGTCGCGAGTGGCTGGTAAATGTCGTCGGCAAGTCACTTAAAAATGGCTGAGCAAAAGGTACAAACACCCCAATGCACTTAAAATGCCAGGCAGCAGCTGAGAGAATAACATAAACTCAAGTAAAAAACCAACAAAAAAGAAGAGACTAAACAGGGTGCCGAAAAGCAGATACCCTAGAAATATTGTGATATGAAAATAATAAAATAGGTAAAAAAAAAAAAAACAAGATCATTTACATTTGTTTAAATTTTAATCTTAATTTGTAATGCTAAGTTGTGGATAAAACACCAAACATGGAGGAATTTTTGTGGAATTTTTGGAGGATTTGTGCTTCCAAGAACTTCAACTTTTGATAAAATTTTTTTCTATACCAAGTTTCAAAAAAATCGATAAATATTATTTGTTTAATTTTGTTTTCAAATGATTTTAAATCGAAAATAATGCATAAAAACCCAAATAATAAAAATACTATATGTGGATTTAAAAGCCTAAAATGTTGTTTTTTGGGGATTTTCTAGGGATTAAAATTGAAATATATGCATATGTAATTTTGATGAAAACTTTTCTGAATGTGAAAATTTACATAGATACAAAAATATACATTGACTTTCTTATGTCGAATTTTAAAAACTCTTAGCTAGGGCATCAAATAAAATTAAAAAAAAAATTATCTTAAGAATTACAAGCGGGCAAAAGCAGTTGAAAAGCGCAAGCAAAACTAAAAGCCATGTCATGGCATGTGTGTGTGTGTTTGTGTGTGTGTGTATGCGTGTGTGTGTGTTTGGGTGTGTTGTATGTATAGAGTGCTATAAGCAAACACTTTCAAGTGCATTTAAAGTGTGGCACAAACAGTGCCAGCTACTCTTCAGCTGCTGCATCCGGCGGGCTTGCTCCCCTCTAGCTTTCCGTCTTGCCTTCCCCTCTCTCACTCTATCTCTTTCTTTCTAGCTCTCTCTCTCTCTTTCTCTCCCTCTCTGAGACACTCAATGGCATGTTAAGCTCAGACACACACTTGAGGCAGCTGCTCTTGCTGCTGCCATTGTCAGTGGAGAGGCTTGGCTATATTTTTTAGCTGCGCTCTTGCCAATAATATTTACTAAAAAATTACACACAAAAAGCGCAACGTTGCAAGTGCCAAGTGCAACAAGTGGGCGCGCCACCGCCCACTCTCATGCCACATGCTGCACAATTCACACTTGAGTGTGGCAAGAGTTGTGCCAGTTGAGCCTGGCAAGAACTTTCCAGCTGCCTCTCACATGCCTGCCAAGTTGTGCCTGCCTCTGCCCCTTCCTCTTGCCACTGCTGCTTCCGTCTTGCCTGCTTCCGGTCTGCCATAGAGCTTAAAGTGTCCAACTGGGCGCCATCGCTGCGCTGTGCCTTGGCGCAACAGTTTGCATTCGGGCTAAATATTTTCGGCTAAAAGATTTCCGGCTAAACAGTTCATGTCGGACGGGGAATCAGACTCGGAGTTGGAGTCGGAGTTGGCGTTGAAGCACATAGTTTGCTAATTTTATGGCTGCCAACCTAATTTGTATCATCCTGTTGCAAAGTTTTCAGTGTTGCGCATCCAATTGTTGTCCAACAGACCAAACTGGATTTTCATTCTGTGACTTTTTGTTGGATTGGCAAACGAGTTTAGTCAGCTCCTTGCCTTGCCACATGTGAGTGCCACACAATTGGACTAAGTTTAATTAGTTTCTTTTTGAAAAGCTCCAAAATAGCCCCAAACGGATTATGGTATTTCCATATGCCTGCTCAAAAATCAGCAAGAAAATTTTGTACTTATTTGTTTACTTAATGTCGCTCAAGATCAGACAGAGAAAAAGCCATTTCAAATTTAAATTTAATTTAATTTAAAGAAAGCATTAATTCAAAAGTAACTAAATTAGAAATTGAAGATTATGTTTAAATGACTTCTCAAAAATTTAACATATATACACATCTGTTTAAAAAATTATTTTAGCTTTAAAAAAAATTATATTTAATTCTTTTGCTAAAACAAAATTTATAAATTCCCGACTAAACTTTGGCTCTAATTTTTCCTTTTTAAAAACTTTTTTAAATTGCACACACTTTACCTTTAATTATATATTTCTGTGCAAAAAATCTCCAAACATATGATACTCATGACTGAGACTTCTGCGCTTGGCACTTTAAATATTTTAAAATATATTCTCAGCAGAAAAATAAATAAATAGATAATCATACCAAGTAGAATAGATTGTGAAAAGTTGCTCTGCTTCAATAAAATTAAATATTTTATTAGCTTAGCTGCGACTTTAAGTTAAATCCCGCCCAAAACTTTGCCTGTAATTTAATTCCTCTAGCCGAAGTCTGTACTTAAATTTCCTACACTTTAACATTTATTACGCCTTCCATACAATATCTCTTTTCGTGCATCCTTTTTCATTATAACCGAGAGAACCCCAAACTACAGCAGAAAAACTTTCATCTGACAGAGAAACAAATGTTTTTACCTGTATATGGCGCAGCTTTGTCTGAATTGCTGAATCGTCGCAAAAATCACTTTTACGATTTTGGTTTATATAGCAATAAAAAGCGAAAGAGAAGGCGTCGGAGACGTAGAAAGGGATAGGGAGAAGGACTTACTGCTCTTACAAGTATTTCTATACCCTGTACCCATGAAGTGGTTAAAAACAGGGTTAATAACTTTGTGCACACATATGTTACAGGCAAAAAGGATATTCAGACTGAAAATAGGTGTATATCATATGCAAAATAAGTATATTTAAAAAAAATATTGAACGTTAAATATTGTTATTGGGAATATAAACTATCTACCATTATATTTAACTGTTCTGCAAAGCGCATCAAAATCGGTTAATAAATACAGAAGTTATTAAGGAAACAATATTGCAGACTTTGCCTGGCTTGCCTCTGCTGTTATACTTTGAATGTTTTTTAAATGTTTATTTATCTATATTATTTATACAGTGCAGGATATTTTACAGTCGGGCGCGTCCGACTGATCGGCATCTTCCATACTGGTTTTCTATAGTTGTTGCTGTAACTGCCAGAGGCTCATTGCTTCAAACTAGCGCAATACAACTGAGAAATCTTTCCCGACTTCAATCTCCTTACGCTCTTCTCATCTGACGAGATTCGCGAGCTGCGTGTGTGTGTGTGTGTGTGTGTGTGTGTGTGTGTGTGTGTGTGTTTGAGGGTGTGGGAAAACTTTTTGCAGCGCGTGTGAGCTTCGAGCTCAATAAAATTGCATGAGGCAAACAAAGTAATTTTTATAGCGGCTGCTAGACGTACATGTATGCACTGAGAGAAATTTATGACCATTCAAAATTTTATTAAATCAAAACTACTTAAACATATTATTTAATAAATTTGTTTATTTCTTTGTATTTTAACATATATTATTTAATTTATTTTTCTAGAAGTATTTCAGCAGATTTGGAAAATGCCAAAAAAGGATTTATTAAATGTTTATTATACATTAAATTAAATAACAAATAATGTATTAAATTAAAACAATAGATTATAACCGTTTTTGTTATTAATTACATATGTTTTATTTTATTTCACAGGAGATTTAAACTGATATTTATAATAAATAAGAAATTATTTTGCCATGAACATTTGCTTTTGAATTTAAATCAAAGTTAAAAGCTGCAACATTTTCTAGAGTTATCTTGCTTGTGCTCAATATCATTTTTCAATTCTGTAAATGGGTGTTAGATCTATAGCTTTCCCTTAATCTGGCAGTCTATATCTAACTATTCTTCAAGGCTACAATTTGCGAGATTATTTCGACCGAAAGGTTTATTTTTTCTGTCCGAGCAAGGTGTAGTATCTGCAACCTGCTATTGTGAATATAATGGATACCGCTAACAAAAATAAAAAAAAAAACTATTGAAAAAATTGTTATTGGGAATGATTTTGTTACATACCTATATTCCAGAGAGCGAGAGGGGAAGAAAATAGAAAGGCCATGCACATAATTATCCCGATCATAAATATCATTCTCTTTTCCTGCAACACGAGAGTTACAGACAATGTTAAGTGACAATTTTCAATCTTACCATGAGTCTCCCAATCAATAAAAGAATTGCACCCAAGAGATAGAGCGCTTGAAAAACCAGAAACACGAAAGAGATTGCAACAATATATGCTGTCAAATTGAAGTACATATAAGAAACAATACTAGCAGCTGCAGCAGTAGTGCCCAGTGTGTTCCAAAGTCCGACTCCGAAAAATACAACAGCATGCCCAAGTGACCAGATGGCATAAAACATTGACTTCGTTTCTAGGGAACAACAGCAGTCGTCTATGCAGGCACACGCTTCTCCACAACACATTTTGAATTATTGATCAATTTAATACACAAATTATTAATTTTTAATTTATAACAATGTTTCACAATGAATAAATACGACTGAAAAACTAAAACACTTCATAATCACAGTAGAGTTTAGGCCAACTGTGATCATTGTAATTCAAAATGGCGATTTACATTTTGTCGTAAATATTTCTATGCGAACAATCGTTATCACTATCGATATCGACTATGTTTCTTCGGTTTTGAATTAAATAACTTTATTAATTCTATTAATTTTCATATAAGAGATCCTTAAATATACGCCAACTCATGTTTTTTTTTATCCCAAATTTTCGTCTTCAATATAATTGCTGATTAAAAATATTAAATTTTAATTAGAGAACATCTTAAAAATATATTTTATACGTATATATCTAAAGCAATGACGCTCTACTTCACCAATAAAATAAGTTTAAAAATTCATTTGTATTATTTATTTTGTTGTTTATAAGTTACAATAGCTTAATTTATTTTATTTATACATATTTGTTTATATATTTATATAAATTTTTGTTATTTATGTTTTATATATATTTATAAAAAACTATTATTTGATACATTTATTTTTTAATGAAGTTTTCAGCAAAATTAAATGCGATTTTAGACTTGTCTGTTTGTATGAATGATTGAGAAATCTGACTAAATTTTGTTCGATAGATTTGTCTCAGTGTACACACTAGCACATGCACATGTTGTGTTTGCTTATATGCGAATACTTTCTTCTGCTCTGATTTCTTTTACTTTGCCTTTTCACATTTGCCTGATCCTTTTTTTGGCAACGTCACCCGGAGCCCTGAGACATTGCTGCTACCAACAAACAGAGCAAAAAACGAGGAAATTTAACGCGAAAAAGGTGGAGCTGTAGTTCAATTCGTTAACAAGGTGAGAAGGGGAGCTGAATGGTGGAGGGAGGGATGGAGGGAGGGAGGGAGGGTACTTTCACACTGACTGCAAAATTTACGCGTCGCCTTACATAAACTTTGGCATTTCATTGAGGCAGCGTCTCAGACACGAGACTCGAGAAAAGAATTTCGTGTTCAGTTGGCATTGATGACGCTGCCTCACAGTCAGCATGACTATTCAGTTTGCCAGCCATATAATTCCAAAGATATATATACATATATATGTATACATATATAGCGCGGATAAGGAATATGTTACGGCATCTTTTGCTCAGCTAATTTCGTCTGTACGTCCCAAGTTATTGAAACCGAATGGCGTGTGAAAAATGTGAATTACGAGTACCCCTACTCACACCACGTGTGTGTGCGAAACTTGGCCCGTATCATGACTCTCTCCTTTACGGCTTTTTCCAGCGAAATGTAAGCAGCGCGATAAGATAGAGCCGCCAAACTGCATAGAGTTTTTCCGAGCGAATCGATTGAACTACTTCGAATATGCTGCTCAGAGCTTGCTTTTAGCTTTTTTTTAGTGAAAAGCAAGTTATAACAACTTGCAAATACGCCATGGCTGAGAATATGGAGCAAGTTGTTATCTCCATTGATTCAAAACAGTTTGTCCTGACTAACTTGCTAGCAACGAGCAATAACTTAAGTTTCAAATCAGAGTAGAAATTTGTACCAAAAATAAAATAATAAATAAATAAATAAAAAGAATATGTGAAAAGGAATTTTAAAAATCGCAAATATACTTTTATATTTTATGTTTAATTTTAATTTTAATTTCTGTTTTTGTTTTGAGCTTCCACTGTTCTAAGTCGATATTAAATAAATCATATTACTAAATAGATTTCGATTCGAATTTATAGCCAGCGACAACTATTGTAATTAGCGACAGCCAGCAAACCTTTATAGAATCTCTTGCGCTTCCAATTGGTATTAAAAAGCCCATTTTTAATTGTTTTAATAGACCATTTATTTATAACCAATTATTGTATTTTCCATTGCATACAAAATACTCGACAAATCAACTCTACAATAAAATATTTATTTAAATTCTCAATCTTGAATATTATTGCTTTTAAAGAATATACCAAAAAAAAAACTCTTAACTCAATTAGAAAAATGTCAAAATGGATCTTTTATTAATCACTACAAAAATCTGTCTTTATAACTTCTACAGACCCCTTTGTATTTTAACTTTTGAGCAAGTTTTGACTAACTTTTTGCTCAGCTATTTAGCTCAGAAATTGCTTTTAATATTTAAACCGAAACAGATGAACCTAACTGCATTTCCCCCATTGACCTTGGCCATGTTGTTGCACTCTGTGCCTGGTAATCTGAAACTTTTAGTGGCGGAAAGGGCAGGGGAAGACGCCATCAATGTAGTTTAAAACAGCTGCCGTTTAACCCTTCAACACCCGTCTAATTAACCCATGCGGAGGGTTAAACAAACGTGTTGTCATTGTTGTTCTTTTTAGTAGTTTTTTTTTTGCAGACTGAGCTCGTTTAGCAGTAAGCTCTTCACACCCCTCCCCCTCCCCACTCTCCTCCCTTTGGTTACGCCACATATGTTTTTAATTATAAGCGCATGCAGAAATCTTGAGTTTGTCTGACATTGGAAGAAATATCTTCCCCTTCGTCTCTCCCTCTGCCTTGATTCTTCCACTTTCACTGCTCCTTTTGCTCCACATTTGCCATAATTTTGCGAATTTATGATGCGTTACATTTACAGCAAACGAGACATTTTATAGCAGATCATCAATCAATTTGTCAGCTTCCTAGAAGACCTCGACATCGACATCGACGTCGACATCGCCATCCAGACATCGACTTCGACATCGGCATGTGTGCACACATTGACAATTATGGAGTAGCTGCCCCCTCCCCACCGATTGCCTTATGGGCTGCCACGCCTCCTTAGCCCATTTGGGGCATGGGCAATAATTAAACATTTGGCTGGGGCGCACGTAAAACTTATTTATAACAGCCCGGCACATGCTATAAAATAAGCGCGTTGCTTTATGGCACAAAAACCGCAAAATGCAACAAGGCGTGCAAGGGCGCTAGCCACCTCCCTCTCTCTCTCTTTCCCACTCTTTCTCTTTTATTTTGCCTCTTTCCCTCTCTTTCTTAGTCTTTGTCTTGAGCACAAGAAAAAACTGTCAAAAGCAGCAGCAAAAACGCAACAAGGAAGTTGCCTTGAAGGGCAGTCAGCAGCAGCAGCAGCAGCACTTGATGGACGAGGGGCATGGCTTAGCGGGAGGCTGAAGTGGCAGTTGCAGAGGGTGTACACAGAGAGAAAAAATCTAGCATAAAGTTCTTGAAACTCGAAATTGAACCTAAGAAGAAAAATGCTGGGATTAAGAAGACTAATCTAACTACAATAACAGCTAAAAATTCAAATTCTAGTTTATGCAAAATAAAATACATAAAATCGATTGAAATATATAATTATAATTTAAAATATTTTATAGTTTAATATCATATAAAACAAAATTTTGTATTAAAAATATTACATAATATTAAAAATCAATAATATTATTTATAGAAACAACTATGAAAAAATCTGTAGTCAAGTTAATGTTCATATAAAAATAAAAAATAATTAAATAAAAATATGATTTTATTAAAACTATTTTTTTTTTTATTATTTTTATGCAGTACATAAAGTATATTAGTTAGTGCCGCATTTTTCTTTCAGTGTACTTAGTATACTTGCAAGTTTGCCACATTAATTTCCGCAGCAGTTTTTTGTGGCTGTTGACTAAAGAGCGAAGACTGAAGACCGAAGACCGAAGACTGCAGACGGCGACTGTCGATGTTGCTGGCGTGTCATGAATGTTGTTGCTGCGGTGCCTGGCTGCAACTGTTGCTGCTGCTGCTGCTGCAGTTTGACAAGCACAAACAAACAGTGAGCGATGATGCTGCTGCTGTTGTTGCAATGTGACAAAATGAAGACACATGCTGGCTTGCTGAAAGCTGTGCAAAGTAATTAGACAAACATTTGGGCCCGTGGTCCAGCTGCAACCCTCGCAGCCGCAGCAGCAACATGCCACATGCAACATGCAACATACACAGCGACAACTGCTAATTGCTTCAATCAACACGTCGACGCGTTTTGTTTGGTTTTAGCAGCTCGAGAGCAAGCCAAGCCAAAAAGTTCTATTTTCTTTTTTCGTTTTTCTCTTTTCTATTTTCCGTTTTCTGTTTTCCAAGTTCTCGAGCGCGACAAACGGCAAATGTTTTCAATACCCGAAGGGAGCTTGCCTGTCTGCGTTTATTGCAAAAAATATGTTCAACTTTTGGCGCAAATTGCCAACGAAAATTGCACTGAAATTACAAATTATGTGCAGAATTTCAGAGCAGGGGCAGGGGAAAGTCGCTGCTTCTCTTCGCGTTAATGACAGCGTCGCCATGAAGCAGCGGGCAACATAACACAACTGTTTCTAATTGTTTTAGCACTCATTGCCTCCCACGAGCCGAAAAAAAACGTAGCTACACTGAGAGAAACAGTGGAGAAATTCGCTTTTGAAACCCTTCATTTCGAATTTGAAAGAAATTGCTATAAATGAGCAGACAGCATTTTTAAGAAACTTGTTAGAGTTCTTCACTCAAGTTTGCGAGAAATTTAAAATGTATTAAAATATAATACAGAATTTTGATTAGTCAAATTTAAAGTATATATTTTATAAATATTTTTGTGCATAAATAAAATAAAATACACATATTTCTGTGTAAAATTTTTTATTATAAATATTTTGATTCATCTTAAATTATTTTATATTCAAACAAGTTAGATCAAGTACGAGAAAAATTCTAGATTCAAGTTAATGCTAACTAAAATCAAATGAAATATATAAATGTTGTACTGTATTTTATTTAGTTTATTTTATTTTTTAATTATTTAAAATTAGGAAAAATAACAGCAAATATTATATGTACATTTATTTTTAAAATAATATTAATTTTATTTTATTTATTATCAATGTATTTATTGAAAATATTTTAATGCATATTTCAACATTCCTATTTTCACAACTATTTTGAAAGGTTGCACATTTTTAAACGAGTTCACTGAAATTTTATGCTAGAGCGAACTCCGGATTTTCCTCAGTGCATTGCTTATAGTACAGAAACAGTACAATATTTTTTCGAAATTGTCTACATTTTGTTTACAAAGTTTTCAGCTGCAACCAAAGCTTGTTTCGCAGCTTATGTTCCCTGGTTTAAATTTACTTTGTGGCCGCCATTGGCAAATTTATTGGGCTCTCGATGCAAATAGTATTAGGTAATATCTATCTCATTTAAACATTGTTTGGGGCTTTTGCACAATTTGAAATTATTTTGCTGAATGCATCTCATTAGAGGGTTATGCACGCGTTTTGTAATTGGCCATTTTCGGTTTTTGGCATTTGTGTGCGAGGGATTTTTCATTAGCCGCAATTGAATTGCGTTTTGCCTTTGCACTTGTACCCAATATTTAAATAAATTGGACTAGCCGCTATTTACATTTAAATCGATTTAACATTTAATTGCATTCACTCTAATCACATGCCATTTCAAAACGCACCAAATAAAAGACATTTCTAGACTCGTAGCATATTTATTCATGCCTCAAATTCAGTGGCATTGACAAATATTGCACTAATTGTGAATTGCAATAATTTGAAACTGATTTGCAAGCATTTTTGTGGTAATTGTGAGTAAATATATTTTATTGTATATTTGAAAAATATGCTGAATTGTTAGGCTGAAGAACATTTAATATAGGCTGAGTTGCAGGAAGCAAACTTATTTATTTTACATTTATTTATCTTGTTTTTAATCAAATTTAATTGTATTTGTATATTTGTATATCATTACTCATCTTTTATTGAATTCATAGAACAGAATCTCAATTAAATATAAAATAATTATTTAAATGTTTTATGCATACATCAAGAATTATTTTATACAAATATATCATGGAATGACTTATAAAAAATAAATAATATAATAATTACATTATTCTGATTGTCAACATTTTTATGAAACTTAAAGCCTTGCTAGAAATTTAAGTGGAAATAAATATATCCAAAGCCAAACAGTGAAAAGTTTTAGAAGTCAAAACAGTTTGCCTGGCATGAAACTTAAACGGTTACTCAGGCAACTGTCACGCCTACAATTTCCATGAACACACACGGGTCAACGTGGCCAATGGCTACAGCAACAAAAAAAAAAAACTTCAACAACAACAACAACAACAAAAGCAACAACAATTTGCACAACAACAACAATGTCAGTATTAATTTGCACAATTCAATGTGCCACTTAATACCAAAGACGTGTCAATTTCATGGCTGACAAACCGTTTGAAATGCCGTTGTCGTAGCCATAGCTAAGGCTTTCACTGTTCTCGCTGCCTGACAAGATGGCCACACACACACTGAGAAAAATCATTATTTTGTCTTATTTCAATGCTCTTTATTCATAGATTTATTGTGAAATATCTTGTTTGAAACGTAAAGAAAATTTTCAAGACATTTTGGAAAATTCCAAGAGAGTTTCCGCCTGCTTTTCTCTGAGTGTACACTCTCTCGCACACACACACACACACATGCAGCCAGGGTCCAGTTAGTCAGTCAGTCAGGCTGGTCCAGCGCTTATGGGAATTAATTACGGCCATCAAAAGTTATTAGGCGCAATTATCACAATGTAGGCGACGTGCAGCAAGCTTATCGTGATGTTCATGTGGATGATGTGGATGATGATGTGGATGATGATGCTGCTGCTGCTGCTGCTGGTCTTACTGTTGCTGCTGCTGCTGCTACTGCTGCTGATGGCTTCATGTCGATGAGCATGACAACGCAGTGCGACTTGGGTCACAGTTTCGCATCGGTTATTGCTATGACTTAAGGGCAACAATTCACATCGAAGTGGGCGTTATAAAGCAGCATAAGAAATAGCGACAAGCAAGACAGTTGATAGTTGGTAGTTATTGTTATAGAATGGTTTATACCCTGCATTATGGTGAAAATGTCAGCCATTTCAACAATTGATTTTTAAAGGAAGAAACGGACAACATATTGAAATAAATTGCAAATTTCAAAATGATGCATCGAAAAATTTGGTAATATATTTAAAATTATTTAAATGGAAAATGATTAAAATTAATTTAAATAAAATTGTAAATATATAATTAATTATAAAAGGATGTGAGGCGCCCGGACGTCAAAGATAAAAGAGAAAGTTTAATGGAAAATTTTTGTAAGAGTAACATATAATATTATTTTTAAAATTTACTTAAATAAAATAATTCAATTTAAAAAATTATGCTTTGGTCTTTTAATACCAATTAAATTGTAAATGTGTTAAAAATGTATATTACAAAAAAGCTCTTATTTTATGATTAACAAAGTTAAGTATATTTAATATTTTTTAAAAACGGAAATAAATTTCCACATAATCAAATAAATAATTTTTTCAGGGAAACTTTCTAATCTAGGATTTTAAATGCCAGTCAAAGATTCTAAGCCTAGTTCTCGTAGCCTTGGCTAGAATTTCTATGCTCTATTGCAGCATATCATATTAGTTTTCGAATAATAAGTGGAATACCCCTTAAGCAATGAGTGCGGGGTATGCGTGGCACGTCAGTGGTAGGCATGAGAAATGGCAAATGCCAAATGAGTTGTGCAGTTACCGCCACTTGAGACACTGACACGGCCCTTTGGCCGTCGGCGCAGAAAAAAGGAGGAAAAAACGAGAGAAAGAAACGAGACAAAAGGAGACGAGGCAGGAAAATAAATAAGAGAAGCAGCAAGCGAAATGCGCCATAAATTAAAACTAAATGCCGCTCGGGCTGTCAGAGGCAGCAGCAACTGGAGACAGCGGCGACTGCAGCGAAAGATTAACGCACAAATACACGCGCGCAATGCCACGCCCACTTGATGGGCGTTGACACCCACACACACACACACGCACGCACACACTCATACATATGCATAGTTACACATACAGGGCGAAAACAAAAGTCAAGCATTGGCCTGCATGATTTACGGCCCAACAAGGAAAATTGCGCATACGCGACGTTGGCCCACAACGAAAATGAAAATGAAAACGAAAAAAATTCTCATAAATTTCCACACGCGTTTGATGCAAATAACTAGAAATCTTGCGCTTTTCCAAAGGATTTTTGCGCAACTTCTGTGTGGTCCTGCTGACATTTTGCCCAGACTAGAGACAGACGGACAGACAGATGAACAGACAGACAGTTGGACATTTGGTCATTTGTTGCCACCGCTTGTTGCTGCAAATTGCAAACAGCAAAGCCTCTGAAAGCAAAATGTCAGCTTTCGTTTTATTTTATACCCTACGCAAATGTAATGGGGTGTATATACGCATTTAAGAGATAAAAATTTATGTATAGAAATTCGGTTTTTGATAGAGGCTTCAATGTCTAAAAATTCGGTACATTTAAAAAGAAATTGCTGCAAAATTGAGTGAGTTGTGATGCATCTTAGTTTTGCTTATTCGATAAATTATAAAATAAATAAATAAATAAAATAAATAAATATATTGTAGGGAAAATATATATATTTATAATTAATATTTAAAATAAAGGCTACAGAGTAATCTAGAGTTGGGGGCTTACGACTGATCAGCACCGCTCATTCTGGCTTTTTTTCTGCCTTCAGAGAGACATCATCTTGTTAGCATTTTGTCAGCCAAGTTGTCACACTCGCTTCGCTGAGGCCCCCGCAACAAGTCTGCAACTTACGCCTCCGCCTCTGCAGAGTGGAAGAATTTTCTGCCCTCTGACAGAGGCTGAGAATGAGCTGGTGGGAAGGGAAGGAGGATGGAGAGGGGGAGTGCAGTCTCCTGTGCACTGTGTCGCACTTCATGCCTCACTTGACTTACATTTTGGGGGGCCTGACTTCGCAGCCATCTCCTTCTCCCTCTCCCACTCCGCCTCCTCTCTCTGTCTCGCAAAATCTTTAATTGTCGCGCAATTTTCCAGTTACTGCATTTCTTGCCCTCAGCTGCGCTCAGGCTCTGCTCAATTGCCATGGAATTCATGTATTCATTCATTGGGCACAGTGGGGCAAGCTTGAGATCTCATTAATAATTCCCAAATATTTTATTTTTATAAATAAAAGCAATACAATTTAGCAATACTTTTTAAAGCTTTGCCATCAAAACAAATTAATTATACGAATAAAAATAAATAAATCAAAGAATATTATAATTAAGTTAAGGAAATACAAATTTTACAAAAACTAAAATATCAAATATTTGAAATAAAATAGAAGGAACATAAAAATAAAGCATAAAGCATATCAGTTGATTTCTTATGGATTCTATAATTTAGCGACAGCTTTGTCATTAAAATAAAATAATATATTTTGTAATAGAAAAAAAAAATAAAAGAAATAATAAACATTTGACATAAAACAAAATATTTCGTTTATGAATTAAAAGTTAAATAATATGAAAAAAATAATGGATTAAACTAATCAGTTGATTTTGTACGCATTCTATAATTTAACAAAAGCTTTGTCATCACAATCAAAAAATTTATATTTTTATGGAACTACAATAAAAGAAATAATAAATATAGCACATAAAATAAAATATCAAATTTTCGAAATAAAATATAAATAAATTAAGAAAAAAAATGCATTAAACTAATCAGTTGATGTGTTATTGGGCAACCGCACTAATCAGCGATCACAAAAGCCATAAAATTAAATTCGAATCGTTCTTATAATGCTTTAAACATTCCGCCATAACAAACTTGCGTTAAGCATGGACTTATGCTGATATTTTTAATGGCTACTGAAAGCATCGAATGGCTTAAGGTTTTACGAGTGCATAAAATGGGGAATTTGATTGTTTTTGGGGTGTTGCAACCACGGTGCAAATGCTTTTGTGAAATTCATTCATACATTTCTTATGGCGCTGGCATTGTTGGAAGTCGCTGCTCTTGGCGCATGCAACTGATATGCCCGGGATTGGGGCATGGCAACAATGCTCTGAATTGGCGAGAAGACTCCGAGAAGAGTAACTACCAATTAGGCGGGTAGCGACAGCAATTTCAATTAAAAGAATTAATTGCGTGTGCTGCAGGCAGTTGCAAGTGTCGGATGCCACTTGTAAGTGGGATGGATGGTGCTCGGTAAGCGAGATGGATACTTTTTGGCACTTATCTAAATACATATTTACTTACAGTCAACACCTTTCGCGTAGCCCGCAGCTTGGCATAATAGCGTGTACAGGTGCACTGAGAGAAATAGTCAAGAGTTTCGTTGTCACGAAAATGCTAGAGTTAAGCCTTTGAAACTTGTACCAAATTATAGAAAAATTCTAGATTAAAGTTTATGCGAGTTAAAAATAAAATAAAATAAAATAAAATAAATAATACGTTTTTCTTCAATAAAATATTTTGTTATTATTTTTTATTGTTATTTAATAATATTTTGCATTTGAAAAATTGACAACAAATGCAATAAAAAATAAGTACTCAAGTTTATGCAAAATTTAAAACAAAATAAAATCAAAAGAATTAAAAAATGAAATAGAATACAAAAAAACTATCTTGAGTATAATTTTTATTTGCCTAATATTCCAGCTTAAAAATGATATAAAATAAAATGAATAATATAATTTGTGAACGTTGCAGTTATTTTATTTAAAATAATTTAGCATTTCATTTAGCATTTTTAAGCTTATGCAAGTTTAAAAATGTAATAAAATAATTATTATTAATATTTACTATTTAGCGTATTTTTCTGATATTTTTATATCTATTTAAAAACGCATATTTTGCTCAGTGTAGATAGCTGGGAATCGCAACAGCTTTCGCTGGCTGCCTGGCGATTTTTATCGCATTTCACGCAGCTTGACAGGCGCCAGCTGAAACACCTGAAAGAACTTTTGATGCCGACAACAAAAAACATGGGGAGCAGAGCAAGAATAAAGCTCTTTCCGCTTCCGCTGCTGGCAGCTGACGAAAGCCGCTTTTCGACAGCCACAAACAGAAGTTTGTTCTGTGTTTGGACTGCTGTTGAAACCGGAACAAATTATACAATAGCCCCGCAGGCTAATTAGTTACCCCCCTCCCCACACACGGTGGCAAGATCAAAAGAGATAATCCGCAGCAAAAGCCAACAATAAGATAAACATTAAGCTAAACAAAACTACAAAACTACAACAAAAAGGCCACAAACGAAGGTGCCAAGTGAGGCGGGCAAACGGGTCATAAAATTAGTCAATCCAGTCGAGTGGAGTCGACTTGAATCAATGCAACAGTTTCTCATCACCGAAATGCCAACAAATCAATGGCAGTCCAGGGAGTTATCAGAATGGGAGCACATAAAATGAAATACGTGTTCTATGCGCATACCTCGGATGCTCGTATCCCCGACACATGTATATTTAACGATCTTGTGCTGTTGCTCAGCTAAAAGCTTTGCTGAGTCACGATAAGCATAGTACACTCGGAGAAAAATTATAATATTTAATAAATAATTGACAAATCAATACACAATTTTTGTTTGCTGTTAAAAACTTTATGATCTATACTATATTTTATAAATTCATTATTTTTAAATTCCCCGAATTTTAAGTTTACAAAGCGAAGTACAAATTAATAGTTCGAATAATATTATTAATATATTCAGTATTATAGAAAATAATAATTAAATAAATGTACAAAAACAATTTCTTAATATTAAAATTATATTTAGAGTTAAATTCTTTAATAAATAAACAAGTTATTAAACAAAAATTTTTTTAATATAGACTGCATTTTTAATATTAATCATAAATTTTTAAAATAAAATTGAAATTTGATGAGATCGGTAAATTAATATATATTAAAACACAATAAAAGTAAATAAAATAGATATTTTATATTTATTTGTTAACTGTAATTCAATGAAATATTTAATTTAAAAAAATAGTATTACAAAATAAAGATATTTAAAACATTTTCTTCAGTGTATGCGCTGCTAAAAGTACTTGCTGCTATTTGCATTTTTCACGTGTAAACTGTCACTTAAACTCGCTCAATATTTGATAGAGCCAACAGGCAAATTGAGCCAACTCCACAGCAGAAAGAGAGAGAATGAGAAGAGAGAGAGAGAGAGAGAGAGATGGGGAGAGAGGGAAGATATAGTTGCAGATGTGTGGCGATCCACAGCGACGACATCGGCGCATTATAAAAATGTTTTACGATTGTCGGGCACAAAGCAAACGAAGCAGCGAAATGCAGAACAAAGCGGAGAACAAGAGCATAAAGCGGGTTTTACGATGTCGTCGTGCCCTGAGAGATAAAGACAGACAGACCGAGAGAGACTGAGAAAGAGAGAGAGAGGGAAGACAATGCTTTGCATACGCTCCTCAAAGGGGGCAAAATGTTGCAGTTGCAGTTGCATTAAGTAAAACGGTCACCACGGACATCTCGCCGTCTGGACATGAGCGTGAACACATGAATAGCTGCCGGCAGCTTAATGGATATGGATATGGGATATGGGATATGGATATGGATATGGGATATGGATATGGCATACAGTCATGAGTGGGATATGCATGGGATATGCATGCCACAAATAACAACAAAAGCGGCCAGTTTACACTGCAAAAAGTTGCGCTTATTATGCAAAAAAATCTATAAATTTTACGGTGTTAAAATTTTTCAAAATTTCATAAATATTTATAAACATTTTGATTATAAAAAATTAAATATTTATTATTAAATATTATTGTTTACTAAATAGTAAATGATATTTTATAAAATCAAATTATTAAATTAAATAGGGCATTGGCTAATAATACTATGCCGCTTTTTCTTATAATTCAATTATTAAAGTTGCATCTATTTTTGCTGTTGAATATTATACAATATATTTTTAATATTATTGGAAACTCCAATTTATACATTTTATCAAACTAACAAGAGATTTATAATTTATTTTATAAATGCCGTCAAAGATCAGCCGACAGAAAAATATACAAAAAATAAAATGTTAATTTAAACATAAATATTTACCGGACCATTTATATCGATAAATACTAAAAAAAAATCTTTTAAAAATAAATTAGAAATTGCAGATATGATTTGACATCATTAAAACACTAAATTAAAATAATTCAAATAATTAATTATCACCAACTTTACTAACTTTATTTTCAGTATTTTATTTATTTTTATAGCATATATTTTTCTCAGTGCACTCAAAGCTTGTATTGTTTTACTTTGCGCTGTGCTCGCCTTTTTAAATATTTTTATTTTCATTATCAGGTTTTATGCGGAGTACTTAGCAGTCGTGGAGACAAATGGGCAAGAGGCAAAGTTCTTTTGCGGTGACCTTTGAGGCATCGACTTGCACTGCAAACTGCAGCTGTCTGGTCACTCTGTTTTTTGCATGTGTGTGTGTGTGTGTGCGTGTGTGTGCCCGCATCTTTTGCTGGCGCCTTTGAGCTTTTTGTTGGCGCATTTAATTGAATGTTGTGGCTGACCAGACTGTCGGCTCATCCAGAATGCCTCAAGCTCTTGAGGAGCCCCAGACGATAGGCAAACTGTGAATCGGATCTGTGGTTTGTTTTGCGCATAACCAGAACAACAATAACAACAATAACAACAACAACACCAACAAGAATGAGAACTATATTCAACTAGATGTTGGAAATTTTAACTTCAGTGGCAAATTGAATTGTTGCTGCTGTCATATTACGGCATGAGGCACGACAGCTGGGGCATGTTGCTTTGAGTCTTCGATTTCAATAGCGGATTTATTTGCAAATGATGTCATAGCCTTTTGCCCGATTTCACTGAGCGCCAGCTATAATTAAATATTATTATATTCGAGTAAATTCGCAGAATTATTCGAATGCGATCGCTGACACAGAGGGGCGTGTAGTTAGAGTTTGAATGGAAAGCAGATGAATCACGACTTTGATATAGATTTATGAATAGGTAAAGATGAAAAATTTAATAATTAAAAAATGTGATATAAAATATATAAATATGTAGAAAGAAAGATCAAATATTGGTAGTTTGATAAAAAGAAGATATATAATAAATTTGTTTTTAATTATTTTATAAAAAAATCAATTTGAAATACTTAAAGCCATTCGACTATTTTCTTTAACAGTTTAACAATATTATAAATGATTGGAATTAAATAATAAGTAAATTAATATAAAGTTGATAGATGGTTATTAAATTAAGCCATCATCCCTTGTTTGTAAAAAGAAGACTAAATTATTATAAGTATGTATTACTACTATGAAAATAAATAAATAAACTAATAGATTTAATATTAAATAATTAATTTAAATGAATACCAAATTTAAACTTGAATTTAAAACTCTTTTAACTTATTTGTAGCAATATATATTATTCAATTATTATATTTATACCTTATACTTAAAATATTCACAATTTCTAGCTTAAGGAAATATTTTTCTCTTTAGCTCCACTTTAATTTCAACATTTTGCGCTGCAAATATTTTAATCTGCCCAACCAAATATTCATAATCTCTCACCAAGCTGCAATGGACTGCACCTGTTCAGCAGTTGCTTCGGCATTCAGCTTAAACCAATAAAATTCTTTGCGCTTTTTTTTTTTAGCTATTTTCGCTCAGTCTGTAGAACAACAACGATAAGATAAAACTGCAGCTCATCTTTGGCATGCAAAAAACAGTGGTTTTTTTTATAGACTGTTGGCGTTTCTTATAAATGAGGGAAGGAGACTCTTGTTTAAGCCACTTGCTGTCTGCCAGCTGCGACTATTTATTTGCTGCTTTTGCTTTTTATTTGCTGCTGCTTCTGGTAGGAAATAGCGAAAAAATGGACTCTGCAAAATCGACATAATGCAATTTTAGCTTAGGAATTTTTTTCATCATTTCCGCTTTAGACGTTGGCCGAGACTTCATTTTCCCCATTTGCTGTTCATTTGCTGCAGACGCCATTTTGTTGGGATTTGTGCAAATATTTTCACTAGATGCATTTTCTTTTCTCTGTTGCTTTTACTTTCATTTTAATTAAGTAGGAGATTTGGCTGGATTACTATTTCAGCAAGGTAATAGCAAATTCCAAGACATAAATCTAAAATCTGTAGAGCCGTAAAGGGCATAAAAAGAAAGAGGAAGCAAAGTTTGTTATGGGTTGGCTATAAGATCAACAGCATGTGTTTGGATTTTAAGCAAATTCTACGTGTTGCTTTCATAAATTTTCAACTCAGTTTTGAACTCGTCTGCCCCACTGTGATGCCAGCAAAAGCAAACAAATCGCTCAAAAGTTGGCATCTACGCTGCTTGTAGGCATTTCTTATTTGTTAGGAAAAAATACCTTTCACTTATTGAAATAAAAAACATTAATAATAAAAAAATATATAAAAAATTATAAATAAAGAAAATCTAAAAATATATAAGACATGTTTATTAAATAAATTAATAACGTGACTAAGTTTAAAGTGAAATGCATTTTTGGCTTTATTTGAATTTTATAAATTTGCATAAAAATAATTCCACAAGTAAAATCATATTTATAAATATTATAATAAATATCTATTAAAGGCTACCGAATTTTAGGTTCATTTAAAAAACAAGTAAAAGTAAATTTTCAATCAAAATACTATAAATTTCAATCAATTGAATGCAGAGAGTAAAAGTGTATTTCAAATTCGATATGCATAATTCTGCCTTCGGCGCACTCGTTGAATTTATTTTGATTTGAACTCCATGCTGCTTTTATTTATTTGCTTGTTGCTGCTGTGATTATTATTTTCATTTTCATTTTCATTCGCGATTTGCAGTTGCAACTGCAGTTGCAGTGCGGAAATTTAGAGTTTTCATCGGGCAATTGATTAACATTTAAATTGCTGGCAATGCGGCATGAAAAATGAAGCCATAAAGCAAACACAAATACAAATTTCAAAATACATTTCACATGTGGCCACGACGGCAACAGTTGCTGCTGCTGCTGCTGGCGGCATGTTGCTGCCGTGTCACCGCCAACGACAATTGCAACGGCAGCAGCAATGAATTGCAAATAAAGCATTGACCGCAGCCTGCACCTTTTGGTGGCAAGTAAGGCAATGCCTAGCCCACACAAATACACACACATCAGCAGCAGCAGCAGCAGCAGCAGCTGTCGGTTCTATATGCATGTTGCTGCCCGCGAGCAACATGAATGCCAGCAGCAATTGCTATGGAGCACAGTGGTGCGAAGCATTCGAAATATCGTTATCAAATTTTTATCAAAAAGCTTGAAAAATATTTTAAATATGTATGAAAAAATTTGACCGACATTAGAATACCCTGTAGTTTGGTTTTTGCAAGCGACAAAATTCGTTATGCATATCTTTGCAGTCTCCCTTTCGATCGTAAAACAATTCCCATTAAAACAAACGGTCACACTACATAAAAAAATTGTTTTTGAAGAGATAATTTATTTATGATACAATCGACATAATTTAAATGCAAATTTTTTATTTTATAACCTTTATTCCTACCACTGTGCGGCGGCAACATGCAATGCGTTCGCCGCCAAAAACAGCAACAACTAAAACAAAAGCAACATCCACAACAACAACAGCAACAACATCCACAACATCCACAGCAATAAAACAACAAAAAGTGCGCAACACGAGCGTAAAATTTTTTCATGAATTTGTAATTTATGTGCTAAAATGTTATCGTTGTTATCGTGCCTTTTGTGTGCAGGCAGCAGCAGCAACAGCAACAGCCACGGCAACAACATCAGCAACAGCAACAGCAACAATTGCTGCCGTTGTAAAACTGTTTTGGAGCACTTTCGGTTGCCACCAAGAGGCAGCAAGAAGCAGGAGATGGGGAGAGGAGGAGAAGAGGCAAAAGCAAAAGTAGTAAGGGGGCAAAGGTTGCAACTGCATATTGAGAGCTTATTGTTGTTGCTGTTAGTTTAGTTGTTATTGCTGTTGCTGTTGCTGTTACAGTTGTTGCTGCTGTTGTTGCTAGCGGGCCTCAATGCACGGCAAATTCATATGAATAATAGTTTTGTGTGAAGTTTATTCCATTGAAATTAAAACAACTCGCACATAAATTATCAACAGCAGCTTAAAAAGAAACAAAATAAGCAATCAGTCGGAAGCTACCGATTATATAATGCCCAATAGTAACTATAATTTAAATATGATTTAAAAATAATTTAAATAAATTTAAAAAATATTATATAAAGCGCAGCAGCAATGCTTCTTCTGCTTACTTTTTCATCTGTATCATGTTCCCATGGCAAGAGGGCTAGAAAGGCAAATCTTGCGATATTGTTTCGTTAATAACTTTTGTGTTTATTGACGGATTTCAATACGCTCTTTAAGTTAGTTAAATATAATAGTAGAGAGTATATATTCTGAATAACAATTTTTCACATGCACTAACTTAATAGATCATTTTGTACTTTTATTAAGTACAGGCTCTAAAAAAAGGAAATAAATATTAGATAAAGCACACTCCGTAGATTGTTTTTGTTTTGTCGTTTCATAAATAATTGCAATTCGCTTGCCAAGACAATAAATAAATATAAATACAAGAGTTTTCAACTGAATTATGTTGTTGCAGCCCACTGCCTTGCAGCAAAACAAACGAATTCTTAATAATTACTGCAAGTCTAAGGGACTATAAATCAAAACATGCACAGGCTGACAGCAAATGTTGCTCCAGTTTTGCTTAACAGAATTGATATGAATTATTTTACATCTTATAGCTAAAAATGCTGAATGCAAATTTGTTTAATGTTCACATTTTTAACATGTTTAGAAAGCTACAAAGTTATTTAGCATTACGGAAAATGCTTTAAATTTATAGAAATTCAATTTCAACTTCGGGCACAAACATTTGCATGATATTTTCTTTAAATTATAATTTGTATTACGGTAAAAATTAATTTATTTACTATGG
Source organism: Hypselothyrea guttata (assembly GCA_035045125.1). Lineage (NCBI taxonomy): Eukaryota > Metazoa > Arthropoda > Insecta > Diptera > Drosophilidae > Hypselothyrea > Hypselothyrea guttata. The sequence goes on from JAWNNJ010002265.1 coordinate 824,189, forward strand.
TTTACAAATTGTTTTTAAATAATTTATTTATCTATGTATTTATTTGTCATGATGTGAACACTACAACATGAGGCGTAATCGAATGTATCTTGAAGAACTCTGTAAACTGAGCTGAAAATAATTAAATTTTCACTTTCGGAAAATACTAAATTACCTAATTACTGTTCATCAAATGTTCACATACTTATTTTGCATGCCATAACAGTTCTCCATGTGGCATATCAAATTTATTTTGCCTTTGTTATAGCTCAAATTCCCAGCAAAAACTTCAGTTCATTTGCAGAAGTTTCACCGGAAAGGGAAGTAGCTGAAGTGCGGTCCACCTTCACTTCAGATACAGATACAGATGTAATTTGCTGCTCTTATTTATACCTTTAAGTTTGGTTTAGTTTATTGGGGTTACGAGAGTTTCATGTGCTTTTCAATTTCCATATCTATATGATATCTATGCTGCCCCTTTGTGTGGGGGCCTAATAAATTTGTAAGCCCAAAAAACTTTTGCAGACACTTAAATGTGCTTGTTGTTGTTTTGAGAGAACTGAGAGCTGAGTCTGGGTGTGTTTTTAATTGCCGGGACAATTAAAAACAATTTTGCAGGCACCCAAGAGAGAGCTGGAGGAGAAAGCGAGGAGAAGGAGAGGAGCAATAAATTTAATTGGCCACAGTGACGCCCCCTGATAAAAGACGTAGCTCCCCTTTGACTTTTGTTGGCTAACACTTCATCTTTCACACTCTCCCGCTCTCTCTGTCTCTCTTTGTCTCTACCTCTCTCTTTCCTTAATCGCTGTGTACATTTTCCATTTGGGTTTTCGGCTTACCAGCCATTTTCACACCTCCGAATGAGGTGTCTGTGAGAGAGGAAGCTAGAGCGCGCGTCGCAATTTATGCGGCTGTCAAATGCAACCCTGCTTGATTTTTATTGGCAGCAAGCACGCAGCGCCCTTTACTCCCATTTCCCTTAACCCTCTCCCCCTGCTGACTGTTTGGGTAATTGCATTGAGCACATAAATCAATTGAATTGCATTTTCATGCGACAAGTTTGGGCAAACCCTCGAGTTTTTGGCGCTGACGCGCCCTTAGCTGCAAGTGAAAGCTAAAGTAGTTTTTTCTTCCCAGCTGTCTTTCATCTTTTTTGTACCCTACCCCCATTTGAAAAAGGGTAGAAAAGGGTATACTAATTTTATACAATAGTACGAAAAAGGCAAATATAAAATTCTGACAAATATTCTTTATCAGATAAAAAACGCATCGATCTCGGGAACTACATATAAATGCTAGATCTGTCAAATTTGGAATGTAGATAGATGCTTATCATAAGCAGGTCACCTTTATTTTAAATTTTGAACGACCGACCGCAATCGCCCATGAATCAATACAAAAGGTTCTTATTAGGAATATATGTTTTCAGACATTAGATTAATCTAAGCTTAAAAGCGCAATGAAATCGGTTGATAAATACAGAAGTTATTAGAGACACAACATTACAAATTTCGTCTCACTCGCTGTATAGCTTATTCGCTTTAAAGAGAACGTAATAAGAGGGTGTTGTTGTATAGGTTGCAGCTAATTCCACTATCGGTTGCGTCCGACTGCAGCCTTTTCGTATTTTTTATTCCATCCTTCGTTCTCCTTTGCCAAAACCCTTTCAAGCATAGCATAATCAATTGAAATTGCATGCAATGCGTCATCAGCACATGCCAAAGTCAAAGCCAAAGCCAAGACTGAAGCTGATGCCAATGCCACAGTCCATGAAAATGAATGAAGGAAGTTCCGAATTTTCCCCCTTTGGGTTTTCCTTTGGCTTTTCTAACCATTCATCTATTAGTTGTGGCTTGCGGTGGCTTGCCCTCAATTCAAAAAATAAAATAAAATGAAATAGAAAATTGTGCGGTCTCTGCACGTAAAAAGATTATCAGAACTTCGTTTATTGCTTATCAAATTAAATGATTAATGTTCTGTGGGCAGAGCTTTCACCCCACCCTCCTCCCCCCTTCCCACTCTTTTCACTCGGTTTTCCTTCCCCTCGTTGTGCAAAGTGTCAGCAACAGTTCTTTCACAGTTCAAATGTTCTGCCTGCTCTCCAGCTGTATTTATTTATTTCAACATTTTATTGAGAAAGTTTCCGAGGCGACTTTGTGGTTCTTAACGCTCTGCTGAACTGCCTCTCTGTCCGTCCGTCCATCCGTCCGTCCGTTCTGCCCACAAATCATATTTTACATATTTTGAATATGAAATTTTGTTAGCTCTGAGCTATTTGCATATTGGAAGTCAACAAGTGCCGCAATTGCCGAGCAATAGGTTCCACTTGCTGAGCCGGAGAGACGCACAAAACTTTTTATTTGCCCTATTGTGGTAAATTGATATGCGGATATTGAACAAATAAGCTGACGATCAACACGTTAAACTTTGCCTTTAGTATTTTAAATTAAAGCAATCCAAATTAACTTACAATCCACATCCCATTTTAAAAGCACAGATAACTTATCAGAGCGAAAACTGTACATTTTTCTTTGTAATATTGGAGCAGAACGAATTCTTTGTGGTTAATTGATTGATTTGCATTCATTTAATTATAGATATTTAACATAGAATCCACACACATTCCACACTGATATTTTAAGTAATATTTGGCATTTAAATATCAGCTGTCAATCGAACAAAACTATATAACTATTTGAGCAGATTACCTAAATTAAACAACACAACCTACGATCCACAATTACCACTTACAATCCACACATAACTCTGAGAGCTAATGTAACTAATAGCTGATAGATAATGTTGAGTGCAGAGCAGACATTTTTAAAGTAGGCTCCTTTCATAACAAAATATGATTAGTTAAAAAAATGACTTTAAATTAATTTTAAATATCTTTAAATATTTTAGCTTACGTTCCACTTGACCTACACATGCATTTTGCAATGCAATTTCAACATTGGGCTTATGACATGCTGCCACTTAAAGAACGTAGTGTGGCCAGCTTTCTTTCTTTTAGGTACTAACGGTAGTTGGACACCCGCATGCACTCGCCACATATGATCCACAGCCCATTAATCAGCCCCAAGGGAATGGGTCGGGGGGGAAATGGGAACGGGAGGCGGGCAAACAAAAGTATAACTCATCAACGCACAAATTACAAAGACAAACGATGAGTGACACGACGGCGGCAAAAAGCTGCAACGTTAGTATACTATGTTGTATGCCGAAACGCCACCACTTAGTACCCACAATCCACACACAGAGGCAGCGTAGTCCGCCTGCCCCTGCAACAGCTACACAGAGCGAAAAAATAAATACAAAATTTGAAAACTTCAAAAAAAATTTAAAAATTAAAATTTCTACTTAAAAAAAAAATCAAAATATGTAAAAAAAATAAATCTACACAATAAATTTATATTGTTCATTAAAATTATTAAATTTATTTTTAAATTTTATTTTATAGATATAATAATAAATTTTGTTTATTTAACAAATTTGCATATATGTGAATCTGCAATTTTTTGTCGTTCAGGTTCGATTTTAAACAAAAATTGAGTTTCTCGTTTCTTTTTTCTCAGTGTACATGCACATTGCTGCCCCCCAGACGCCTGGCAAGTTTTTGTTAATTAAACAAATGCCGCAGTGACATGTGCACATCAGGATGATGACTGGCGTTTGGTGTGGATATTGTTGGAGTTGTTGTTGCTGTTGTGGATGTGGATGTGGATGTTGTTGCTGCTGTTGCATGCAACGCAGTTTTGCGGTTATCCATCTGCATGGCAAAATGTATGGCAGACGCTGAATGATGGCACTTTGGGGGCAGGCAGCCAGTCAGGGATAGAGCAGGGAAGGGCAAGGTTTTTTGGAAGCACAATTCCGGATGACAAAAGCGCCATAAAACCGGCTGCCTGGTTAGCTGGCGCTGCTGCCGACGTCGACGTCGGCGTCGGCGTCGCCGTCAGCGTCAGCCTCAGCTGGGTGCAATTTAATTTATTTCAATTGCAGCAGAATTATTACGACAGGCGACAAAGTGCCATTTGCACCACAGCAATTTCCTCATATGCATTCTTACTTGCATGGCTTCTTGGCAATCATTTTTTACAGTGTGCACCGAGCAAAAATGGATTTAAGAAAATTTGCATAATTTGCCTAAATTGCATAGGTTCTAAATTCTAATTGGAATATACTATATCTGAATAAAACCTTTTCAAATTGGTATTTTAGAATTGGAAGAAATTTATTTAACCTTGAAATGACAAAAACAAGATTTTCTTAAAATTAGTAGAAAAGTTCAAGTTCTAGGAACGTATTTTTATGTGGCGCCATCTAGCGTTAAAATTATTAAAATTTAAAAAAAATACACTTAGAAAATAATATTTTTCCTACTATTTTATGTAATTTTTTTTTAGAATAAGAAAAATTTCACTGAGAAAAATATAATTTTTCATATTATTATCTTTATTTCTCATTTGTATGCATAAACTTTAAACAATAATTTTGATGAATTTTTTACTGAATATTTCTTCCGGTGTACTGCATATTTATTGTTGTTTGATTCGATGCGTTGGAAATACGTTTCGTAAACAAATTGCGTGTGGCATGAGGAAAGCAAAAACGCAGTCGAAAAGCGTCAATTTCAATTAAACAGACGCGTGCCCAACATAATCATGTTGTTAATGTGCAGCGTCGTAATGATGTTCGTTGCCCCCTACTGGCTTGCAGCGCCCTCATCTCATATGTCTGTGTGTGTGTGTTTGTTATCTTGCCACAGTTGCCGCTGTGTCAAAACTCGCACTGAACTTGCAACAAAGCGCTTGAGCTGCAGCTAAAGTTCTGCCCACAACGCTGGTTTCTCTCTCTCTCTTTCTATCTTCTCTTTCTCTCTCTTTCTGCTAACAGCGCTGTTAGCTCTCAGCTCTGACGGAAAATCGAAATTTTCTCATTTTCCTCAGCGCTTGCTGCGGTTTATGCATATGGGATAGCCGGCATTCAGCTTGGGTGCTCGCTAAGGAGACAGTTTTCGATAGCGCCTGTCTGTAAATCCCTAGAGCAAAATTCAGCATACACTCGGGCTCACTTGCATAGAAATGCTAGAAATAAAACTTTGAATATCTTTCATATTTCTTACATATAATTTAATACAAAAACGATTCAAATTGATTTGTGAATCGTAAGCAAAATTGAGCTTCAATAACTTCGCTGTTTGCTATTTGATTGAAATTAAATTTAAGCAAAGTTTTTATTTAATACAATATTTAAAGTTAGAAAATATAAAACTTTCAAGTTAAAAATTGCCCAAATTATTCGTTTTTATTTTTAGTTTGTCGATAGCCAATAAAAAATGTTTAAAAAATGCTCATAATTTCAATTTTTTTATCCCATATATTTCTAGATTTAAGTTATATAAACCCAAGTCTACTAAAGTTAAACACATGGAATATATTTTTTTTTAAATATTTCATATCTAAATTATAATAAATTAAATTATTTTATATATTTTTTAATATTATTTTTACATCAAATATATTATTTAAAATTCAGCTATTGACGTATTTAAAATGCAAATGAAATTAAACAGTTTAAATGAAATAATTGCTTTATTGGCTGACTGCGCGTAATTAACAGACAACAGTTGATTAAGCATTTTAATCAGGCTTTGATTGTGATGCAATTCTTTAATTACAGCTCAATTTGGTACCACTGTGCGGGCGTGGCAACCACACGTGCCACTGTGCTGCAGTTTTAAACCTGTGCAGCTTTTCAATCCATAATGTGGCCATAACGAACTGCACTTGGCCCGAGGCAAACACGGGTCAGCTGCACCACTTGCCACACTTGCCACTTGCCACACCGTGGGTGGTGCAACTTGCTGTTGTTGTTGTTGTTGTTGCATTTGATTTTAAGCTTTTAAGCATTATTGTTTGTGGTGGCTGGCGTTGTTGTTTTTGGTCGCACAGCGCCGCCGAGTTTCAAGTGTAAATTAATTTATGATGCATGCGGCGTCAATGGCGCCGCGCTGTGCCAACTCTCGGCTCATTCGCAATTCCCCCGCTGCCCCCTCTTCCAACACACCCCCCACCATATACCACTGGTAACCACTGCTCCCCATTGACCATTTGCCATTTCAAATGTCAAGCAAAGTGTGAAATTTCATATTGAATGAACGCCGTGGCCGCCAGCAGCGGCGCCATTGTTGCCGTGTCGCCATTGACAAATGAAGCTGAGCAAAGCGAGCTGCATAATTGAGCAGCAGCCGCCAGGCACAGTGGTGCAAAACACACACAAATATACATACAGCACATATATGCACTGTGCAAAAAAAAACCACGCATTTTACTCAGAGAACTGAATGATGATGCGTAATCCAATTGTGTTGCAAAATAAAGATGAAAAAACAAAAACACAACCGTAGTTGGTCGAAAAAATTAGATTTTAGAGCCGATATTGAAATCATGGGGGAATTATCACTCATTAAACGAAAAAAACCCATTTTTGTTGAACTTTGAGTGAGCATAACTTTACCAAAACTCAACCGATTCTCAAGCGGTATGCATTTTTCTCACTCTTTTGAGTTCGAAAATAAAATTAAATAATTTAACAAAGAAAAATTTGTTTTTGAAATTTTTGCAAAAATTTTAAATTTTAATTTTTTATAAAAAATATGCAATGTTTGAAAAAAAAAATATTTTTTTTATCTTGAGAATTGTTTTGTAAACAAATTTGTATTGCAAAATGATGCAGAAATAACCAAACATGGCAGCATTTGGTCAAAAAATGTGGATTTTAGGGCCAATATTGGTTATCACATGAACACATGAACATTTATACCCTATACGCTATACGCTATACCCTATAATTATTCAAAGTAAGAGGCGTCACCATGAAGAGAAACAACGTTGTTGAAAATGAACCATTGACATATCGGACAGTTCTGACAGTTAAATCGAATCCAATTGGCCATCGATAGTTTTTCACCTCAAAAAATGGCGCAATTTTAATCGCAGTCCAGCTGTATTTTTCTCAGTGTAACTGCATAAACTAATATTTATGGCCGCACTTACCTTTTAGAGCGCCAATGAGCAGCACAATGCCAAATAAATGCAAGCAGGCAGACATTTTGTAGATCGAAATTTCTTTCTTTGGTGTTGATGAAAACTGCAAAAATGGAAGAAGAAACACAAAGAGAGAATTAATAAATATGCGTGGAAATAGCTAAAGCAAACTATTATAATTTTGTGTAATTTATGAGCATAATAATTGTTTTTTTCAATATTTTTTTTTAAAGAGAAGTCTAGACGTTCAGGCAGACACATGCAATTTGTCGCTTGTTTAGCACGCCATAATAGAGACATTAACCCGGGTGCCGTTAGCCGGAACTAGACAGAGTGTGAGAGTGTGTGTGTGAGAGTGTGAGTATATATGTGTGTGTGAGCCATTGGCAAAACAAGTGTCAAGCGGAAGCGCCACCTGTGTCGTTGTTGCCGTTGCTGTCGATGTCATCATTCAAATGTCATACGCTTTTACAAATTGTTGTTTGACATGGCATGCCGCTAATCAAAACGAAACACACACACACACATATAGACACCGTGATGTGCCACATGTGGCAGTGGCATCAACACCCGTCACACTCACACACACACAACTCACTCACACACTCATACACACACCTCGTCTCATGCGCAATTAAGCGCTGCAAATAGCTAAAAGCCAGGCAAGGTTTGGCTGCTTTTGTTTGGCAAACGCACCCACTCGCTCTTGCTTTCTCGCTCTCTCAATCTGCCTCTCTCACTTTCTCACTCTCTTTCTCTTTCTAACAAAAATTTTCATTAGTTTGCCCATTGTACATAAAAAATCTCAATTGAAATCCGTATTTGGAACTGCAGCCACAATCCCAATCCCAATCTCAAATCGCAACTGTATTGAAAACAGTCTACACAGAGCGAAAAATAGTTTAATAATAATTAAAGAGAAATTTGAAATTACGAATTTATATCTTTAAATTAAAATAAACATAAAAACCTAAAAAATAGTATATAGGAATTATAAAAAAGTATCTTAAATCTTGAAATAGGAAAAAACAGATTCATGAAGAATGGAAACTACAATGTATTTAAATAAAAAATATATATTTTAAATATGTTTAATAAATTGAACAAAAAATAAGGGAATAAATAAATAATATAAATAAATAATATAAATAAATAATATAAATAAAAATATAAAATAAATAATTCAATAATAATAAAATTAAACTGATGAAAACATTTTTTTTTATTTAACTCTTTTATATTTACATAAATTTAAAACTAGAATTTTTAGATTTTTTACTTCCATTTCCATTAGAACTAAGTGAGATATCGAAAACAAAATTGTTGATTTGTGATCTCTGTGTATTGAAAATAGACTTTACCACGTTATGGTCTGTCCATTCTTCAACATTTTCCTATTTTCCCATTTTCTCATTTCGTATATTCGTATTTTGCCCATTTTCCCCATTGAGCACTTTTCAATTCATTTGAAAATCATTCAATGATTGTCATCGTAGGTGTGACTAATTGTTGGTCATTTATCTTCTTTGCCTTTGATTCTCATGATTCTCTCCACTTCCAATCAAATCGAATCGACTCGACTCTAGCTCTGACTCGGACTCAGACTCTATAGCTCTGGCTTCTGCCTTTTTGCGTTTCCATGGAAGCCATGAATAATTTCCGTTCCCCCTTTCCAGCTGAAGCTGTGGGTGTGTTGCCCTAACTGGCAAGGCAGCTCTTTGTATAAATTAGATACATTTGGCCTTATGCCTCTAATTGATGGGCAATTGAAGGCCTCGACTTGTGTTTTTTGTGCTTTTTTTTTGCTTACGCACCGGAAGAAGTGCATCAATTTGAGCTGAAAAGCGCACAGGTAATCGATAGCGCATAAATCACGTTAAATTTGTTGAGAAAATGGCAAGTATTTAAGTTGAGAAAATGCTGAAGAAGTACATGAAAATTATACGTATTATGTTTTCACTTTTGGGTCAAGAACTTGCAGCAACTGTGTCATGTCGAGCTTTAGTTTTCTATATCTTTACTCGCAAAAGGCATAAAAGAGGGTGTACCAAGATTGTAAAGAATTGTATTATAAGCAGAGTCAAATGAGCCCTGCCTATCTCATCCTCTAAACGTTTATAGAAACGCATCGATCTCGGGAACTATAGGAGCTATATCTTTCAAATTTGGAATCTAGAGAGATGTATACCATACGCAGCTCAAGTTTATTTTATATGTTGAATGCCACACCCAATTCGCCCACAAATTATTAAAAACCTTTAAACTTACAATAATAAACATAGAAGTTCGACATTTTGCATTTAAGTTCCCAAACATTATATTAAACTCCGCTAAAAAGCACAGATAAATCGATTGATAAACACAAAAGTTATTAAAGAAACAATATTACTTGTTTTCTTTCGCTCGCTCTCTAGCTCTCCCGCTTGCCGGGTATTTTACTGTTGATTGCATCCGACTGTATTTTTTTTTTTACATATTATTTACTCTTTCTGCTTTTTTTCTGATTGACAAATGCTTTGAAATCGGCCACATGGAAAGCTTAGCACTCAGCACGACAGAGTCTGACAAATATTATATCGAAAATGTTCAGCATGCAATATTTGCTCGACTTTCGCTGCTCGATGTGCCCCAGGGCGTTCGAATGTGCAGACTACAGTTAACTAGCCCTAAATGCTCCCAATACACGTGTAAGTGACTGTCCGTCTGTCTGTCTGTCTGTCGGACTGTCGGACTGTTTGAATGTATCTGACAGATACACAGATACCTTCAGGTGCAAGCAACCCCTGTGGAAGAATGCTATGGTTACTGTCGCATTTGGTGGGGTGTGTTTGCCGCTTTAGTTTTCCAACGACAGGTGCACACACACGTCTCATTTTTTTCGTTTTTCCCAAACTAATTTCGAAGCAAATGCAGGTACAAAACATGAGGCAGAGTCCCTACACTTAGCAAAATACAGAAAAAAGTTAATTAATTTTTTAATTTTTTAATTTTATTCAAAATTAAAACGAAACTAAAAGAGAAAAAAAAATGAAAATGAAATAAATTTAATTTATTTTAATGTGAGCAGAGAAAAAAAATTGAATTTAAACATAATGATATTACAGAATGAAATTAATTAAATATAATTTGGGGAAAAAATTGAATTGAACCAAAAGTAATATATAATATGGGGATAAAGCATACACATAAAAAAATTAAACAGATCTAAAAAATATTCAGCATTTATAAATTTCGTAATTCCGAGTGTGATTTAAAAGATAACTCAACATGATTGATTATGTTATATAAAACAAATTTGAAGAATCTATTAGAAATCTAAATGAAGAATTTTCTATTTGAATAAACATTTTTTTTTTATTTGACTTTTGCACTTTTCTTTTTCTCTCAGTGTGGCGGCAGCAGCTCGCACTCCGCTCGCGTGTCTGGGCTAATTTGCATAATTTGGCCGTTAAGTGGCGGAAAAATGTAATCGAATGAACAGATAGGCACCTAGGTGCCAGCTAGCTCTTTTTATGGCCCTCCAAATTCTAATTAGATTGTAACTAAACATATATACACATATATTTTTTTGAAAAGTCAACTTAAACTACCCTAAATGAAGCCTTACAAGTGTTTTAATTTTTGGGGTATTTTCTACACTATTTGATGTAATTTTTTGCAGGGTTTTTTACTTTTACAGGGTGTTGTTAAAATCCTGTTCTTGACTTTTTCATGTTCTTCAGTTTCTGTGATATTGTTTTCAATTGTTAAGCCTTAAAGTTATCACTTACAGTGCCCATTGATTGTTTGCTTCTTTGCCCCAGGGCGAATTCACTTCATGCTCTATAATAAACATAGCTTCAGATGCTGGCTCAAATTACCATTTGTGGTTTTTTCGAAGAAGTAATTTTATTTTGAAATTATGTTGTAGGAAATATTGAGTTTGTGCACTTGGGAATTAATTTGTTTCATCAGATTGCTTTGTTGTTTTCACAATAATTTGTTTATTTCAAACGCAGAACTGTGAAATATTATTTTTAAGTAAATTTTGACATAATTATTGTTGCTTTTATTTATAATTATGTTTAGATTTATAACAAGTCTGAGCATGATGAAAGAGAGCACAACAAACTCAGAACTGCAAAAAGTTAAGTTGTGGAAAACTCCCAATTACGACTCAGCTTAATTGAATGCATTACGTAATGCATGATGTCAGCAGTTATGTATAGTAACAATTTTTGATTCATCAATATAATACTCGTTTTAAAAATATATTTGATAATACTCAAAATAAAAGAATAACCGATAAAATCTTTAAAGTCCGAAATTATTTGTAATTAGAGTTTGTCCTGACTGACCAAAATAATAATAAAATAATAGAAATGAATAAATAATTTAAAAAATTTTCTAATTTATTTATATTGCATAATTCTCCGATAAACAAAATTATATTGAGTAAATATAGCAAATACCCCAAGGGCGCGTGCCTCACATGACGTCAGCTAGTTCCTACTGATAAGTAGAAATAAAAATAAAAATTATGGTCATATTTGTTACCACAGGAAATTTCCATAAAACTGCAAATGCTGGGCAGCTGAAGTATTTAAAAGCAGTCGCAATTGGAACCGTTAACAGTAACTTGAAAACCATCAAAATGAAGGGATTTACAGCATTGGCTCTACTGCTGCTGCTTACGCAAGTTTTTGCTTGGAACTTGGAGGATATAAAGCAAGATCTGGAGAATGAAGAGTTGACCGATGACGTAGTGGCATGCATGACGGATAAGATACACGATGCATTCGAGGAAAAGGAAGTGAACTTTACGATTTGCTGCAGAAATCTGCAAAAGGAGGACAAATTAAGCAACTGCACCGAGTGTCAGAATGAGGTCCATAGGGATATACTTGTGGCCCAGGTGAGGACGACATGCCTCGAAAACTGCGGAACTCTGCGCCCATGCTGTCTAATCCATCCGATAACAAAGAAATGCATAAATCGACCATAAAAAAATGGACAAATAAAATGAAGAATTTAAAAATAAATAATATAAAGAAAGATTTAAAACTAAGTTGAATCTATTTTTAAATACTCAGCATTATAAATAAATTTGTACATTGATTCTAAAATAACTTTGCTTCTTGAAGTTTACGTACTTGCCCTCGAGTGTGCATACAAATAACTTATCAGTATTATTATTAATTGTATAGGGTATATCGTGTTATATATATAATTTACATAGAGGCGTAGATTTCTTGAAATGAATGCAAAACAACTGGAAATATTTCTCTGCAGTGCAGTCGTGTGCTTCAAGATGAAAGCAATTATCGTGCTCTACCTAAGCCTGCAAATTGTGCAGTTTTCCAAATCGAATTTTCTCAACTGCAATCAGTACACGAATACAACTCAGTACGAATGCTGCTCGGATATATTGAGAACTATATACATTCAACGTGATTTGCAGTTTGTCGCGTGTTGCGAACAACTGAAAGCCCTAAACGATTTCAACATCTGTAAAGCTTGTGAACAAAATTTAAATGAAACTTATATAACGGCCTACATTAAAACCGAATGTGAAAGTTTAAATATATTAAAAAATAATTTATACAGAACCTTAAGAGCGTCAGTTAGAAGACGCATAAATGGTAAACCCGTGCCAATGTTCAAAAATTTAAGCTAAATATACTGAAACATAATAATATTGTTAATAAATCGATCATCAAAAATTTGCAAAAATTGTAAACATTCCCTAAAGAAATTCGTATACAAAAAACCGTACCTTTTGGAAAATAAAAATAGTTTAAATTCCTCTTTATAATATTTATAATCATGTAATATAAATAAATCTCTCTCTAACTAAACTCAAAAAATTCCATTAACTTTTAATAGAAAAGTAAATAAGAAAATAAATAATTATAGTTCAAAATTTTGTTGATACTTCTCCTTCCTCTGTTTCTATTTTTAATAGGAAATAATCAAGCTGATAACTGAAATCAACTGTGTTTTTTTTTACTTTTTTGCTTTTCGATTTCAGTTTAATTTTGTTTATCGCTAAAAAAGGTTGCTGGAAACAAAAATATAAAATATATAAATAAATGAACAGAAGCAGTTGAGGCTGAATTTTTATTTAGTAAGTTTTTATATAGTGAAAAGAATAAAAACAAATTAAATTATTTTTAGCTTATTTATGGGCGACTGCAACCACTTGCCAAATCGATTACAAAATTACCCAAACATAAACAACAAGCAGCATTAGCATGGGGAATGCCCCATAAAAAAGCGGGCTGCGAGTTATAAAGAATCTCAGCTAATAAACTAAATGGAAAAGTGGCAAATGCATAAACAAAACGCATGGAAAGCTCGTTGATTGTTTTGCTCTCTCTCTCTAATACTCGGCTAATTTGTTTATATTGTGCTAAACTCACTACAGTGAGTGCCATAAAAATAACAACAGCTGGCAGGCACTGTAACAAATTTATAAACTGCGAGCAGAGGCAGCAACTAAGTAAGATGGAATATTTATGCCAAAGTCAATTGGAGTTTTGCATACCCTGCAAATATTTAAAAAGCTGGCTGAAAAAAGCCATCAATTAAATAGACTTTCGCTTGATTTACAGGGTAACCGCTAGTCTGGCTAAACGCTCGTGTTGTCTGCTTTTTTTTTTGTTGGGCAGTAAAAGTGTTATTTTATTAGAAATTGATATATGTAGTCGGGCAACGTGACGTATGAGTGATGATGCGCTCTGTAAACATTCAGCTATGAGTGAGTGAGTGCGCGTGAGTACACTCATGAGTGTGTATGATATAGCGCCACTTGCTTGATTCGAAATTAGGTTGCAGTTTGGCGCCGTTTCAAACAATAAAAAAAAAACAACACAAGAAAAAACATTGAACAAAACGTCAACAAATCAAGCAGCAGCTGCCATTGCTCTCCCATCAGTTCTTTAGCTCAACCACTTGAGGCGTACACTGAGAAAAATTAAAATTAATAAGAAAACAATTGCGAAATATATGGATTTAAGTAATTCATTAATTGAATTAATTCAAATAGAAATATTTATAAAATCGCGAATGTTTTAAATCATTAATAGTCAACAACGGAAAGTTGCTTAAATTAATTGCAAAGACTGCTTAAATTAAGCTTAAATCTTAGCTTATTTAAAGCTTAAAAGCTTTTGAAATAAAATACATTAGAACTACATCTAAACTGCCTTGGAAATAAGAAAAATTACATAAAGAATTTCTGTCAAAATTATCAGTTTTAGTGCACTTGTGAAACCGAAAATTCGGTTTAAATTAAACTCAAAACATATTTAAATTAATCACAAATCGTAGCTTAATTTAATCTTGATAGCACATGAAATAAAATACATTACTACAATTTCTATTTTAGAAATGAGAGCAATTAAATAAAGAACTTTTATCAATAACTTCTAGTCTTATTGCACTTTAAAAACCGGAAATTCTGGAATCAAACGCTACAACTGTTTTTGTTTTCTCACAGTGTAGGCTCAACTGTCTCTCTGACTGACTGACTGACTGATTGTTTTGCCCATATTGATTTGCATTTGTATCTATTGGATTGTTATTACCCCATGCTCGCTGCCTTTGCCTCAGCATGCCATAATTTATTTGATTGATATGGCTTTTCAGGCTTTTTCAGGCTGTGCGCGCTTTTATCGTTTTGTATAATTCTATAAATTATTATTTTGCTACTCTGTAGTGCTATATGGAGACCTTCCGTTTGATTGCCGCTAATTTGACTGTCAATCAATAGCCGGGCAAAATTGTTGCAGTTTTTCCTCTCGTTCTTGTTTATATTTCCATTGGGTTTTTCATCATTTTGTCCCCGTTTCATGATACATTTGTTTATGGCTCATGTTGTAGCATTTTATGTGTACGCTCATGTGTTATGCATGATAATTTCCTATATGCATTGACAATTCATCAAATCCCTGGATTTCAGCTACGTTTTACAGCTGCAGTTGAGTTTGATTAGCATTAGGTGAGGTTTTTCAATCAATTTCCACTTCATAGTCATTGATGTTGAGCATGCATAAATTGAATTTATTTTAATTTATGTTTTTATGCCTTTTTCATCAACTCGCAAACTTTTATAAATAAATCCATTTGTATGATTAACTGAATAATTTAATTGTTGTTATGTATTTTACATAATATTTAATTTTCATTCATTTTTTCTCAAGTTTTATAAACTGTTGAACATCTATAAATTATTTTATTTGATTTTTCTCTTGATTTAAAATCATTTTTTATTTACTGATGAATTTCTTTTAAATACCATTTAAATAAACTGTTGAAAAATATTCTTCCTTAAATGCTTACAATTTTCCAAGTCTTTTTTCTTGTTCCAACTTTGTTTATTTTATTCTCTGCTATCTGTTATTTTATTTTTACTTTTCTACCCATTTTCAATTGACTTCCTTGTCAAAAATAACCGAGATTTTTGAGTCGTTTTAATAAAACAAACCCCAACCTTTCCCATTTCACAAATTTCTATAAATTCCCTGTAAATATTCATTTAAAAAATATTTATAATTTTCCCTGCTATTGAATAATCTCAGCCAGCCGAGGGATGCATTTTAATCTAAATATTTTACAAATCCAAACAACAGCAAATACTGCAGCTAATTTAGTATTCGAAATATTCATGCAGCAAATGAATTTCTATTGTGAGGCCACTTGGTGCATAAATTGCTGAAAATATGAACAAGATTTTTACAGTCTGTCTGTCCGTCCGTCTGTTTGTCTAGGGCAAGTTCAACTTAATTGCCTGCACGAAATATTTGTCTTTCATTTTATGATATGCAGCAAGCGAATATTTCTGCATTTCTTCATTTTATTTTTAATGAATTTCCTAAAGTCCCTGTCCCTGCAGAAGGGTTTCTGTTCAGTCACAATTGGGAATTCGTGTTTGTCATAAATTTCTTTAGATGGTTTTTCCAACAGTTCCAGCATCTGGGGAAAGCTCTGAGCTCAGTTTAATTTATCTCACAAAAAATACAACGATAGCTCAGCCATCAATGATGCAGTTACAACGCATAAAATGTTAAACAAAAATAGAAAAATGGAAAAAGTGAAAACAATTTGTAACTATGCATAATGCAGGGCTTTAAATAACTAGACCTCAAAAGCAGAAATAACATGAGGGTAGGCGCAACTACTGACGATTTATTTAGCTAATGACACAGGCTGAAAGTGAGAGCAAAAAATGGGAAATATGAAAAATATAAAAATATTTAACTATCAACATTATTTAAGGCAGCAATTATGAGCTAATAAAATGCATAAATATATAACAACAATTTATTAAATTAGTTTTATAAACGCACACACAATGTAAGGCAGCTTTAAAGCTTCTAAAGTGTATTAAAGCTTTTACGTAAAAACCTTTCCATAGCTCATAATTCGAAACCTGTATATGTTCGACACTATCAAGCTTTAAACTAATTTAATTTATTTTAATTCAATTTGAGGCAAAGACAAATTAAGACAGCTTTAAAGCTTTCAAAGTTCATTAAATATTCTCAGTTTTTCATTTGATTTGCATGCTCATGAAAGCTTCTTGTGTTGAAACCTTAATCACAGTTTAACTATAACTTAATTAATCTTAAATTATTTAAGGAAAATGGAAGGTAAGCCAGCTTTAAAGCACCTAAAGTTTATAAAAGCTTTTCATTTACCTTATTGCTTTATTTTAATTTGTAAAATGTTTCCTGATAGTTCCTTAGAAGCTTTAAGCTCTTCATAACTAAACTTTAAAGTTTGAACCAAGTTCAATTTAAAATTTTTAAGACTATTAGCTAGCATGATTTGTTGGCTTAGGAAAGCTCTTTAGCAGAAGCTTTCAGCATGTTCATAATTAAACTTTCGCTTAAAATTAAGCTGTCAGCTGGTGTCAAAGTGTAAGCAAATGAACGAAGCGACGTCAAAGATAACGACGATTATATTGAGGGCGCTGCAGAGGGTAAAGATGATGATATTGACGTCGCTTCAACTGCGTAAATGAGTTAACCGCAAAATGTCAGTGTGCAACTAGTGCAAGGCACTCGCCCCCCTCCCTTCTCTCCTGCCCCTTCCCTCACTCACCACATCTCAGCTGCCCCTGCCACAATTCGCCCCCTCCTGCCCCTCAAGCGCACTTTCTCTGCAGCAAAAGCCACAAACACGCAGAGCAAACCGTTGGCAATTTGTGGGGGAGTGGGGCCTGAGAAGTGTGGCAGGGGGTGAAGATGTGGTTGGAGTCAGTGTAAGTGTGTGTGTGTGTGTGTGTGTGAGGGGAGTGGGGAGGGGAGTGCAAATAAAATCAATCAATTTGTATGGCAACAACAAGAACTGGAGCAGAGACTAAGTGCAGAGCGACACTGAAATCTATTTAAGCGAGTGTTGAGAAAAGTTCATGAGAGAAAGAGAAAGAGAGAGAGAGAGAGAATGAGAGCAGAGAAAGTGCTGGAGAAAGGGGTAGACAAGGGAATATATAGGACAAAGAGAGGGAGAAATTGAGAGCGATTTGAAGAGTCAAGAGTTAAAATTCACACGCCTTCAGAAGTCAATAATGCTTGGTGTATTCAAGGAGTATCTTTTAGTGCATATACCCTATCTACTTCAATACAAATGTAAATACACAGCGGCACAAATTGTGTTTGAAAATTAAGAGTGCAATTTATTGACAACTAGAAAGAAGAAGATCCATTTGGCATTAGTTTTAAAACACAAGGAATTGAAAATAAGAATAAATAATCCTAAGATGCAAAAACAAATTTAATTTAAATGAGCATAATAATTTTAAAATTAAATTTATCAAACACAATATTTTCAACTCATTAAAAATTACACTGATAATTATTTTGTATTTTATTTTATTTTTTAGTTTGCATAAACTTGAATATAGAATTTTGGCAAACTATTTATAGGTTTAATCTGTTTACCTTTGACATTTTGGTGCATTCGAGTGAAAAATCCAATTCGTAATGATTTCAAGAAGGAAATTCTTAAATTTTTCTCTCAGTGTATGTGTATGCCTATAATTAATAAACACAACTAACCCTCGCCGAAGGCAAAACACTCCAAAAATGCAGCTCAAGTGGCGATTGATTTAGCAGCTGATTTTCGGGGTGCAATCGCTCTGTCTCGCTCTCTCAATTTCGCCCCCTCTCACTCTGACAATCGCTCCATCTCTTTCGGTTTTTCATTAACAATGTTAAAACCGCAATGGAAACATCTTTCGAAATAAAAATCAATCAACACGCGCGCTTAATAGTCAAAAAGTGCAGGAGGCTCATCAAATGTATCTGCCAGATACATTTCGACTCTGTCTGAAGTATCTGAGTATCTCTTGCTCTTATTGTATATCGAACGATTGCCAAAGACAAATTGCCTTTGTCTCTCTAATTTTCAGACAATTTTCGTCGCCTCGGCTTGGGTTTTTTTTGTTTTTTATACTTTAATTTGTCTCTGCTTGCCGTGGGAGTCTGAAAAAGTTTCACACGGCTTTTTCTTAACTTGAGTTTATTTTATTTCGCTTTTTACACGGTTTTTTTTTCGTCTGAGCCAATTGATTGGCGCACGTTTTGCGCGTGGCTAGACGAGCCAAAAAAACAGAATGAACGGAGCAGATCAGTAGGACGCAACCGACAGTAGAATACAATGTTTCCTATAATTTAAAAAAATATTTTATGCCTTACAGTATATTTCAATGTTTTAAAATTATATTTATCATTATTCATACATTTTTTAATTTAAAATTATTTTTAATTTAAAAACCCAATTTACCACCAAAAATATATGAATAATTTTGTAGTTAAATTATATTTAAATAAATATTCATAATAATTTTTTATATATTTAATATTTGTAAACAATTGCAATTTAATACGTAATTTGCCTTTAATTCCCTGAAATATATTTAAATATATTTAAATTTTTTAAAATTATATCTACGATTATTGAAATATTTTAAAATTTAAAATTACTTACAATTCAAAAACATAAATTATACCCCAAAATATATGAATAATTTTGTTGTTAAATTATATTTAAATAAATGTACATAATTATTTTTCATTTATATTATTAATAATTATAAACAATTGTAATTCAATTAGCAAATAAGCATAACTTTGATGCATCATAACTCTCTTAATTATGAACCTATTTTAATAAAACTTACAGAATTATTAGCTATTGCTACCAACATTCATTTAACATACCCCTTTAAACTTCTTTAAAGCACAGGGTATAAAAAAGGCAAAAAAAATTACCGAAAAAAGCAGAGCAAGTAAAAAGTTTTTATGGGTCTGAGCTCGCACCTAGAAAATGCATTTAGCATGCTGGAAAATATTTCTACATCTGTGTGTATTTTGGGGTTTTTTTTTTTGGTTTTTTCTGGCTGCTCATCTGTGCTTCAATTTTGATTTTGTTGTTGGTGTTGTTGCTGTTGTTGTGGCTGGCACTTTGTGGGTGCTTAAAACAGCTGACAGGCCCCACTGACAGATTGATGAATGTTTATGCTGCCTTTTGCCCTGTTATTTCAGCCCTCTTGCAATCCATACATCCATCCATACATTCGTCTATACTATATTCAATTTTTTTCCACTCTCAATTTTAATGAAAATATTTTGGAAATGCGCTATTTTCATTTAGCGCTCAAAGATTTATAGCCAACAGACCCGCAGACCTGCAGCCTGACGTGTCTTTGGTCTTTTGTCTTCTGTCTTCTGTGTGTTTCTGGTTTCTGGCCCGATTCGCTCGGTCATCAGGTTAATTTGTTTTTGGGCTTTTACTTTGATTGTGCGGGGACTAATAGCTTTTGTGATCGACACAGATGCGTTAAATCGTTGACAATTGGGATCAATTTGACTGCGAAGACTGAGAACTCAGTTGAGATCTCATTCCGCCTCTTTTTCGTTGGTTCTTTTATCGTTTCTACTTTGTTTTTTATGCGTCGCACTTTGATGCCCCTCCATAGACATGAGTCAAGGGCCTCAGAGCATTAGCTTTACATAGTTTTGGGCTCCAGCTTGAGAAGGTCAAGCTCATTTTGTTGGAGATTAGGCAAATTGGTGAAGCGAGCACCTCAAACATGATCAGCCTAATCCGCAGGTAATTGAAGATGAATCATTCTTAAAATTAAGTTGGGAAATTAGCAATGATTTCATTGGTTCCATAGCATTAGTTGAAGGGAAGTTGATAAATTGTCTTGATTGTATTTGAAATTCTTTAAATACTTTTTTATCTAGGTAAATCTTAAAATATTCTTTAAATATCCTGCATAAATTTTATTAAATTTATTTATTGGTGCCTTTATCGATTTCTAATGAGTTTCAGTTGAGAAATGATTCAAAGCGATTGCATAAAATATATAAATTAATTTTAAACTTTTGTAATACATTTATTTTTGCTTCGGGTAATTTTAAAAAATTACATTTTTAAATTTACTATAATTTAAAAAAGATTTTTTCTCCATACAGATTTGCAGCGAGCTTCAAGTAAGAAATACATAAAAACAATTCCACAAATTGTTTAAATAGACTTTAAAATATTAATTTAAAATATTTTTTAAATCAAAAATTTTTAAAATTTTGTTTTTAATGTTTATACATTTCCTTCTTCCTTCTTTTA
Source organism: Hypselothyrea guttata (assembly GCA_035045125.1). Lineage (NCBI taxonomy): Eukaryota > Metazoa > Arthropoda > Insecta > Diptera > Drosophilidae > Hypselothyrea > Hypselothyrea guttata. Next base: position 844,837 of record JAWNNJ010002265.1, read on the forward strand.
TTTAGATATCAATCGAGTATCAAGTAAAAAACACTTCAGAACTCATAAACACATTGTTTATACTGAGATATATTAGAAAACTTCTTTATCCTAATTTATATTAAATTTCATAAATATTTTATTAATATTAATTTATGAAAAATTAATAATATTAATAATAATTTGTATTCATTTTGTTTTATATTATGTATATTTCAATTGAATTTCAAGTTGGAAGTACTTCAAAGTGATAGCTAAAATTCTTCAAATTGACTTTGAAATTTCACAAAAGCTTCAATTTTGTTTTGAAAGAATAAAAAACTATTTAACAAATATCTGAATTTCATTTAATTTTTCTTGGATTTTAATTTGGTGCTCTACAAATTCGGCGCCCATTCAAATATTTCCCAGCAGTTTACATACACTGTAAAGTGGAAAGCCCCGCAGCCATGACAATTTTCTCTCGACACCTTGGCCTAATAGGGTAATCTGATTGAAATCTTGGCTTTGGAAGCGTTTACTTAATGGAGACATTTCTGGGCTGACAATTCAAATGCAAATGTTTAATCAAATCAGATCCGATCAGAACTTTTAATGGCCAATCTATTGTTGCTTGTTTTTCACTTTTCTGCTTTTTCTCTGGTGTTTTTTGTTTTGGATTCTTTTTTCCCCCCCTAGGTTTTGTAATTCGTTTGATCTGAGCATGGGAGATGACAACAACAGCAAAAAAAATAGAAAAAATGGAAAAAACCAGAGCAAAAAGGGTTTAAAATCTTTCGTAGAGAAATTTCCTTTTGCAAAAGCAAAAATAAAAATAAAAACACAAACAACAAAAAATGTGTAAATAATCGAGGAAAACTTGTGGAAAGCCCACGCGCAAACACGAGCCAAAAACAAATATACAACTGTTGAAAATCTCGCGCGGAAAAATTGGACGCATTTGCTGACCCAAAAAGACAAATGACCGAAGCAAAAACAACAACGACACAACAAAAAACAAAATATAAAAAAAACAAGCGAAATAGAGAAACAAAAGGGACAACTGGGGCTACAGGGATGCCATTTTTTACTGTGTAGGGCGGGTAGGATGGTGGGGGGAAGGGGCGTAGGCATTGCAGGGGAAGACCCGTGTTTATTTTAATGCAAATATTTGTTTATTTTTGAATAGCAACGCGGCGACTTCAGTCTCAGTCTCGTATAATATTTCTGTGTACATCGGGGGCGGACTTGCAAAGAATGTAAATTTACACAGAATTCGCTTAACGCTACAGTAAACGCTTCGAAAACTGAATAAAACGCTGCAAATTCGCAGACTGAAAAGCCTCAAATATTTTTCTTTTATTTTCATTAAAAGTTGTAAAACTGCAGCTTGCTTTAAAAATTGTAATTTCCCCGAAACTTCCAGCGAAAGCTAAAATATTGCATTTTATATTAGACAAACGCTTCAGTAAATTCTATAAAATTCTATAGAATCAAAACAGCTCTAAATAATTTCTGTACCAAGCCAAAAATTAACAAATTTTACTGCAAAATATTTTATATAAATACTTGACACACATTTTTTTATACACTTCATTAGACCCTTTACTTTAAAAAAGTAAAAAGGGTCTATTAATTTTTTTTTATAATTTATTTTGCATTTATGTTTCTTGTTATAATTTTACTCAAATTTTATTTACAATTGTATTTTTATAATTAATATAAGATGTTAAATATTTTCAAATAATTTTAACTCATTAAATGTAAAAAAAGCGTCACAATTTTTTTTGCTTTTAAATTTTATAGCAATTTTTGCAGTTGAATAAAGTTTTTTTTTAAGAAAACCCTATATTTTTTTAAATTGACAAAATATTTTTCAGCGTATGAAATAATTCAAATTTGTACATAAAAGTTGTATGAAATAATTACGTATTTTTAATGCCCAGTTGAAGCAGAAATAGAGCTCTAGTCGTGAATGATCTACAAAATAATATGGAAAATAAACCAATAATTTTTCAAATTGTCTTAAAAAAAATTAAAATAAATTTGTTGCTAGGCAAAAATATATATTAAAAATATATTACAAGCAAATAAATATTTGTATTTCCATAAATCTCTGAATTTATTTTTTGTTAAAAATGGGTTTAATCGATTAAATGTTGAAATAAATTAAAATTAGGTATTTATATTTTTATTTATTAACTCTATAAATTAATTTTAATTAGTTAATAAAAATGCGCACTAAAAAACCTAAAAATAAATTAAATCAGTTTTAAAAATAACTGTTTTAATAAACTAACAATTTATGTAATGAAATAAATACGTTTTATTAATTTATTATTTTTTATTAATTATTTATTTTTATGAATTATTTTTTTTTTAATTAATTTATTCCTTTGAATCTCTGAGTTTTAAGCAATTAAAACGCGTTCACTCTATCGAATGCGCACTGTCCTTGCTGGCACATGTTTTTTTTTTTTGGCATATTTGCAGATTTATTTTAATATCCCCGTCCCTAATCAAAAGGTAAAAAGCGAGAGAGGGGGGGGGGGGGTGGGGGGTTTGTTTAATTTAAGTCGCTTAATAAGTATTTATGCTAATTTACAGGTGGGCAAACTTACCTGAATGGCCCAACTCCTTCTCCTTCTGTTTCTGCTTATGCTTCTCCTTCTGCTTCTCTCTCTCCTTCTCCTTCTGCTTTGTTGTCCAACGGCTGTCGGCTTTTTAATTTTTTTTTTTCTATTTTTTATGCCGTTGGTTTTTGTATTTGTATTTGTGTTTGGCTTTTGATTAGGGCCGTGGCTGATAAATGAGCGATTTAAATGCTAATTAATTGTTGGACACACAGACACAAAACTCACACACACACACACACACACACGTATGCAGCGGGAGACGATTTTTTGTCTCGCTTCCAATAATTTTCTATATTTTATTCCAGTTTTGAAAATGGGAATTTTTCTGGAATTTCTGGATGTTGTTGTTGTTTTTTTTATTATTTATCAATTTCCGATCGGAGCAGCATCTTTGATTGATATTAATATTTATCTCTTATTTTTTTGGGCAAATTCGAATTAAACCGTCAAACGCGCACGCACAGACATGCACAGACATGCACGGACATGTTCGCGAGGCACGAGCACGCAGCCGAAGCTCAAGCTGAGTTTTGGGCTGTGAGCCGAAGCGTGGCTAACTGTAAATTGAGTGCCAGCGACTGATATCAGGGCACTGATAATAATAATACTAATACTAATGCACCCAGGCTCTCACGCACACACACACGATGCGATATGACACACACACACACACACTGGCAAGGCGTCCGCAGCTCAACGTCCGTCTCGATGCACGCGTCGTCGAAGACTGAAACGCACTGAAGCGCTGGCAGAGACAGCGGCAGAGACAGCGACAGCGAACAGACGAACAGACGAACAGACGAACAGACGACGACACGACGATGTTGACTTCGTGTCTGCGCCTGCCGCTCGTATTGCAGGCACGAGCAACAACAGCAACAAACATGCAGGCAGCATGGGCCAACGACAGGCACGAACGGTGCGCCATCTAGCGACAGTTGGGTCGAACTACGCTCTTATACGCTGTTAAACACGAACTTAACAGGTTTGAAGAGGGGAAACCGCTAACAGCGCACAGTTAACAGCGTTTGCTTTGGGCTAGGTTCGCTGCATGTAATGTTAACAGCTTGTTGCACTTACTGCATACACATGGAAATTAAAAGGGAATTTTAATAAAAATAAAAACAATTAAATAATTTAGAATTTAATACAATAGAAAAATCAATTAAATTAAAATATAAATTACATTATAATATAAAATAAATTCTGTCTAGGCGCTTGCAGTTAATTTAAATAAATTGTGCTAGAAATAAATATAAAAAAAATATTTTAAATATTTATTAATATCATATAATAATATAATATTATTTATAATATTTTTAGAAAATATTATTAGCTTTAATTTGTGTTAATAATCCCTCGGGACACGCGCATCTCATAAATTTAAAACTTTCAGCATTTTTTGACAGTTTTAGTTTTTGTTTTTGTTCGAAATTTATTTGCATTGATAAATGTCACAATATACCCCCTCTCTGCACCACCCTTGCCCCTTGGTTTGTTGTGAAAGGCGGCACACGCCCATAAAACAGTTTGGCAGTCGCATAAAAACCCAACACAACAAATATAACACTTAATTGTATTAACAGAAACAGAGCAGGTACACTGGGAGAAATAAGTGGCACTAAAAAAGCAAATTTTAAGGTCATTTTGTATAACGTAATTGTAAAGGAGATCTAAAGAAAAAAAATTTATATTATTTTCAGTTCTAGTTTGATTTAATTTTAAATTTATTTTTGTTTTGAGAAATATGCTAAAAATTAAATTATATTAATAACATTTTTTAGTTGACCTTAAATAAAAACAAAAATATTTCCAAAATATAAGCCATTTTTTTAATTTTGCTTCAAAAAATAAGAAATTATATATTTTTTAAATTGAAATTTATTAAAAGCGAAGTTAATTTTCTATTTTAAGCATTGTTTTTTAAGTTAAATCAAAAAAAACCAGTAAGGACGGAGCTACAGTCGGACGCAACCGACTGTATGAGACCCTGTACTTTGTGTTTTCTTCGCTGTTTCTTATCCGATCGTGATGTAATTCACAGAATCGGTGGAGATTGTCATAGACTACGTACATGCCACATCCTAAGTCATTAGTTGTTAAACTGTAACTTTAAAACTGAAAACTGTTACTAATTTGGTTTTTCGGTTAGTGGAAGAATGGATGGAGTTATCAAAAAACCCAAACTAACTTGATCTGATTGCTGCATAGAAAAACATAAATACCAAAAAATGGTATTTCTAGCTCTTATAGTCTGCAAGATCTAGGTGGTTTCTTTGTCTGATCTATCTTCGCTGTTTCTTTACCGTTTGAAATGTAATTCACAGCATTGACGGATAATGCCATAGGTTGCGTGCATGCCAAATCCCAAGTCTGTAGATTTTAAACTGTGGCTGTAGTGGCACTTACATACATTTATAAAAAAAATGTCTGTTACATAACTTCGCTGTTTTATGTCCGAATGCAATGTAATTCACACCATCGACGGATAATTCTAGAGGCTACGCACGTTCCAAATTACAAGTCTGTAGCTTCATTATTGTGGCTGCCGTGGCACATATACGCATTTTGAAAAGAATTGTCTCTTGCATATCTTCACTACTTCTAATTAAATTCACAAATTAATTTATAGAATCGGTGGAGAATACCATAGACTACGTACATTCCAAATTACAAGGCTGTAGCGCTATTATTGTGGCTGCTGTGGCGCTTTTAGTTTTTGAGATTTTTGAGGTAGGTGTAGATTTTTGATGATTCGCGGATGAAGGAGGCGAAATATTCAAAATCTGAAACAAACTCGTGCTGCTTAGGATAATAGAGAACCTGCATATCAAGAAATGGTGTCTCTATCTCTTTTAGTTGCTGAGATCTAGGTGTTCATACAGACGGACGGACAGACGGACAGACGGACAGACGGACATGGCTATATCAACTCAGCTCGTCGTCCTGAATCAGAATATATATACTTTGGGGGGTCTACCACGCTTCCTTCTGCCTGTTACACACAGCTGTCATTTGCACTAAATTAATAGACCCTTTTATTTTTTTAAAATACAGGGTCTAATTACAGATTTAAATAAATTAAAGTAACGTTTAAGTTCTATACAAAAGAACAACCTATTAAATTAAAATAGTAATGAACAGTGTTGCATAACGAGTTAAATTTTTAGAGTTGCATTTCGGGGTTATTAATTGTTATAATTATTTTGATATTATTTAAAATTGTATTGTTATTTTGGAGTTTTATTTACAAATCAAATATTTATGTTTTTATTATTGCTGAAATTCATAATTCATTTAGTAAAAAATTTTATAAACTTGTTGCTGGATGCAAGCTTAAACAAATATTTTTCTAGTTCATTTTTCTCGCTGTGTAGAGAGAGAGAGAGAGAGACGCAAAGCAATCTCAGGTCAAGGGCTGAGGATTGTTTGTTGTGTTTGCGTTAACAGTTAGCCCAAGACAATGCCCAAAACAACCATATAATAGCCCAAAAGGAAGCCCGAGGGAGGAGTGAAGGAAGTGTAGGGGCAGGGGTAGCGGGAGGGGTGCAGCAGACACAGCTCGAGAAGAAGAAGAAGCAGTTTGATTGATGATTTTATGACATTGTTTACTCAAGTGATGATGAGCCCAGCAAACTACATAAGATAACAAGAGAACTAGAGAGAGAAGGAGAATGAGAGAGAGACAGAGAGATAGAGAGAGAGAGAAATAGTGTTCGAGAGAGGGGTGGGGGAAAGAGTAAACATGTGTGCGTCCTTGCGGCATCTGAGATTTTGCGCCTCGGTCATTTCCATAATTTGTGGCTCGTATTTTTACGAGGCGCCTCTTGTTGGGTTTTCCCTGGAATGTTATCAATCCTGCTAGGCTTATTAGGTATAATATTACCATTACTTGTAAGTGCGATAAGTACTCGCATCCTTTCAACCCCTCCCCTTCCCTCTCTTCCCACTCTCTCTCTCTCAAGTGGAAGGCCTTTTTCGCTTTGATCTGCCAAGGGGCAACAAAAAGATATTGTATCTTTTGAGCCGACTCTTTGAGCTGATGATTGACAAATTGACAGTTTCGCTGGAAGTAAAGAGAGCACAGGGAAATGAGAAAGAGACAGGATAAGAGAAAGAGAAAGAGAGAGAGAGAGACTGTGAGAGCGAGAGAGCGACACTTCCCGCTCGGCCTTTTTCAACCTGTTTCAATTTAGTCATAAACTATTTAATGCTGCCCGCAGTTTAGCATCAAAAACAAAAAAAAAAAAACTTTAGACCATCAACAAGCCAGCTGTTCCACATGACTTTGCCTTTTGCCTTTTGGCCTGCACAGTGAGAAAAAATTGAGAATTTCATGCATTTCGAACTTGTACTGGAAATTAAAATTTCGAGAGCACAGATCTTCCAAAAAGATTGTAAAATTTAATCACATTAAACAAAAAATATAAATGTATAATTTTCCTAAGTGTATTTTATTTTTAAATATATATTTTGTAATTATTTAAAATTATTTAATATTTGAACAAGTTTAGATTTATCAGTCTCTCACACTTTGACAGAAATATTCATACAAAAATATATATTCTCTAGGAGGCGAGCAGGCTACCCGCTGCATTACTTGTAATGCAGGAGGTATGCTTGGAGAGCCAGCACGAGCGAGCGAGCAGAGAGGAGAGTGGCTAAGCGCTGCCTAGGAGGCGAGCCGGCTACCCGCTGCATTACTTGTAATGCAGGAGGTATGCTTGGAGAGCCACCAAAAGTGAGCGAGCAGAGAGGAGAGTGGCTAAGCTCTGCCTAGGAGGCAAGCAGGAGGTTTGCCTTGAGAGCCAGGGAGGAGAGCGGCTAAGCCTGCAAGCGCTATAAATACAGCTGCTGCAGTGCTGCTGATCACAGTGTAGTGTCTGTGGTCAAGTGAGTAGGACGTGTCAAGGGCGATTAAGTGGAGTGGCGAGTGTGCTTATTATAATAAATATTTGTTTATTATAATTTCAAAGCCATTAATTTGTGGATCTGGAGTGTGACAATAGCAAGAGTTTGATGTGAGCGGTATTAGGATGCCGTTAAATCTGGCACTCATAAAAAGTAAGAAGAATAAGCATTGCTACTACGCTTCATGTGAATTCAAATTAATTTATATTTTTACAAGTATAAGTTTTGTATTTTTTATATTGTTAGTTATGCATACTAAAATTGTGTTGGCATTTTTCTCTCTGTGTAGTATGCGGTTCTGGGTGTGTCTCGCTTTCTCTCTCTCTCTCAGTTTGTGTGTGTTTTGTGTCCTTTTGTCCGTCTGCTGTTTGATGATAAATTAGAGCTGGCCAATGCACTATAAAACTCTAGGTACCAAAAGAAAAACATGTTATGAAGTGCACACAGAGACATGTTTCCCCTCTGTCTATCTCTGTCTATCTTCTTTATATCTCTCTCTCTCTCTCTCGTCACTCTCCTTCTGCCACCATCTCTCTCTCTATTTGCCCTTACCGGCATTTTTACCTTCATATCGCTCTCCTCTGCCTCTTTTTTATTGCTTTATTATGAGCTCTGTCTGCCTCTTTGGCTCTGGACCCGTTGTTTATGCTGGCCAAAAAACAAAAAAAAAAAACAACAAAAAATGGGAAGTATCTATAAAAAGGCCTGAGCCGGGGGACTCTTAATATCAGCAGCTCTTTTACCGCTTCCCCCCTCCCTCTCTCTCTCCCTTCTCTTTATTTTTGTTTGTTATTTGCTGTCAATGAGCCATGCCTCATCATAGGCACAACAGTTAAGTAATTTTTTATAAAACCAGCTGGCCACTGCTGTTAACTGATTGCCGGAGAAAAAGATAAAGAGAGGGAGAGAGAGAGAGAAAGAGATAGAAAGAGAGAGAAAGAACGGAAGACAAGTCTAGCTTGCAAGGAGATCCCCCTTGATGTTGAAAGCCGTTAATTAATTTGTTGTAATTAGGATTTAAAAAGCTATTTATAGTTTTATTTCTAAAAAGTAAACAAAACAGCAGATTACAAAATTCTTTAAATATATATTTACCTGAAATATAATAATATTCGAAAGCAAAAATTTAATAAAACTATCAACTAACAATAAACAAAATAAAAGAGCAAAATAAATAAAATAAAACACATGACCAATTTTTATGTTATTATTAAATTTTTGAATAATTAATGTGCAAAAAATAGATAATAATAAAAATAAATATAAAATATTAGTTGAACTATTATTTTGAACAATTTAAGAAATACATAAAAAATACGTGGTTGTAATTTAACAAAAAATGTATATAAATTTTTGTAAAAAATGTTACGATTTTTAACATATTTAAAAAAATAGTCTACAAATATCCCGAGAATTTTTATTTTAAACTTAAATTGTCAAAATATGAATAAAAGCTCAAATTTTAAAGTATTTATTTTAAATTGGTAAATGTTTAGTTACAGAAAAATTTGTTTTTGAGTGATATTTTACGCAACAGTTAAAATTCCCTATACAGAAGCTGAAAATTCAAAAAATTCTGGTTAAATACTTTAATACGTTTCGGTTTTTTTGTTCTTTAAAATTCCTGAAAAAAATCTGCAGCTTTGCCGCTGCCAATTCCCATAAAGCGGGCGTGGCAAAAGCAATTTGCATGCTACTCAAGAGGCACATGAGCTGCGGGTTTCTGCCTCAGTTGCAGTTGCAAGTTAAAGCCGCAGTTGCAACTAAAGCCGTCAGCTGGAAGAGTAACTGAAGAGAGAAGGAGCAGAAAGCGAGAGAGAGAAAGCAAGAGCATTAGGGAGTGAGAGGCAAACACGTTAAGCGCAAATTAGTGGCAAATTAAGCCATCAATTGCTGCGCACACAAACATGATTTCCACAACTTGGTACAGTACACAACAATTGCAGCTACCCCCGCTAAATGCTCCCACACTCTTCAGCTCTTACTCTGTTACTACACAGTGAGAAAAACTGAAGAATTCCACTCTTGAAACCATGCATTTCGAGCTTTTCAAATTGTAAATGTCGGAAAGACAACTTCTTACAAGATTGCTAAAATTCTAGATTTTAATTTATAAGAACTTAAACTTTAAATTAAATAAAATAAAAAATATAATTTTGTAATTTTTACAAGTGTATTTTACTTAATTATTATTTTCTCCAATTAATTCAAATTATTTTAATTGAACGTGTTTTAATTTTTCATACTCCCACAACTTCGATGTGAAAACATAGACAAATTGAATAAATAATTATAAATATTGACTAATTAATTATTAAAAATAGTTAAAGCTATAATTTGTATTTTCATTTTAAGAAATATCTAGTTTATGTATTTTCAAGTTTTTATATAAGTTTTGTTTTTAATAATAAAATTTAATATAACTACTAAAACTACATCTAAATAGAATACTACGACAAGATTCTTCTTTACTTTGACTTATTTTTATATCGCCTTTTAAAACGCTGTCTATTTAAATTCCAAAATTATTTAAAATATATTTTTTATTGTTTAACAACTCATTCTTAATTTTTCTGAGTGTACGTAACTCCATTTCTCCATTGCTCGCAGTGACCCTGGGCTGAAACCTCAACCGCATTTTGACAGACGTTAGGGGCACTCAACACTTTCGCCAGCTGACAGTTACACTAATAACGTGTAGCAGCCGCCCCTTGCCCCTGCCCCCTCTCGCCCTCTAGGACTCCACCCCCTCCCCCACCCGCTGCTCCCTCTGAGTGCTGCCAGAGAGTTGGCATGTGCCAGCAGACTAAACAAACAGGGTCGTCCTGGCAGCGTCCTGCCTCCTGGCAAACGCTTATCAGTTTTCAATCACATTTGAAACACATTGGTATTTGTGTGCCCATAAATCAACAGGAAGCGTAATCCTCTGGCACACACATACTCACACACACACACACACACACACACACACACAGATACACACACACACCGAAAGCAAAGGCACCTTCAAATAGATAAACATTGACAGCTCGACATATGTAGAAAATATTTGAGAGAGCGCGAAGTAGGAAGAGCACCTTTTTTTAGGCATCCACACTCAGAGAAATAAATAAAAAGCAAGTTCTTATATTTTTGAATATATATTTAATTATTTAAAGGAAAGACAAAATTAAAATATAATACATTGCAATAAATTAAATTTTATTAAGAGTAAAAGATATTCGACAAATTTAAGATAAAGTAAAAGATTTTCTGTAAATAAAAAGTGTATTTTAAAATGTAATCAATAAATTTGTTCTCCAAAATATTAAGCAAATTCTGAAGTTCAAAATAAATATTATCATAGTTGAGAAAATTTAACTAAAATGTCTTACAAAACTAAAAAAAAATTTTTTTTTAACAAAATATTCAGAGTCAATCTATCGAAGGTTATTAAAGAAAACTCTACAAAAATTGATCTTATTTATATAAATGGGTTTACTATTACGCACCCCTAAAAAGAATTTTTTGCACTGAATCTAAACATTTTTAAATATTTAAATAAATAAAAACTTTAGCTACTCTTTTAATGTAGAATTTGCAGCTTAAATCAAAAATTTTCTCGCTCCCACTTTTTTTGCAGTGCAGCCGTGTTTTAATTTTTTCTATTTCGTTTGCCTTTTTTTTGCGGTTGGCGCTGTGAGTGATAAGCCAGCGCATCTCTGGTCTAGGATATTCTGGCAAACCCCTCACAAATGGCATTGTCAGCACCAACAGCCACTTTGCCTTTTGATAAGTAGTCCGTCCTGCTTCCTTTGGCATCCTTTGCTTTCTCTCCTCTGAGCAGCGGTTGAAATGCCGGGCACGTTTCTGCTTTTGGCTATTAAAACAATTAGGCTTCAAGGTCTTTAGGGCAATAAATACTTACAATAAGATACAAGATACGACATACTACAAATAGCTGACGATAACGCTCAGCTCTGATAGATAGATTGTGAGTGCAAGAATACCCATATCTAACTTGAGTTTTTATAGGTTTTTTTTTAAATGTTTTTGTGTATTTTCATACAAATAACTAAGGTTTTTCTTGTGGCTACCAATGGTATTATACTAAAAATGTCATTTGATTAATACAAAAGCATACCGCTAAAAATTCGCTTAAGTTTTGGCAAAGTTATGAACATTCAAAGTTAAACAAATAATGAGACAATTCATAGGTTTATTTTTAGGATGCTTAAGGTTTATCTTTTAATACTAAAATTTACCTTTTAAGTTGGAATAAAGTTTGTATAAATTTTAGGGCGAATTTCTTCAATGAGGGTAAATGAAAAATTATTTCTGACTATTTAAAAAAAATTTTAATTTGCCTAAGTACGAAATATCTTTAAGGATTTGATATCAGTCAATCAGTCAATTAGTCAAAAAAACAGTTTGCTATAGATGTAGTATATATATCCGAAGTTTCCCTTCCAGTATTTAAATAATATTTATACCCAACTCCATCGACTGGCGACTCACTTGATAAACTCAGGATTTCCAACTGAAAAATGCCAAATCAGTTCGTGCCCCAGTGATATAGTATGCCTCAAGTTGTACGTATAGTGAGCTACCCTCCTGTTATTCCCGACTTCCTGGATTGGGAGTGGGAACTAGGGAGGGGGCAACTTGAAAGGAGGCTGAGTTTGCTTGCGGTTGTTAAGGCAACGGCGTCGCAGCGTCAAAAATTAAGTGGAAATGAAGTGAGCACTTGAATTTCAATTGAAATGCCTGCTGAAATACCCCCTTAAACTGCCCCTGGCCCCCGCCCCTGCCCACAGCTGCCCCTCTGGCAATTCATGCCAAAAATAGCTATAAATAAGAATAATTTATTTTTTGTTTTGGCTTTTGGCTTTTGGCTTTTGTCAAGGCTCAGGTAAGGCAAAGTCCCCATGGGAAAGAAGCAAAAAAATTTGCTTGACTAATGATTATTTAACTGAATTACCATTAAGTGCTGTTGCTGTTATTTGAACCCAAACCCTAACCCTAACCCTAACCCTAACCCTGACCCCTTGGGGCATTTGTAATTGTATAATTGTTGCCTCCTGCCTTGGGACATTATTGTTCTTCTTGTCCTGCGGCAGTTGTTTATGCTTATTAATATTAATAAAGTTGATTAAAAGGCTTAGACAGCACTAAGTACACTCATTCGAATACTCGAATACTCGAATACATTCGCATGAGTTTCCTTGAGTGTTTTGTTTTGTTTTTGTTTTTTTTTTACATATATTGTTGCCTCAAGTGCTGAAGGATTTATGCAGCATGAGATTGATGTTGTTGGGAATTTTATTAGAGCTCTTACGGATTATTTGGGCTTATTTCATGATTGTTGATTAAGGTTCTTGTGACAGTTTATGAGGGCCAAATGACAAGGCAAATCAAAGCAAACATAACGTAAGGAATTTGACAGTTTAAGGCTCAAATAAATTATGAAATAAATGTTAATTTACAGCATTTTATTGATAATATTTAGATAAACACACAGACAATTATTTAAGTGGAATTTTGAAATAAATAACGCTACTTTATTTGATGTTTTCATATAGTATATTTTGGGAAAAATTTAGAGTTCGAAATTTAAATATATTTTAATAAATTTTTTTGTTTTAAATTGCAATTATTTAATTATGTGTTGCAGATTTTTAAACTATTTCATTTTCTATAAAATATTTTGTTTAAGAAAAGTATTTATATTGGCGACAATTTGTAGACAATATTAAACTAATTTTTCTTGCAATAAATTTTATATAACTTGTTGACAAAAAAGTTCGCAGAAAAGTCACTTTACTTGATATTTCTAATATATTAAATAATATATTGAAGATTGCAGTAGAATGTAGAATGTAATAGACGTCTCAATTATCCCATTATTCTCGGGAAAACATAATGCATATTCCATTCATTCCTACAATTCCCATTTTCCCGGTTCACAATTGATGTGTCATATTTTATTTATGCATGATTTCCATACAATATTGAGGAGTCATGCCCACAAAACGAGGAGCAATCGTTGTGTAGGGCATTATGCATGGCATTATGTTTGCTTTGCATTATATGAAAGTATCTCAAACACTTTTGCTTTTGCTTTCCCTCCAAGGACACACGTGGCCGGACTCGCCTGCAAACCGCAGACCCGCCCGCACCCTGCACCCTGCACCCCTCGGGAGAACCCCTACTTAGACACGCGACAGGAAAGCAGAAAACGGAGTAATGACTCAGCAGACACGTGTCTGTCTGGGGTTCAACAAACTACAAAAAATAACAGACATAAGCTGACCATAAACTATAACGAGGAATTCAAATAAATACTTGAAAACATGCATTGAAAATTGATGAAAAAATTGTAAAGGGCTACAGTCGGTCGTAACCGATAAAATAAGACTACACACTATTCTTCAATAAAACATCACATATTGCTTCTACAATAACTTCTGTGTTTATCAGCCGATTTGAATGCGCTATTTAGCATAGATTCATATAATTTCATAGAAAATATAAACCAAATACCATCTGTCTAAATTAAAAATTGTTTGATATAAAGTTTTTAGTGATTTAAGGGCAAAGTGGGTGTGGCATCTCAAATCTGAAATAAGTTTATTCTGCATACGACTTACATCCATCTACATTCTAAATTTAACAGACCTAGCACTTCTAGTTCCTGAGATCGAGGCGTTTACACAAACGGACAGACGCTTAAAAAGACGGATAAGGCTACATCGAATCAGCGTCCTCTTCTTCCTTCGTCCTTCTTCTGCCTGTTTCCAACATTTGCACAAAGTTACTATCCCCTTTTTTTTTACGCATTTTATGAAAACTGGGTATAGAAACCGAGTCTAGTACCTCCATATTAGGGCAACGTTTACACAATGTTTGGGGTTTTTTTTTTGCCAGGGTCACGAGTCGACATGCCATTCTCATTTGTGAGAAGGGTGAAGAGAGGGCGAGGGCAGCGGGCGGAGGCATCACAAAGAACTATCCCTAAAGCGAAAGTGAAAAGTGCTGTGAAAAAAGTGCATGAAAATGTAGCAAGAACAAAGCAAACAATTCATATTTAAAAGCGATTCCATCAAAATACACTGCAACTGCAGTTGAGGGAGGACAGAGGTCAGAGTCAACACATGACGTGCCCCGTCTAGGGGAATCGGAATGGAAATGGGAATGGAAATGGGAATGGGTACGAGAGGGTTTTAATTAATTTGAGCACGCGAAAAAAGCTGCAAATGCCAGTTATGAGCACTCATGAAAGACTCATAATGATTCATGGCAATGAAATGCAACAAAAATGATATTTAACTTTGCGAATAAGGAAGTTTTTGTGCACGCAACTCAAAAAATCAACTGGATATGCTGCAGTAGCAATTAATTGACAGACAATCAGAAAGAATGAATGAAATTAAATGATAAAACTCGGTTTAAAACATTAAAATTTATACTTGAAACTTGTGAATTAATTATGAATAAGTAGAATTTCAAAGGGATGATAAGATGAGTAAGATATGCGTACATAAATTTCACTTTTATTCCCCAACTTAATTTAAAATTTTATATAAATATGCAAAAATATATTATCTTATACTGAATATTTATTTTATTGCTTTACTTATAAATTTCACTTTTATGTTCCACCAGTTGAATTTAATTAATTTGTTTAAAACCTAACACTTGCAATTTTACGTTTTTAGATGCAGCGAACGATTAGGGAATGGAATATCCACGAGATTACTAGAAGGTAAGCACTACATTGCAGTTGGGATTTTCCAGCTCTAGGCACATTGTCTTTGAACTGACCCTCCACATTTCCAGGTGGTGTGTATCTACACACCACGTAGTTATTTCCACTTGCCCTGGAAAAGCATAAATATATATAATATCTAAAATTGCTTCTAAGAATTGCGTTAAACTCACGCTTTACTTGAACCGACTCCAACCATTTTACTAGACTTCCATACTAATTGGGTGAAATGTCCAGTTTTCATTGAGAAAACTGGAGTATCATAATCATAATCTTTGATCTCATCGTACCACATTTTAGCACACGTTATTGGATCCCCAGAGGTAAAGCATAGATTCTCTCCATAAGGTCCGGATGAATGCTCCATTGTATCTTTTGCAGCCAGTTCCTAATTTATAAATAATGCCATATTGAATTAGATAATAATAAAATGGAAACAGTAGGGGCGAAGCAGTTCAGTCGGGAGAAACCAAAGGCAGTCGAGTATATTGTCTGTTGAATATCTTTGCTGTTTCTTATCCCATTGTAATTTATTTCTGAGCATCGATTAGGAAAGCCATGATCTACTTACTTTAAAAACGGACGGATAAGCAAACAGACGGATAGTCGAGGTTCGTCATTCTGATCAAGAATAATTATGTATACTTTATATGATCTGTTACGCCTCTTTCTGGGTGTACTTTTTTAAAGTACAGTGTCAAAGAAACTTACGTCTGCATATGTTTGACAACCTGTACTGAGTGCCTGGTCAAGTTGTAATGGTGGACACCCATGTTTGCTCCGGTAGAAATTATGTTCGCTAAGCATATTACTTGCAAAATCAGCGTTACATTGAAGTACCTAAATTAAATGCATAAATCAAGAATTATTGAAGAGCTGAGAAGATAAATGTGAAGTTCACTTACGCCTAACACGAATAAAAGGGTTAAAATCGAAAACAGAGACATTCTAATAATTTAGTATAAATATCGAAAGTTGACTGCAATAATTTTCTGAAAAACTAAAAGTTGAATTATTGAATGAACTAATGCCGAATTTATGCTCTGCTTAAATACCGAAAACTCATGGCATCCTTTTTTTTTTAATTTACTTAAATTATTCATTATTAAATTTATTTATTTAATGTTAAGTTAAAAGCTTTTTACTTGGCTTTATTACATCGTATGCTCTATATATAAATGAAATTCTATAAAATTATTTTTGAATTTTAGGTTTTTTATTTTTGAAAAATAAAATAAAATAAATATCGGTCTCTAAATTTAAACTGGTTGTGATTAAATTTATTACTTGAAATCTTATAGATTTTTACCTCATAATTTATTTGTGTTTATTGATTAAAAGCCAGTATTTCATATTCTAAAGGTATCAAAACTAATAAATTATTGGCTACACAAAAAAAAAACAATAATTTTTATGTATATAAAATATATAAAAAATTGTTTTTAAATAAATTAAATTCAAATATGTTCCCAATAAAATAAAATTTAAATTTGGCAAACAATAGAATGCATTTGTTTATATTTGTAAGAAAGGTTTAAGTTAATAAAATCCAGTCTGTTCTTGCTTCAAACTACAGCTCAATTAGCTGCGAAAAATGCAGCGCATTTCATCAATGATTACAGGGTATTAAATGTGCATAAGTAAGGTATCTTCGCCCTTTGTTCGCTCCCCTATTCGTATATTTCCCGGCACATTTGGCACGCGTCTTTTCGGGATCCTCTCAGCATCAGGTGCATCAGACATCACACAAATTGTATGCGTATCGGATAGGGTCTGAGGGTGTCTGGAACGGAGTCGAAGTCGGAAACGGAGTCTGAACTGTAGGTTGTGCCGGTTCTTATTGTTATATTTGATTGCTTTTATGGCTGTTGTTTAAACACGAACGCCTTCAGCAGAGCGTGCCAAGGCAAGGGTGCAAGGGGCAGGGAAGAGGGGAAGAAGGGAAGCAGGGTGCAGGTTCAGGTAGAGGCAAATAGGGACAAGGTTCAGATGTTCGCCAGCAACTGATAGCTTTGTATAGCTGCAGCTCTTGAGAGCTGAGAAACTGAGCTCCGGGCTCTGGATTCAAGCTGCTTTGCATCCACACAACCGGTTGCAATGTGGAGTTTTTTTTTATATTTATTTATTTATTTTTTTTTGCTTTTTGCTTGAGAGTGTTTTAAATTGATTGGAGGATTTAATTTCAGTGGCAGCTGCCGCGCTGACCAGCTGAGCTAAACGAAACACCTTTTTGACTTCTGGACTTCTGTCGGTTGTCAGGCCTTTAACTAAGTTAAATTGCTCGCTTTTTATGCACAGACATCTCTTTTTTTCTGTTTCTGCATATGTTGTGTATCATAACACGTTCTACACTATCAAGGGTACTGTGTCAGAGCAGAAGTTCTCTGTTGGGCTGCAAAGAAAGCGAAAGTTGCAGCTTGCCAATAAAAAAAGTTACAGAATTATGTTCTTCAAAATTAAACGGATGAGTCTGGGCTCAAAGTCAATAAGATTGGAGAAATATTTATGTAAAAATTTGTCATTGTCTATTGTCATTGTCTTTTCAAAATAACAATAATTAAAAATTTCGATAGAAATAGGAAAAAATTGACTTAAAAAAAATATTAAATATATTATATATATAATAAATAATTAAAAATAAAATATATATCAATATAAACAATATCTTTTTGAGATATAAAAAAAATATTAAAATATACTCATTTTAAATTTTAGCTGCTTAGCTTATGCGCTTAACCTTATTGGGCACTTAATAATACTCCAAATAAAAATGCTTTAAATACCAATGTTAAATTAAAAAAAAAATTTAATAAAGCAGCAAAAAACATTAATGAAAATTGCAGTAAATTAGCTCATGGTATTGTAAAGCAATTGGCTTTCAGAGAATAAAACTGAGTAAATTAATGGCAAATGCATTTGGTTGTAACAATTTGTGCTGTGATTTATATTCATGAGACCCATACTCACAATTTAGTTAATGAATAGTCTGATATACATATATAGAGGATATCATATTACGGATTGATATATGCTATCATCGTATGCTTTTTATAAACACCTTTTTATTGTCATGTTTTTTTTTTTTTTTTTGTAATGCGCATTAAAATGCAGAAATCATAGGAAAAATAACAAATATTAATCCAGCATTGAGCCGCAAAAATAATTATGTAATTTAACGTATTGTTATTACAAATTTTTCAATTAATTACAATACATTATGAAAATGGTTTGATTTGCAATTATGCAGGGTTGAATAAATCGATGACAAAGTTTGTGTGTAGTATCTACTATATTGAAAGCCAATAAAAATTATTAAAATATTCAATCAGCAACCAATTTTGTTGTATTAAAAATTAGAACAGAATTTTTATAATTTTTTGTACCAGGAAATTGTTTTTATTCTTCTTTAACCTAAAGGCAATTTTGTCCAATTTATTTATTTTCTTATTAAAAATTCTACATTAGATTAAACTCTGACAAAAAATACTTTTAATGTAGAGTGTAGAAAAATATAATTTAATATTTTTAATTTTTCTAAATAATAACAAGCTCTTTATCCAAAGAGTATTCGACTTTTCACACGTAATTAGCCCATTGCTTTCATTAATTAATATAAAATGACGGCGACTTTAAGCCCAGGGAATGCTTTATAGAGCTGTCAGTCGGCATGTAAAGCTTTTCATTACAATCATGAATGCCAGAAGAAAATTTGTAAAATCATAGCAAAACTTGTAAACATTAACGAGCCATTAACAAGTTGGCTCAATAAATTTGTATTATGGCCAATTAAAACCGTATAAAAATAGCAACAAAGACACGCCCAAGGCGAGGCCATTGCAAAAATACATAAATAAATTTCATACGCAAGGCAAATAAATGAAATGAGCACAAATGGCCAACAAATTTCGATTGGGCAAGCGAGAAAATTTGTGTTTGTCATGCATAGAAGCGCCTGGAATCCCCCCCTACAGCTTCCCTTCAGCCGGATCGAGTGCCCCTCGAAGTCTTTGCCCGAAACGCAACTCTCATCAAGTTCACTTACACATTTGTGCCACAAAATGTTGCCGCGTTGCAGCACGTTGCATTGATTTATTGCGGCTGAATTAGAAGTCAGCAGATAACGAGCTACAACCCAAAGAGAAAGAGAAGTCTAACCCGGCAGCACTCAGCAGAGAGTCGAGCGTCGAGAGCAGACAGCAGAGTTGTCTCTGCATAGGGTTGCCACCGACACCGACTCCGACTCCGACATTGTTTCTAGGCGGCATTGTCTGCCATCAGGGGCTGGGGGCCTGAGGTCCCGGCTGGGGCAACTTAATACGCACGCGTAATCGTATATTTATTTAAATTTATTGCTGCCAGCTACCGTGCTGGACCAATGCCTCACAGCTCCAGCAACGCTACACTGCAAAAAACAAATGCAGCAGAAATTCAAAAATAAAATAAATAAATAAATAAAATAAAATGCTACTACAGTCTTTGCTTGTTCACAAAATTCTAATTATAAATAGCTTTTAATGATAGAAACATTTTTTCAAAAAATAAACAAACAACAAATTTTACATTTAATTTCAAAATAATTTTAATTTTTATTTTATTTTTCAACTTTTATCCAATTACAATTTTAATTTACATTTTTATACTATTATTTTAATTATTTATATTTAATTATTTTTAATTACTTTGTCGTTTGCTTATTAATGAGATTATATTAAATAAATAGAGCGAATAAACCTAAAGTTAAGAGTTAAGTAAAAATGGGTTGGTTTTTTTCTTTAATTAGTGAGGGACCCACCTATAACCCAAATTTTGTCTCTAAAATCTACATTTTTCAGCCGAATACACAAATATTTGGTGTATCTTACAACATTCTTTTATACAAATTGTTGTTTCAGAAGTAAATTATAATATTATCAATTTTTTATACATTTTTCAAAGCTGCTGTAAGCGAGGGAAATATTTCTTACTCGCCTTTTTATTTTCTTCTTGAAAGTACAGCATCTGAAAATAAGAATAAATTTTAAAAAATAATGCTTTTTTAAATTGAAGTAATGGTAATTTTTCTCAGTGTCTGCGTCGGCAGCGCAACCTTTTGTGGTTGGCAACTCTAAGAGTTTTCCACAACGAAAATTTGCCAAGTGGTCCAAGCACTATGACTCCTAAGTGAATTTCGCTAGCGCTCTCGCTCTGCCCCTCCCCCCTCTTTCTTTCTCTCTCACACTCTTGCTCACTCCCTGCCCCTCTGCCAGAGTTGCCGTAGTTCTACGTGCAACATAAGAAATATTCAATTAATCACACTTTATGGTTTAGTTCAACATTTGTTGCAATTTTTCTTGCTTTGCTCTTGACGCTTTATTACAATTGTTGCTCCCATTCTTGTTGTTGTTGTTGCTTGTTCTTTGCCTTGTTTCCAACTTGTAAGCAATTAAATTTGTATGTGTGTGCGTGTGTGTGTGTGTGTGTGTGTGTGTTAGAGGGAGGTCTTCTAGCAACACTTACACTGGTCTGCATGACTTTCAGCTTTGCTTAATTAATTGCACTCTCAGTGCAAAGCTTTCGAGTGCCGTCCAGTCACAGTCCAGTGCGTATTTATACGCTTTCCCTCTCGCTCTCTCAATCTCTTGCCCTCTCACTCTCTCAGCCCCCCTCTCCCTGCTTTTCTCATTAGATTTCAGCATTGCTTTTCGAGCATTAAGCATGTCTTCTTGGAGCATATTCCTGCCTGGAGTTGATTGCACTGCAAGCTCTTAATTTAAAGCGCAAATTAATTTAATTAAATTCAAATTATTTGAATTCGATGAATTTAGTTTATGATAATATCTCTCTGTGTACAGCAAACAATAATTAATATCGCAGTAAAATTAGCTTTGCGATTAGCCAGTTTTTTTCTTGTTATAAATTTTAATTATATATTTACGTTATTATTAATTATGATGTGATTAAAGTGATTTGAATTAATCATCTCAGCATATCATGTGCATTTAATTATATTACTAAAATAGACATTTGATGATATCAAGCGTGGTATTAATATAAACTGCGTATTAATATTAATTAAATTCTGCTACATTTTTAATAAACATAATTTGATTACAATTTACATAGGAACGTAATGTCGACATCAATCATTAACTTGTCGTATCAATTTTTGCATTTTTGCCATCGCCTAACGGAATATGGAATGACCTGCATTTTAAATATGCACTGCAATTGCAATTACAAAATCATATTTGCATATTGGCGAATCCTTTCATTTGTCACTTTCATAAATAAGCCAGCGACCAAACAATTTTTCATGCTACATTGTGAACAGTTTATATACACATTGATATTTTTATGTGTGTTTCATATGCATTAATAAAATTAAGCAGGGTATGATCTATAAGAATATTTCGTATATAATAAAAAAATATATCTTCGCATTGAAAAGTTAAAAAATATAAATAGTAATAATGTAAACTCGAAATATTATACAGATTAAAACAATGTTTAATTGCCAGAGGGCATAAATATTTTATCACTTAATACATGAATGAATTTTAAAATTGTATATAAAATAAAATAATATCAATATAGATTCAAAAAAATTCTTTTTGATTAAATAAAATCAAATACTGGTTTTTTATATTTCAAATTATTTATTTTAATTTATTTCGGGTTTTATTATTTATTTATTTATTATTTATTTATTTATTTATTATTTATTTATATATTTATTATTTATTTAATACGAATTACATTTAATAACTTTTACTATATGATATTTTTTAATATCCAGAAAAAATTTATCTATAAAGTATATTTAAATAAAATCAAATTATTGAGGAAATGAAACCAAATTATTTAATAAAATCGTATAAATTTACTTTCTCAAATTTGGTAGGGTATCTTGCAGTGCAAGCTCGTTTAACAACTGCATTTAATAACAGTTTTTTGTTGGCCGTATCTCGTGTGTATATTGACTTATTTGCAATTACATGCAATTGCGCTGGCGCATAATTTAAAATAATTGAAGCCAGCGATGAGTTTGTCCGTGCGGATGTGCGGATATGCGGATATGCGGATATGCGCCAAAGACCGTCGGTTAAGGTTGGAATAAAAAAAATTAATCATTATCAGTGCTGATAAGCGCATGAATTATTTCACATTTGGCACGCATGAAAAGTGCATTAAGTGCATTAATTAATAAAAATGTAATTTCAACTTCATTGAATAAAGCACACAGCTCCCGATACTCCCGATACTCCCGATACTCCACTTTCATTATTCACCAAATTTACTCCACATTCAGCTGAATACAATAACTTTTGTCTGCACTCATTTCTTCCCCCATCACAGCCACGTATCGCATTTCATGCAAATCTAACATTTAGCTCAAAATTATGGGGGCACAAAAAAACAGCTAAAACGCCAACTCAGCGCTAAATAGCCTTTTCGTGACTTGCAGCTGAGTCTGCGAGACGCGACTCAACGCGACGAGACGCGATTCTTGCCCCATTATCACGGGGCTAATTAGACGCGGACTGCCAGATTGCAACAACAACTGACTCCAAAAGTGGCATAGACTGCGAAAACTAAGCATACAGAGAGAGAAATTAAAGAAATCTGTTTTCGAAACCATATAATTCGAACAAAGAACATACTATAAGATTTGACTTATAAATTTTCTAGATACAGTTTTATGTCAATATTAGAGTTAAATTAAATTTAATGAAATATATGACTTTCTTCAGTTTAAAATTTTATAATTGTTTTTGAAAAATTAGTTTTTTCTCGTTTAAAGAAATATATTAGTTTTTTTTTTAAACCTTATACCTAAATAGATAAAAATAAAGTGAATAACTTTGGGCAAATGCAAGTTTTTATTTTAAAAACTTATACAGTAGTTTATAATTTAAAAAGAGTAATTTTTAGGGATGGTATAAAATTGATAAATCTTATTTTTTAAGTAGAATTTTCATTCTGATTTGAATAAAAATCTATTGTTTCTCATCTTCAAATAACATTTATTTTTTATAATTTCACTCAATTATAATCTCAAATATAATACTTGTTTTTATTCAAGTTTTTCTTTTACTTATATTTTAATTATATTCTAAAATTTTTAGTGAGAATTGCTAATTCAAAAATTAAATTAATTCATATTCATGCCGTTGTTTTTCGCTGTGCAGCAACAAAGCAAATACAACAAAAATCCGCATCAAATTTGCAAATCATGCGATCCGGCCGATTGTCCGGCAACAGGGCGTGTTGGCCTGGCCCTCGTCTACCTCACAGCTGGCGAAAATTAGATCAGGAAATTAGCACGTTAGCGTGATTCACGCGACAGTTTTATGAGCTCACTCCCATTTCCCATTTTCCATTTCCAATTGCCAAATTGCCTTTGGTCAGTGGGAAAATAGTATGAAAATGCAGCAGAGAAGGCTCGATAAAATGAAGGAAATTAAGAATTATGGGGACTCAACTTTCACAATCCGTTCATCATATGTGGAAAGAGCAGGGCGCGGTATTTTTAACTGCAAAAAGCAATTACTACTACAGAAGTTGGCTTTTAAATTTTCAGAAAGTTTTATCAATGAGATTAACGAGTAAAAAATCCTTTTATCAGGTTAATATTAGCCCTAAAATCTAAATTTTTATACAACATCCATTCATGTTTGTTTTTTATAATATTTTTTTTTTTTTAAATAATAACAAATATTGATAAATGTAAACCTAAAAATTGTTTGTCAAATTTTTAAGTTTTGTTACAATTTGGCTGTAAATTTATGCAAAAATAAAAAAAATTTAAAAATCGCTTTAGTTTTGGCAAGGTTATGCGGGTGTAAAGTTCAACAAATATTAAAATTTATTTCTCCCACTACTCCTTTAACTTCCACTACTATCTCTACTACTTTTTCTGCTACTATTTATTTACTACGTTTAATTGAGCAATCTAATTTTGCGCAATTATCAGCCAGACAACGCAGTATTAATATCCCCGAAAATCGCGAAAAAAAAAATTTATATCAAAGTGTCTCTTCAACATATGAATATGTTATTACACAATTTATGTACGCCCCGCCACGCCCACAGGCAGACATTTTATTGAATTTGTGTAAATATTTTACAGTTTTTGTTCACTTTTCAGCAATTTTTTGCGCTGTTTTTTGTGTTTTATTTATATTTTATTTATATTTTTCCGCCTGATGGATGACTGCGGGCATGATAAGCCGACGCTACGTCTGCCTATCTGTCTCTGTGTCCGTCCATCCGTCCGTCTGTCCCTCCGTCTGTCTTTCCGTCTCTCCGGCTGTCTGTTGATTGACATTAAACCAATTTCGTGTTGCATATTGATATGTTTATTGACAATTTGTGGCAGGCTGTGGAAGCCCCATTTTGCAACACGTTGAAGCCATGCTACGTGCTGCGGGGGCGGGCAAAGTAAACCGAATTACATAAGAGCCATACACAGTGCGAAAAATGTTGGCAAAAAATATAATTAAAGAATCAGAAATCTTAAGAAAATGTTGTTTATATATAAACAAAATTTAAGTAATTAAAAACAATGTTATATAACAAATAATTTCAAAAATTGTTAAAAAAAAATAAATTACACAGACAAAAATATATTTTTATTCTTTTTCTATTTCTTCAGTAATTACTAATGTTAATATGTATCTTAAATTTTTGTTTTGTTTTATTTTTATTTTATTTATTATAAGTTTGAATTTTTTGAAATGGGGAATATTTTTGTTTGATAAACTTTAACAACTTTGTTCTCGGTGAGATATAAAGAGCGGAATTTTTGGTTTTTTTCTGTGCAGAGCAGGAGAAACAGCAAAAAAAGAGAGAAGGAGGGAGACAGAGGTCTGGCTTTTAATTGCGCAACAAACATTTACAATTGTTGCCTGTCTTAACTTACACACGCAGTGGCAAAAGATATGGCCAAGACAACTTGGCCAGACGTCGGCTGCTCCCCCTCACTTCCCCCGCTGCCCCACTGACATTACCCTGCGAAAAGTGCAAAAGTTAAGGCTCATTAATCATAAATGTAAGAAGGCCTTACGCGTGGGTGGCCTACAGATGGAGGGGAGCAGAGTAAAGGGGGGAGGCAGAAAGAACAGATAGCAATAGATACAAAGGACAGATGGATGAGCAAGCAAAAGGCGCGCAAATTATTTATATAACTTGCAGCGGCATTAAACTGTAAATTGGTTGGCATCTATGCCATAGAAAACTCCCACTCGGAAAAGTTTTATACGCAAGGAAAGAGTGATCGGTGTGTATATTTATCCATAGAATAAACCACAGCTGATGCTGCCTTCAATCATGGCCTGAAAGGTAAGCAAATACAAACGGAAACGAAAATTAAAATGTTGTCAGATATGGGCGTAAGCAGTTAAAGCTTCATGAATATAGAACAGACATGTGGAATTTTATATGAAAACAATTAAAGCAGATTGATTGCTAAAGTATTGGGTAAGTACTTTAGTCTCAATAGACTACATTTACAATATTATTGCAGAGCAAGGGAAATAAACATACTTAAAAGCTGAATTAGTTGCTTATATAATAGTTTGGTATTAAAATAAATACAATCAAATTAAACAAAGGCTTGAAAAACTCTAAGAAGAATTTAAAAAAATTATATAAACATAATTTTTTATTGACACTCTTATATTACTTGAACTTTGAGGCCATATATCAGCTGCTATAGTATTTAATTATATTATTATATTTAATGCATATTTTCAGGATATTTTTGAGAATTAGCTTGACCTCAATTTTAAATCGGATAAAGACTTTAAAAAAAATAACAATTTGCTAGTTAAGATATATAATTGTAAATTAATATTTAGCTAAACTGTTAACTTTCTTGAAAATGGAATTTATTTTTTGAGAAAAACTTATGCTAGGATTTAATTAATTTTTTGTACATTTTCGTTTTAAAATTCTGAGAATGGTTTTATGATTTCTTATAATAATTATGTATTATGTTATATACAGCATTTTTATTTAATTTTCAGCCAAATTGTTATAATAAACTCTACACGAAATTGAACCTTTTTTTTCGACACGAATTAAATAGGCTTTTAAATATACATATTTATTATATTATAAACTCTTTCATTTATTTATATTTGCAAATAAATATTTAAATATTTATTAATATTATATAAATGTATTTTGTATACATTCCGTATTATTTTATATTATTATATGTATATTCTGAATACCATTTATTTTATGCTTCGACTCAATCAGTAGTCTCTTGACCTACTCCCCGCTGACTCTTGACTTTCTTTCCCAGCTGTTTGCAGTTGTTACCCCTGAACCTTCCGCATTTATGAGCCCTGGAATATGGCTGGTAGCGTGACATACACAGGTATACATTTACTTATGGCTTATTTAGCATAATTACAGTCCATTACCTGGTCACGCGCCCCCTCACTCCCCTTACTCCATTCGCTCCCTGCGTTCACTTTTAACGCCATCCGAGGTGCCATATGTTGTCAACTGTGGCCAGAGACAGCGCAAAATGTAAAATGTAAATATAATGCCAGATAACGAGAGTGAGAGAAGAGAGAGGAGAAGGAGAGGCGGGAGAAGTGCAGGGTATTTTGCAAAAATTATACAGATCAAAGGCGTCACAGCTGCGGCCAAGAACTTGTGCTAATCACAGAGCCAATAAAAATAATAATAAAAGTAAAAAGTTAAAAGCAACAAGAGCAGCCACAACAATGGAAACACAAGTTTTTCTAATTTGTTTAAAGGTTGCTGCGGTCAGTTGGTCAATTTAAAGCCAATTTCCACATGACTGCCATTGTGTGTTATTAGAGCCGTAGGCGCACTGCAAACAGGAGCAGAAAAAGGAGCAGGAGGGGAGCAGAAACACCCGCAGTCGATACCAGAAACAAAGGGTACACAGAGGAAAAAAGGCTGTCAATTGAATGCAATTAAAAATTTGAAATTTGATCGCAAAATTAAAAAAAAAAGAATCTTCAGAATATCGTAAAAAATATCTTAAAACTCGTATATGTAAAATCGTAAAAAAGTATTTTATTCTTAGAAAAATTATATAAGATCTTAAAATAAAACCAATTACATTTTTCTTAAGATGAAAATGGATGTTATACATTCAGGAATTATTTTATTGGTTATTTGTTTATTGATTTTTCTAGTAAAGAAGGCTTGGACTTAACAGATAATATCTACTCGGGAACAAGGCATTTTCTTTGGCGCCATCTAGTGTTAAAGTTTATAATTTTAAGTAATAAAAAATTGAAATAACAACAAAATATGTATATTTTTTATTTCGTCTCTCAATTTTAGCATTTTTCCACCTACTGAGATACCAAGTTAAAAATGCATGGTTATAACAATAAAACTGTTAATTTTTCTCTCTGTGTAGCATGAAGAGGGGAAAACATTTGACATTGGCTTGGTTTTTAGTCAGTTTAATTAAAATGCAAGTAGGCAATTTATATACACTTCATGTCCTTTATATGGCAGTTAGCAGCAGACTAACAGAGAGAGAGAGAGAGAGAGAGAGAGAGGGAGAGAGCAAACAGAGATGAGACAGCAAGAGTCAGGAAAATGTGGCCAGCCAGGCTGGCTGCTATTAGGCCAGGCTTTTTTGATTTATGTTTTTACTCGCTTAAATGAACTGTATTTGTTGTTATTTTTGCTATTATCCTGGCCAGTTTTTGGTTCAGCTCTGTCTAGCATCGAAAGAGTTTTGCACATGAATGAGTTAAACTCGTAACACAAATAAAACAACTGCAAATGCAAAATGAAAACGAAATAAAAAATATTGCAAAAAAGCAAGCACAGAAATGGAAAGCGTATTAAAAGAGCGGAAAATGTTTGTGCATTGGAAAATATTCATTTTCCTGCAATTGCAATTGCAATTGAATGTTTGATGTGTGCTACTAAGTAGCTTAAAATCTTTGATCAAAAGGGGAAATAGGTTATCAGAGATTACATATGAATCATATTTTAAAACACAGTTAGGAATGTAAATAAAATAAAATCTATTGCTATTTATTAAATAAAATTTATTAGATAATCTGAGCTTATAATACGATTTTGAAAATCATATTTCAAACATATATATAGCAACAATTTTAGTTAGATTTAATATTATCAAATTAAAATATGTTATAATAATATAATTTTAATAAATAAAATAAAATGACCAAAAACAATAATTAATTTTCTAAGAAGTAAAGTAAATGTTATACAAATTGCCAAAAACATTTTAAATATTATTAATGTGTTAAATAATTTAAAACGATTTCTTCCAACATATTTCGATTGTTTTAGAATGTGATAGAATCAAATTAAAATAAATTATAATAAAATAAATAAATAAATAGACCAAAATGTAGAATATTATTCTAAAGATCTAGTCAACAAAATATATTTAATTTTATTAAAAAAATAATAATTAAATACGAACATTTTGAACAAGAACTGATTGTATTTCTAAGCCAAACAATTCAAGAAAAATACCAGAAAAGAAAAGTATATAAACTAGTTTCCCATGACAATCTATAAACTCTATAACTTTTATTGAATAATAAAATTATATTAAGTCATTTTATAGCTGCAGATATTTTAGAGTTTCTTGTTGGATTCGAAAACGTGCTATTTGAAATTCCTTTGACGACCTTTGCTGCCATAGAGACAGCAAATACAATGGCATAGAGTGCGATTATTTATGCGGCAGTTTAATGCGTTTTATTTTCTGTATTTTCACAATTTTTTGTACATTTTTAGTACATTTTTTGTTGATTTTTTTTGTAAGCTTTGGCAGCACGCAATCCATGGCGAATGTCGAATAACGAATGGGAAACGTTTTAGAGTCGAGAATCGATGGGAAAAATGGAGAACATAGCCAAAATGCATTGTCAAACTATCAAATTCTTAAATTGCAACTGACAATCAAGTCACGTGCAACGGCAGCTGCAAAAGCAAAGGCGAGGGAGTTGCAACATTTTGTGGCACGAAAGCTTAAAGTGCAACAGAATGTGCTTTGGGGAGGGTGAAAGTGCTGCAGTGAAAGTGCAGGGAAATTATTTAATAAAGCTCAGCAGGAATTGCACTGGGCATAGCGAAAACTATGCAATTAACTTGAGGGCCTTCATCAAAATTGATTTAGTTGCTCTGCGTTCTTTCTGCTGCTTTCTCCTGCTTTCTCCTGCTTTCTCCTGCTCTCCGCCATTGCAAAGTAAAATATACAACATGGCGGAAAAACTAAAATAAACAACTTTCATTTTGCGGTTCACTGAAGTTGTAATTTGCTGCTGCTGTCGACCGCACTGAGATATTTAAGTTGTAATTAAAATGCAACGGTCTGTGGCAACAACAAGCTGCACATTCCCCTCTCTTCCTCTCTCTGCCTCTCTCCCTCTCTTCCTTTCTATGTATTTAGATAAACAGCTGTAACTCAATTTGTGCGCCTTTTGCCCAAAATATTTGCACAGGTCTAATTGAATTTTCAATTAAGTCGCCGCAAAAGCAACGAAATGAAGCGAAACCCCATGCAAGCCAAATGAAGCGCAAGCAACAAAGCAACGGGAAAAAATACGCAAAGATGAAAAAACATAAAACATAATTTGAGGGAGCTGCTCAAATATTAAGCATACGCCATGTGCAACCGCAAAGTGCAAACCAAAAAATCCATTAGCCAAAGTGTGCAAATAAACCCGCTGCCTTTTTTCGAGCCTAGCCAAGCAAATGAAAGCAAACGACATGCAAATAAACAAGCTACACAGTAAAAAAAACTCTCTGGCATTTATAAATAATCACTAAAAAAAAAGGGACATCAACAGCCAAACGTGGAACAGATTTGCATGTTGCTGATCAAAATTCCTGCACAAGCCAAAGTGTAAGTGATGTCCACATATCGCATGTATCTCGTGTGTGTAGTCGAGTGTAGTGTAGCACAGTGAAGTTTTGTGGACACACAGATAGACTTGATAGATAAACAATGAATAATTCAAAAATTATATATAAATGGCAATAAAATAAAATTATAACCCATTATGGCTTTGTTTTATTTTTGTTTTTATTCAAAGCTTGCTTAGAACTGTTTTAAGCTTAATAAATTTACTAAAATTGTTTTACATCTCTTTTATTTATTCACCATAATAAATATACTTCATTGTTTTTTAAAGTGTTTAATTTATTTTAAAAACAACGGTTTAAAATATTTTTTTAGTCTGTTAAATATTTATATTCATTTTTAGTTCAATTATGATTTTCTTCAAATTGTTTTACACTTTGCAAATTTTACTACAATGGTTATAGAACTTTGCATATTTGGCAAAACATCACCTGCTGAACTGTTTTTTATATCTTATCAAAAATTATGTAATTTAAATATTTTTTTATTGTTCCTTCACTTGCATCTATAATAAAGAAAAGAAATTCAAATTCAAATAAATGCCACTCTTGCAACTGCCACAGAAATGTGCATATTTGAACGCATGGAAGTTGACTCAACTGCCATTAAATTTTACAACTTCATTTGGAGCTAATTATCAGCTCGAAAATAGCCAACTGTCGCAGCACTAACGGCACATGCAGCTGCCCATAAAAGTTTACAAGTGCGAAATTGCATTTCATGAAAAGTGTCCTTGGCTTCAGCATGGAAGCTGCTATTTTCAGCTACTTTTTTACTTTTTTACTCTTCTACTCTTTTGCTTTTGCATTTTCATTTTCTTTTGTTGTTGCCGCCAACGCTTTTTAAATTCACTTATTCAAATTCTGCTTTAGCTGGAGAAAGAGAGAGGGAGAGAGAGAAAGTTCTGGCTGCTTTTTGGACATGTCACGTGCATAACGAATTTGTTGCCAAAATCTGTTTTTGATTTAGTGAACAGCTTGCACTTTTTCCGAGGCTTTTATGACTCGATCTTTTTTGTTGGATTTTTTGGATATTGCTGCCGAAGTAAACTTGAAATAAATTGAATTTGCCGGCCTATGCAAAAGTGCATGTCCAACAGCAGCCACTTGACAGTTGGCTATAATCAAAGTCTGGTCAAAGTTTCCCTATTTGCCATCTATTGCTGCCTAATTTTTGGGCCACGTTCAAGTTGAGGCAATCAAACAAGCGCATTGCTGATTAATGTGCCTCAGAAATCAATCAATTCTTCTCAAGTTCGTTGTTGTTTTGCGTTGTTTTATTCGTCTTTTTTCGCCGTCCGCTTGATTTTATTTGATTTTCTCTCTCTCGATGTTAGCTGCTTTTGTTAGCACGCGCAAATTGTGGCAAGGAGTAGACCTAATTAACACGTCCATACATCAATCATTCTGCAAGGACTTCAGTCAGCGCCAGAGTTCAACGAAGCGCATTATTGTGCGTAAATTACTTAGCTGGTATGGCAATTGCTACACTGCCAGAAAAATCATCAGCTTAGGAGAATTCAAAGTTAAACAAATACACATTTTTTCAATTTTGCAATACAGTTCGTTCGAAATTCATGAACAATTTTATACCAATTTGTAATTGAGTGCTAGGATTAAACAAGATATATATTTAGCTCATTTATTTTCTTAATTTTTTCGAGTGTATGTATGTGTATTGAGTGTGTGTGTATACTTGTTAGTGTGTGTGCCATACTCATTCTTCCATACAATTGCGCATAGGCGAGCGTTATACGTGACGTATACGCAATGCTTTAAGTGGCAAACACTTAAAGTTAGACATTATTCATGCTGGCCACTGCCCTCCCTTTCCCCGCTTTCGGTCTCTCCCCCCTGGCGACCTGTCATGTTAAGGTTCAAAGTTGTTGCATGCAAAAATGTCAGTTTGCATTTGTTGTCGCGTTATGGACAGTGCCAGCGGGGAAGCTGCGTGTGTGGCAACCATTCGCCGTTTATAAATGGCATGGCATCAAAACGTAACAAGCGGCACTAAATCTAAACGACACACACACACACACACACAGCTGCAGAGCTGTTAAGTCGCCATTGGACAGCACAACGTGTGGGGCCAAGCGGCCATTTTGTGGGCACTTTGGCTTTAGCTTTTGGGCACTTGCCGTGTATGTCAAACGTGTTCCACATACAATAAAATCTCTCGCTTTATGCGCTATGCAAAATGCCACAGCAATTCGCACATAATTAAAGTTTTGCATATCAGCAAATTAGAATTACAATAAAGTCTAAAATTCATATCTAAAATCATTTTTAAAATTATCAGCAGCGTTTTGACCAACTGAATTCGAATAAATTTCACACGAATCACCATCATTTTTATTTCGAAAAAAAAAAAAATATATATCAAAAATTGCAATTTATAATCAATTTTGCAAATGTTTCTAAATAAAATATCCAGCTCATGGCAGGGACATTAATCTATATAAATACAATTGACGCAATCGAAATTAAATTTAATTTAATTCAATCTAATTTAACTCTCATAAAAAATTCCACAAATTCAGTTATAAATATGTAATACTTTACATTTTAATTATTCCCAGTGTCGGTTAATTTTTGATCTAAATATTTTCGTTGAAAATTCCAAAAAGCAATAAATAAATGGTTTAATATTTACGGTTCCATTTAAAGTTCAGACTTAAAAATATTATATAAAGTAAATGTTGTAGACACAATTTTTTTTAATTTTAAATTCAAAAATTAAATATTTTATATTAATTTTTTTTCTGAAGGGTTTTGTTTCATTTCCATTTTATTTTGTAAGTATTTACGCTGAAATATTTAGAATCTCTCACAGCCTATAAAACAAATCACAAATAAATGAAAGCAAAGAGGACAAAATACCCAAAAAAAAAAGACCAAAAAAATATATGGTGTTTGATCCGCATAAATATTAATGGTTCTTGTTAGCAACATTTTTTAAAATTATCCATTACCAAATCAGCATTTATTGTCTGTAAATATTATGTGTTTAAAATATTATGCCAATAATTTTAATTTGACGTTTAAGCTGCATTTTTTTTATTGAAAACCTAAATGGTTTACTAAAATTGTTTGCACATTCTAGTAAAAAGTAAGCGTCAACTTGTTTGCTTTAAAATAAATGAAAAAATGCGCATAGTCAACGCAGTATCTGGGGGAAAAATTAAAAAATTTGTTTGCCATAAAATCAATGAAAATATTTATGGTCGAGCCAAAAACAAATAGCTGCATATTTATTTTGCATTTCGTGCATAAATTTTGATGGCAAACAAAAAACTTTCGGACATGTGTTTTAAAGCTGAAAATATATTTATGATGCAGCGGCCCTTTGTCGCATTTCGGGTCCCCTAATGTTATGATTAAAACATATACAAACGTAAATTGTATATTTATTTACTTTTCACTGCATGGACAAAAAGCAAATAGAGAAAACGGTGTAAACAATTGCTAAATCCGTTGTGAGAATTGTGCAAAATGTTTGCATCGCTGAATGAAGTAATCGTTCATGTAAAAATGCTGAAATATTTGTAGTTTTGTATACCCTGTAGAGGCAATTAAAGCATTTTGCTTTTGCACTTTTTTAAAGTCAAAATATAGATTTTATCTGCAAGGGAATCTGGGCTAAAATGGAAATTTATGCAACAATTATCAGTTTTTTTTATAGGAATTTTTATTGCTGCGTTTTTAGCATAAAAAACGGCTGCATTTCTAGAGCAAACACAAAGCTTTGTCTGGCTTTTTGAGCTGCTATGCCAGGAAAAACAAATAAAATGAAAACATTTCGCCTCTACGTATGTATTTTTTGCATGCTCTTAATGTCAAAGTGAACTTTTGGGGCTGAAATGAAAGTTTAGCTGCGAAAATATTGAACGTTGTTTGCGTTTCGTTATTTAATTTTCAGTCCATCAGGCGAAAGTTGTGCAGGGCCTTAGTTGAAAATTATAACGCCATTGTACTGGAGTGCCATGTACTTACTTTAGTCCCAAAGTTTCAGCCACAAAACTTTTGCGAATGTGTGAAGCCGTTGGCAAAGCCAAAGCCAAAGCCAAGTTGTTTAGCCATGGATTTTTTACACATCTTAGCAGTTTGGATGAGTCCAACTGTAGCAGGAAGTGTTTACATATGCGCATAAAGATGCACTTGCCGAGCATCAGTGGAACTTTAGTTTCGGGGCAAACTTAGTTTCATTTGTTATAAATCGTGACTGCATTCGCCGGAAATAATTTACGCTCAGATGGCATTTGGCCTTAGACGCAGACACTGGATAAAACAACTCTACGGATTTGCCAGGCATTGAAATGAAACCAAGTCCCCCATTGGGTGCTGGCTTAGAGCTGCTTAACTCCCACTGAAAGTTGCTCATTAAATGGATTTGGTAAGCATATAAGAAGCAAAATTAGACAAACTTTGGCTCAGAGTTGTGTTTATGCTAAGCTATGCTCCATAAAATATGCAGCAAAGCTTCATTAGTATGAACACAAAATAAAAAATTTCATGTAAATTATGTATACAATTTAAATCTAAAAAAAATTTTGAAGACTATTCATTAGTAAATATATAAATAAAATAATACTACAAAATTCGATATCAAATTTAAATCTAAAAAAATTTGTTAAAGACCGATTTTTATTATATATATATAAATTTGAATTTATAAAATTCTATATCCAATTTAAATCTAAAAAATCCAAATTAATAAAATAAAATGAATAATTCTAGATAGATATTATATTTGTCTTGGATTTTTGCTCTTTATTTACTTTACACTTTTGTTTAATACAAACTAATAATAATCTACTAAATAAGCATACATTAAATTTCAATCTATTGTTGTGAACATGCTATAAAGCTGCATTAGCAAACTAATTAAAAAATGAAATATTTCTAATAAATTGCATTTGAAATTTGCAACATATTTTCATGCTGAATTAACTCTAGATAATTGCGATTTTGTTAGTTTTTTTGCTATTGTTATCAATAATTTAATCACAGATGTTGATTTGTTGTGTTAGTTTACTGCAAAACCATTGAGAACTTTATTAAAAAACTGAAAACTAATTAGCCAAATAAAAGCAAAAATATTTTCATCTAATTATAGTTTATTATTTAGCCATCATCTATTAGATTAATTAGAAAATACTCAGCTAATATTTGATTGCATATTAAAAACAGCAATTGCAATTGCGATTTGCATAATCCATGCCATATTTTGCGTGCTATAACATAATTATCATGTTCATGTTTCACATGTTTGTTTCCATTTTTTATTTGGCATTAGTTGGGAAATTTATGCAGCTGTGACAATTATCCGTAAACCCGAAACTTGTCACAGCAAAACCCCAGAGCAGCTGTACTTTCAAAATAGATTGCGTTGTGTGATAATTGATTACAAATAAACACACGCATATATAGAACCACATTTTTGTTGGGTTGCGAGTTTGTTTGTTTAGGATATGTGCATAAAAAATAGAGTGTTATACCCTGTACTCATTAAAGAAAAAGCATTGCAGGCTTTGCCTCGTTCGATCTTTGGCAGTAAGGTCTAGAAGAAGAAGCATTGCTGCTGCTTACTAATTATACTGCTAATGTATTACTAATATTCTTAGTCTATATTTAAAATATGGTGTAAAGAGCATTCTATAGTCGGTATCGTCTAACTGATCGCCTCCGTCCTTACTGTGTTTTTTTTAGCTCAAAGGGGTGAGGTGTTTGACCCTGAACCCTGCACAGTTTGTAAAAAAAACCAACCCCCTAAATGCATATTTATTTTATCTTTTGTGACTTGACTTATTTTCTGTTTGACCAGGTGCATTGACTGTTTGTGGTTGGCTCGAGCCAAGCACGCGGTTATAAATCTTTATTAGCTGCATTCGAGCGCGTACTCAGCACAATGGCAATCAATTAGATAATGTCACTTGTCCAGCAATTTACATAACCCTTCCCCATGCAATGCTCACTCTAATCCCCCTCTCCACACTTCATTAAGCTCCTCTGAACAAGCTCTCCATGGCTGAAGTGACCAAGCGCCAAGTGAGCTTGTAATGAGGCTTAAGCTGCTGGCTTGCGTTAAAGTCACATCTCTGCTCTCCCTCAAGAAGGAGATTGCGCTTTCTCTCTCTCTCTCTCTCTTCCTCTCTCTTTCTCTCTCTTTCTTTTTCTCTGCTTTCTTTCCATAGCTTATTCAGCTATGGCCCTAGCGCTTGTCCCATTAAAGCATTTAAAATTAACCCGTTATAACATACATACTCTTAGTTATATAAATAATAAATAAATAATTATTCATTGAGATCAATAATATAAAATAAATAAACAATTAACGTATAAACACCATTCAAATTAAAACAGTTTGGATGACATAAAATTGTATTCCATTTGAAAATAATAAATAATAATATGTAATTCATAAAATATTCATATAATTTCAATTTTTTTTTTTTTTCATAAATTTGTTTGTAGGTATTTAACATAAGTATATAAATACAACTTACGTTTGAAAACACCAATTTTGTATAATATTTTTATTAGATATTTGTATCTTAACTAAAAGTGTTTTAAAATTCAAAATGTTTTGGGTACTTTATTAAATTTTAAATATTAAGGGGAATGCTTTGAAAACTATTTATACTCAGCAGCTCTAACGTGACTAAATTTGAGGCGAAAAATAAAAAAAAATTATTGTTAATGTTAACTTGAAATATTTTTAAAATTTTTGGTAAAATATAATAAATAAATTTTTTCCTATATGTTTTAAAATGTCAAATTAATTATCTTTAAGACTTACGAAAAATATCTGAATCTTAATCTTCATTTTAATAATTATTTTTCGATTAGAAACTGATTGCTTGCCTTTTGCTATGCTTGCAGGCAGTCTAGGGTTAAGCTAGTTTAAGGCAATCCATTAAACTGCATACACTGACAGCAATGCCCATTTTATAATTTATCAAAATGAAAATTGATGCGCAGCATCTACAGCTACAGCTTTTCAGAGCGCATTTTCCAGCTGTCTACAAAGGCGAGGAAGGAGATGAGGGGAAGTGAGATGGAAACTGCACCTTTTGGGCCAAATCCCTGGTGACCAAGTGGGTCGACATGCCAGCGTAAATACCAAAAATGCTTTGGCCAATATTTGGCTGCACTTGCGACACGCGCTCTCTCTTTCCCTTGCTCTCTCTATATATTTTTCTTCCGCTTTGCAGCTTGTTAAAGCGCCTGCAAGTATGCAATGTTCTGCTTTAAGTTGAATTGTTTTTCTTTTATTGGCCGGAAGAAGCTGAAAGCAGTGGAAAGCGTCTGCGGAGCGAAGGGAAGTGCACTGCGAACCAGTTAAGTTTGTTATCCGGGGCAGTTCGTGACTGCCGTTTGCTTTTATTTACGCTTCCATTTTCATTTCTTTTTGCCTGTAAATAGCATTAAAAATAATTTTCCGGCTTAAAAACGCAATACAGCAGCACAGGCAGCGTGTTGACAGGCGACGGCTTATGCACTTAATGAAATGGACACGGCAATTGTCCGGGCGTAAACATATACGGACTATACGGCTATAAATGTATGGCATGCATACACAGTGAGAAAAAAACATGAAGTCCGTT
Organism: Hypselothyrea guttata; assembly: GCA_035045125.1. Taxonomy (NCBI): domain Eukaryota; kingdom Metazoa; phylum Arthropoda; class Insecta; order Diptera; family Drosophilidae; genus Hypselothyrea; species Hypselothyrea guttata. The sequence continues at coordinate 882,585 of JAWNNJ010002265.1, forward strand.
CCTAAAACCATAAATTTCTAATTATCCATTCTCATTAAAAACAAAAATGCCTAAGTTGGCAGAATTAAATTATAAGATTTAAGTTTATTTTTAAAAACTTAAATTTAAACATTTCCATTTTTATATAATAACAAAAATTATTAACGTAATTGAAAAATTAAATCTTACACTTAAAAATTAAATCAAGTAAAAAAAACATTTATTTTCCTTTGTAACATTTTTTAATAAATATTTTATTTATTTTAAAAATTATTCCATTAATAAACCAGCTATAAAGTTGACATTTGTTGTTTATTAATTTAATATTATTGAATATTTGAACACTTTTATTTTATTCGAAATCAGTTAAACAAAATTGTATTATTAATTTTAGATATATATTCTTATTCATAGAATCTCTTAATATTTAATTTTGTCAAGATTACAAACTCTGAGATTAAGCTCATTAATACTTAACAGCATTCGCTCAGTGTACAGCATATGAAGATGGCAGTGTCTGTGGTTCTGGCTCTTGGCCAGGCTATAAATTGGGCCAACTTAAATTCCATTTCACACATGTTTCGCAACACACACTGGCACACGTACGTATTAAAGGCTTTGTCCGCCAAGGAAAGCAAGTAATGAAGGAGAAGAATTATATTAAGCGAAATATTGTTTGCTTATTTCAAGTGTTTTTCCAGTTAAAAGCGTAATTAAGCTTATTGAAAATAAGCATTGAATTAAAAGAAAATTCTCGCATAAATTGCCTTAATTTTAAACAATAGTTAACAAATGCAATAGGATTAAAAGTTGGCCAAGACAATTAAACGCAATTAAAAGCTCAAATAAATGCTCCATATCACTTGCATAGCACTGCAAAAAATAGTCAAGTATTTTATGAAATTATGCAGCTGTTTAAATTAAATAATTCCCAGCAGCAAAGTTTGCTATCTTAATGCACAGGCGGCTCTCATAATCCTCAGGTGAGCAATTAGACAGCATTATAATGCTAATAAGCCCAGTGTCTAGTGTACATTTTATGGCCAAATTAAACACAATTATTTGAAATGGTCGAAGAAGATAACTTGGGCAATTCAGAAAGCAAACACGCCAAACAAAAGCCTGTCTCTAGACCAAAAACTGTATTTAAATTGGCGTCATTTGTTAACGAGTGACAGAGATTTGCGAACCAAGTTCGAGATAACCACAGCCAATAATAAATCAAAATGAAATTAATTTATTTTGCACATTTTGTGTGGCCCGAGGAAGTCCGAGCACAAAAGGAATTTTCAATTACGATGCAATGCACAAAACAAAATGTCAGAATTAGTTATTAAACAAAGTTCTGGCCCAACAGCAGTCAATGGCCAGATAGAGAGAAAAGAGATATATGCCGAGCGAGATAGATAAGTTTGTCAAGTAATGGAAATTATAGCAGCAGATGCAGATAAAGACAACCAGGCAGGCAGGCTGGAAGGCACAAAACAACAGGAAACAACAGCACTACGACCATGAAGTTGTAATTAAATATGCAGATGGCTAAATGAGCTCGGACAGGAAACTGCCCAGCATCCGAATCAGTAGAAAACTGACTAATCATAGCAACAACTGCAATTAACATAACAAAAGTATAGCGACATTTGAATGACCTTCATAGTCCGCGTAATTAATTTTTCAAAAAGTATAAATTATGTTAAATAATATATCTTTTTTGTGAAGTATTATTTTAGCTTCTATATTCTTTATATAGTTTCTGTTGTTGAATGTTTTTTCACAATCGATTTATATTTTTTACGTTCATTTCAAAATAAATTTTATAATAATTGTATTTATGTTATCTATTATAATTTCGAATATCCATTATTTTTTATTTATTAATATATTTCATATGTAATCTTTTTGATAAATATATGTACATAATTTTAAATCAAATTCACATTTAATAAGCATACGAAAATTAAAAAAAAAAAATGTATATGCACCATATTTTTTTTTATTTGATTTTTTTTCGTATTTCTTTTTATTTTAATATATAGCTTAATCTGCATAATTTAACAAATATGTATTTAATTTTTCATAAATTCATATATTTTATATTCTATTTTTTTTTTATCCAAATTTTTTCGATAAGTTTAGAGCAATTATAAAAACAATTCAACAAATAAATTATTTTTATTTACAATCAATTTCACATAAATTACATTTATTGTTTTTCTTCTGTTCGGAGCCCTAAATAAGGTTTATAATTTACTCAACAGATATGTTTTTAATGTACAATAAATTTTATATGTAATTAATTTTGCCTGTAATGTGTCTGTAATCTTCCCTAAATAATCTGTGTAGTTTAATCAACAAACGGTATTTTTAACAACTATGAACCATAAAAAATGTGCTCAGAGAACTAAACAAGTACAATTTCTATCATGTCACATAATTACTGAGAAATTTGTTATGCTCTCGACAATTAGACAGCTTTGGTAGAGTATTTGGGCTAGAGCTGAGGCATTTCCGTTTTAATAGACAGCACAATATTAAACTGCATTAACTCAAACTAACATTTCTTCTGCGCTTCAGTCTTTGCCTCCTTGTTTGGATCATCGTCGACTTCTTCGGCTGAAGGAACTGGCAATACGATGACGCTGCCGTATTCCACTTTGTTCAGTTCAGCCCTGAGCTTCTGATAGCAATGGTGACCCGGAGCGAAACCAGGTTCCTGCTCCACAGCCGGAGGCGTGTAATCAAAGGCCGTGATCGGAGATTGAGGGACAGGGGATGTCGAAGCGGATGTCGAAGCGGGTAATTGGATGGTGTTTTCGGAACACGGTTCAGGTTCGCAGAATTCATAGAATGTATCTCCCATGGAAATCTCCTCTTCGGCTTTATCGCCAAACTCCTCGGCAATGAGACGACGTGCAAGTGGCACAGAGCGAAATTCCGTATAGTGCAGCTTACGGCGACGCTCGAACTCTAAACGGCGTACCTTCTCATCCATGGACTCTGGGAAATCCTCATCGTCCGAAGAATCATCCGAATCGTTCTCAATGCCGAACGATGGCGTCTCTGATTGTGCTGCCAAACGCAGCTTCTCCATCAGCGCCTCGGTGTCCAGATCATGCGGCAAATCCTCCTCGAAAACAAACGGAGTCTTCGGCTCATCGATTATCATATGGCCGTAGTCCTTGTCCGCCGGATGAAAAGTCGCCAGCACATTCAACTCGTCAAATTTGGCAACCTTGGGCAGGTTTGCCACTTCCTTCTTTTCCCCCTTGACCTTCAATATACCGCGAACACTCGGCGTCTCCGCATCCATTTCGAATTAAATATATTTGATTTTATAGATTTTTTGTATGTTAAAAATTTTTTAATTTCTCGCAGCAAGCAATAATATTTTTTTTATACTAGTTGTGTGAACGGCAAATTGTGAAAAAAGATTACATTTGAACAATAAATTAAACTGTGTTTGAAAAGTCAGTGATTGCTTGTTAACAAATTTTAAAAGTAAATTTGTGTAAATATGTAAATGAATATGATGATATAAAAGGTCATTAGTTAAAATTTATTTCTACTAAACAGATTTAATAAATGTTGTATTATTTAATTCTTTAAACTTAATTTGTAAATTCTGTTTTGAAGGGAACCCATCAATGTAATTAATAAAAAAATTATTAGTAAATGGAACGTGCTGATTACAAAATTAAAATTAAATATCTTTAAAGTTTTTTTTATTTTTTGTTGTAAGAATATAAATTAATTTTATAATATTCATATCCGATTTTTTATTAATTCTATTAATAACTCACTTTTTACAAAACTCCCTTCAAAAATATAGTTTTATTAACATCATAATAATTTAAATAAATTTACTTTTATTAAATGTATAATTTTTGCTATAACTTATAACGACTGCTAGCTTTTAAACGTCAATAAACAAACTCTCAAAAGTAATTTTCGCAAAACACATTTAATATAATGGAACTTTATGAAAAGCGAATGCGAAAATGAAGTAGCTGAAAAGCTTATTAAGAACTAAATGGATTTTCGCATGCATTCGAAACGAAAATCAGTTTTCTAGCACAATTGCAGAGCCACAAAGAGCACTTAGGTCGGAATACCTCTTGTGTGTGCGGAGCATCCCTACTCCTCCCTACTCCCTCTCTGATAACTAATCCCAGTTGTTGTTGTTGTTGCGCGGATGTCAAGCACTTTATGCGCTGCAATGGCTGAAGCAGAATGCGCATGATGGCGGCCACAAAGTAAACTCATTCCGATGTGTTCATCAACGGCAGCTGCTGCAACAGAATGTGGCATGTGTTAAAGGGGCGCGGAAAGTGGGGGAAGTTGCATCGAGAAGTTGCTGAGAGTTGTGGCTGCGCTTCATTATTGACCCGAGTTTTTGTTATTGATGTAAACATATTCATCATGGCATGCCAGAGAACTGTTGCTGCTGCTGCTGCTTCTACACTCAGAGAAAAAACCAAACCATTCTGACTTGATTCAATCCAAAAACGGGTCAAAAGTCGTGTTATCCAGAAATTACTTGATTTGAGTAAAAATTACTTAATTCAAGTAAGAATCATGTAATCCAGAATGGCTTGATTTCAAGTAAGTTTTGGATATTTAGGAATATTCCGGATTGATTTAATCTATCCTGATGTTTCTTGAATCAATCCTGTTTTTTCTTAATTCAATCGTGATTTGACTTGAACTAAAAAAAAAACAAAAAAAATCGTTTATTTTATTTTTTTTTTTTTTGTGGTTGCATATTTTATTACAATAGTGAATTGTTATAAATAATTGAATAGTAATATTTACTTTTTACTCATATAATAATTTTTTTTAGTACTTACCTGCGGCAGGAATCGAACCCTGAACCCAGTGATGCCTGTGTGAATAATGCCTTCGTGCTAGTCCTCAGCGCCGTCGTCAATGCTTTTCGACGTCGGTTCATTGCCGATCATAACACACACATACAACAAATTTGTGAAAAAGGCATACAAAAAACATATATTGCTGTCCTGCTCTTGTCGTCATGGCAACGTATGTAAACAAACCAAATTTTGTGAAACAGGCATATATTTCATATTGCTGTCCTGTTCTTGTCGTCATGGCAACGTGTGTAAACAAACCAAATTTTGTGAAACAGGCATACACAATATATTGCTGCACTGCTCTTGTCGTCATGGCAACAAGAAACTAAGAAAGTTTTCGGCTTAGTTCAAGCGTGTGTTTTCTTGAGTTAAGCAAAATGCCACTTATTTCAAGTATTTCTGACTTGAAACAAGAAATATATTCTTGTTTTTGAATGTAAGCCAGATTCTTACTTAAATCAAGAAATATCAAGTAAGAAACTTTCTAGAATTTTTCAAGACATTTGTCGGATTGATGTAAGCCATAAAAATCAATCCGGATTCTGGCTACTTTTCCCTGAGTGTACTGCTGCTGCTGCTGTTGCGGCATCTGTTGCCGCTTCACAACACTTGAGTGCACATATATTTCAGCCGCAAGAGGCTGAGGCAGCTGAGCGGGCTGTGGGCTGTGGGCGTGGCATCGAGCATGTATTGCGAATTGATTGCAGCACATTATTTCACAATTTCAGCCAGCCAAATAAACAAGCTCGAGTCGAGAGCGCAAAAAAGCCGGAACTCAGACACTCAGGCATGCATATTATGAGCTCATGTTTATCAGCTGCAGTCAATGCGACAATCTCCATGATGATCAGGCTGATGATGAGACCTCATAACGGCATACACTGCAACATACTGAATTATTTAACTAAATTTATTTTAAAATGTGCAGTAAAAACTTATTTTACTAAAATATTTTTTTTTGCTGGTAGAGCAATTTTATTTGAACAAATTACTTCAAGATAAATATAATTTTTGTGGGCTATTTTATTATAAAAGTTATTTCTGTGAAATTTTAATAAAAATTTGAGTTTTTTATTGTATACGAATTTTTTTAGAATATTACCTGTATGACAAAGAAAGTATCTGTAAATTGATAAAAATGTTGTTTTATTATTTGTTACGAAATAAAAGATTTCTTGAAGATTATATTCGGAAATTACGTAGATCTGCTTTATTTGCAAGCTATTTTAAATAATACCTATTAAAAAAAAATGTATAAATTTGTTGTACTTTTTTTTTTTTTAATATATATTTTTTTATGTGTATAAATATTTCTTAATGTTTTTGAGTTGTTTCAATGCGCATCTATTTTTAATACATTTGTTAAATATTTTTCAAAACTTCCAGATTTATTTTGCTGAGTGTACAAACCTTTGATGCCTTATGCAGCTGCTGCTGCTGCTGCTGTTGCTGCTGCTGTTCCTGATGCTGTTGCTGATGCTGGAGGCCAACAGTTTTGTTCGATTTACGAAATTGCAGTTTGGCCGATTGCATTTCTTATGTACTGGTCTTTGTGCCGTCTCAGTGAGGCAAACAATATGTATCTGCGAGATACAAACCGTGTTTGTGTGTGCATAAGTAAGAGTTAGCTAACGCCGCATCTACACAGAGCGAAAAATCTCTCTAAATTGAATATTGAATGAATTCAATTTGAAAAGTTACAATGCTTACGAAAAATTCTATTAAAATGAGTAATTTGGATTAAGAAATAAGTAAATAAAATAAAATAAAATCTAGTTATAAGAATAAATTTATGCCACATTAAACTCAGAATAAAAATGGTAAATTAAATTAATAGATTATAAATATATTAAAAATAATTACAAAAATATATAAAATAATTAAAAAGTACGATGGGACAAAGAACTGCACTGAAAAACACTGCATTTTTCATTTAATTTTATTATTTTCTTAAGTAACTTAAACTTCTCAAATTTATCATTTTAGTTTTAAGTAATTTATGATTTTTGTTTCTCCCTGTGTAGGCGCTCTCTTTCTGCTTTACTACATTTACCATTTCTTGCATGTGCAGCTCACACATCCGTTACGTTGCAGCCAGTGCTTGCCACATATTCACGCAATTTTATGGCAATCATAAATTTCACTTGATTTTGGCTTTTCCGTAAAATTGTGCGCAACACAATGCGGCATCCGTTGCAAGTAGCTTCCGTATCCGTATAAGATGCGCCCTCTCAACGTATTTCACGTTATTGATATTAGCCGCTGACGCCTCAAAGGGGAGTGCCCAGTTAACAGAAACAGTTAACAAAAGTAAGTTGAAGTTGAAATTGGTCGATTGCAATTTCCATGATATAGGCTTCTCGCAGAGTATTTCGCTTTCTCGTTATGCATATTTATTAAAAACTGTCTGCTGCGATTAAAAGCCAATCAGGCCAATTGCAAATTCCTTTTATTGGGCGCAGCTTTATAAATATTTAAAATTTAATTTCGGTACCACAGCGCGTATACTTGATGTGTGTGTTGCGGCGGCTGCAATACATTTTTCTACAGCTAGATTAAAATACACATATGTGTAGGTGTCGGTGTCGGTGTCGGTGTTGGCATTTCTCTGTGTGTGTGGTTGCATATTCCCGACTCTTCCCCTCTCCCTCTCCACCACCCACGTCTCTCTTTCGCTCTGTGGCTGTTTGTCTCCCAGGTAGCTTGACTCGGCTTTTGGCTCTGCTGCAGTGCAATCGAAGCGTAAACCGTTGAAGCTCACCCGGCCCCAGCAGCTACAAAATACAAACACGTTGAGCACAAATGTAGCGCGTTTCCTTTTTGGCTTTTACACTCAACACACACACACACACACTTTCCCCGCCCCCTCTCCTCATCCCAAGCACTCTCAAACGGGATAAGCAACGAGAGCCTTCAACCAAAAATGGTTGCAGTCGGACGCCACCAATAGCACTCTGCACTCGGCTAGCTTTCTCTTTTCTTATGGCCTTGCCAAAGAGCCAATTAGAGAAACAACACAATATTGTTTCATCAATATGTTTTATATTTATCAATCTATTTCAAAAATATTTTGAACATAGACTAATATAACAGCAATGAGTACATATTTCAAATATCAACTGTCTATATTCAATATTACGCTCGTTATTCGGTTTTTATCTATTATGATTATGATGCTTCTGATCAAAAATATATATATTTGGGAATAACTTCCCTTCTCCATCTTAAATTAATTTGCACAGAATTATTCAACCTGTTTTTAAATATTCTTTGGGTACAGGGTAGAAAAACCAAAGCAACAAAATACATGCAGTGTGCACGCGGGGGCGTATGTGGAATGTGTGGCAGTTAGCTAGCGCTTGACAGCTTGGCAAACAGTTAAATAGAGTTGGCAGCACTCCATGCTTTGTGGTCGAGCGACTGTTATCCCATCATGACAGCCAGATGCACATGCGACGTTACAGGTTGAAGATTTCAGTTGAAGCACAGTCTGAGAAAAGTGAAAAAATTGAATAATTAATATGTAAATAAATATATAACAGATATTAATGTAAACAATTTATTGATTATTTTAAAATAAATAATTCGAATTATGTTATAAATAATAAAGTAAAAAAAGATATTTTACTATTTGTATTATTTGTGCGTTTATTTAAAAATGGGTTTAAGATTTGAAAAAAGAAAAAATGAAAAAGAAGCAAACTAAAAGCACAATTTAATTTGATAATAATTTATGTAATTACATATGTATATACATAAATAAGCAACACAAAAATATAACGAATTTATTAAACATTAAAAAATAAATAATTCTAATTGAATAAAGTTAAAAAACGAGGTGTTCTACTATTTGTACAGTTATAGCGTTTATTTAAAAATCGGTTTAAATTTCACTTTTCTTCCAATAATTATCGCCGTGTCTAGCAGGAGGGTCCACAGCTACTACAGCAGCCGCCACAGGGTCCACAGCAGGGTCCTCCGCAGCATCCGAAACAGGGTCCAGTTGCACAGCAGGGTCCACAGACGTTAGGACCGTAGCAGCCTCCGCCGCAGCAAGGTCCGCAACCACCGCAAGGTCCACAGCACATGATTAGCAATTTCTTTTCTCTGGCAGTAGAATGATAATTATAAAAAACAAATAAAATATTTTTTAATTTTATACTCACTGTTCAGAAAAAAAATACTTAAGAAAATTTATTAAAACCAGAAATTATAATAAACGGCTACAAACAACAAATTTGGACGTTACCCGTTGGAGTACAAAAGTAACAATGAAATTTGTATGGAAGTTTTGGCACTTCTCGATTTTGAGCTGTTATTTTTGAAGTCAAGGGTAAGTTGTTAAGATAAATTTTGACTGCTACTTGATAATTCCAACAGCAAGTATTTTAATTTTAATTTATCACATTATTTTCAAATCTAACGATATTATTTTAAAATCAATACTTTAGAGTACGCAAAAGCGAAGTCCCCTTTCCATAAATATTTCCTTTATGCCACAGCTGCATATATTACTATATATTTTTTGTGACATTTAATTGGAGGCTGAATTTGAAGTCGCAATTGCAGTTTCATGGGGCCGACAACAATGGAGCGCTAATGAATATGAATAACAAGACCGCAGAACGAAAAGTTGACAACAAACAGACAAAACAAATAAAACGAAACTAACCAACAAAACATGCACAAGAAGACAGAAGAGGACCGAGGACAGAGACAACATCTTATACATACATACATAGGGAAAAGTCCAACAAAACGAACCGGATCCGAACAAACTACTTACTTCTGACTACTTTCCTACTTACCGAGTACTTAGCCCACTTATGAGCAGAATGGAAACAAAACTTACTTATGCCGCAAGTTGGGGCCATTTGTTGTTGTTATTGTCAGCGTCTTTGCACATAATGTCAACCGCTGTTAAAGTTAGTGTTCTACAAACACACATATATATCGTACATATGTACATATTATAGTAGATTTTTTTCTCGCTGTGTAGCGTGCCCTCGAAGCAAACTTTCACAGTGCAAAACTCACATAAATTACACAGAGCGCCAGCAAAAGTCACAAAATGTCAAATGCAGCGCAAAAACTAAAACTCAAATTGCAGCGAATGAAGACAAAACACATACAGTATTACACTCATAGTCATGCACAGTGTGACAAAAAAAAAAATGCAGAATATTATTTCTACGCAGTGGGAAATAATCAAGAATTCTGTTCTTGAAACTATTTTGAAATTTATATCTTACTGAAAACAGGTTTAGTAGAGGAGACAGAAATTGTAACAAGCTGAAAAATTTAAATACATATAAAAATATAATACATAATTTTTTTCAGTGTATTTTGTAGCTATTATTAGTTTTGTTTATAATTAATAGCAGTTGTTAATGTACAGAAAAATTGAAATATTTAAAAAACTTGTATGAAATTATTTATAATTATTCTAATATATTTTTATTACATATTTTTTCGCTCTGTGTAGCTAAAATTATGCCAGTGCAAGGGCTGACTCATCGTTGCAGCTTCCATAGACACAGGTCCTAGGCTGCAGGAACTCTCTGCTTGCAAATGCCACCAATTTGTAGTCATCGCTGGCAATATATATCTGCCTCACCTACTCCCACATATTCCCCCATTTTCCCTTCCCCTCTTCGCCCTGCAGTGCTCCACTTTCAGGCCAGACCGTGGCTGTGGCCAGCCTGTGGTCGATATGCGTTTGTTTGGCCTTCAAAACTGACAGCCAAGCGACAGCAGTCGCGCCCACAGCTAGCAAAAGTATAAAAAAAAAATGCACAGAAAAAACGGTCAAAAGTTAACTATGATTTATGGCACCTGGGGCAACGGCTGTCGCAATAGAAATCGACCAAAGCCGCTGCAATGCAGCCAATTAAATTATTGAAAAATATGCAAAAATACGTGTTGAACCACAGTTGAGATCCCATCGAATAAAGAGAGCATAAAGATTCATTCGGCAATAAAAAGTATATATTTCGTAATTGCAGCAAATAAATTTATTAACGAATTTAGCTATAAGATATTTGTTTTATTTTAGTTATAAAATATTTTGTTTTATATTTTGCAAATGAGAACTATATTTTATGAAAACTACAAGCTAAAAAGTTTCACTCTTAATACAAGATAAATGTTTGTTATGTTTGGCAAATACAACTTTTTTACAAACTGCTGCATTTACAATACAACTTTTATTTTCTAATCTGAAAAACCAAAATGTAATGTATTTTTATACTTCATTAAAAATTCGTTTTTTGTTTTATAGAGTAAATAATATTTCTGAAAAAAATGTAAATCAGTTTGTTGGTAAAGTAAAACTTTTTTACAAAAATTTTTCTAGCTACACAATGATTTTGATGATTTTTTTAGAAAAACTTGAATTTAGATTTTTTTAAGGGAAAATAATATTTTATACAATTTTATATATTTTACTAAATTTATATTTGTATATCGAAATAAAAAACTTGTTGCTACATATCCTATTTTTCCATTCTGGAAATACGCTTTTCGCATTAAACCATTGTCAGCTTGCCAAAGGGAAAACCTGTGCTTAACAGCTCTGTAAATCTCAAAGACTTAAGCAATAAGCGAACTTGCCAAATTCATCGATTGTTTGAGATTTCTTTGCTGTTCCGAATGTGTAATGAAACTATGCATAAAGACCAAATCAGAGGCAGAAAAAACTGGATGAAATGCAGCCAAAAATCATGCAAATGAGTTTAACAACAGCAGCATGTCTGATGGTATGGATTCTCAGCTTTCTCTGCAGCAGTTGCTCCGGGTACACATCATAGTCGAAATAATGGTCATCAAATGAAAATGAATCTGGGCAATTCAGTGAGCGATGGAGCAGACATAGAGGCAGACAGACGCAAACGGCAAGCCCACACCCAAAACAGAATGGGCGGAGCAGTTCAGTCAGAAGCGCCCGACTGCAGAATACCCTGTAACCTAAATTGACAATATTATTTGAAAATATAATTTATAAATATTTATCAAATTATAAATACCATAAATCTTCTTACCTTTTTGTCAGTTACACGTTATACAGATAAAGTTTGCAACATTGTTTTCTAAATATCTTTTGTGTTTATCTCTAGATTTCAATGCGCTTTTTAGAATAGAGAAATATAATAGTAGAGGGTATATATTCTGAACTACAACTTTTTACGTTCAATATTACGCTCGTTCTTAGGTTTTTACCGATTAGGGCGTAAATGGGGCGTGTCATCTTTCATTTTAAATAAACTTAATCTGCGTATGGTATATATCTATTTACATTTTAAAAATGGCTTCTCTATCTCTCAAGGTTTTCGAAATATCAGCCTTCATACAGACGGATAGACGAACAGACAAAGCTAAACCAACCCACATAATCGTTCTGATCAAGAATATATATATTTTATAGGGCTTGCAACATCCGTCTTCTTTCTGTAACAAACAATCTCCCAAAGTAATTTACCCTGTTTTTAGCCAGTTTTTCATTGGCTAGAGGGTATAAAAAGGGGTTCAGTGGCAATGATAAAGTTGATGATGATGATGATGATTATTATTCTGATGGTGATGATGCTGATGATGATGTTGTCGCTGACGAACCATTGCCAGAAACTGTAAATGTTGAATGTGATGCGTTTGCGTCTGCCATGCAGTTGGGCGTGAAAATGCAATTTACTCGGCTCCGGGTTGCCAGCTGTACTTTGTTTAAGGGGCAACTGCAACTAGAGAGAGAGCGAGAGAGGGGAAAAAAGTGAAAGAAGAATGAGAAAAAAAGTGAGCAAAGTAAGCTTGCCACAACAATTGTAATTAAAAGCAACGCTAACCAAAATGATAAATATCTTGGCAAAAAGCACAACTTGCCGCAAAAAGTGCAAACAAAGGCAAAAAACTTGTACTTGTTGTACTTTTACTTTTTGCTTTTGTCTACGTCTGTTGCCTTCCCATGTTGTTTGTTACTTTTCACACAATCTACCCCAATGTTGCCTCCTTCTTTCCCCTCCCTACTCACACACACACACACATAAAATGGCCGGCCTGGGAGCTGCCATAATACAATTTATACGACAACACTTTAGTGCAAAGTTTATGCGCAGTGTTTACAACGTGCCATAAAAGCCGGACAATACACGCCAGACGCAGGGGCGGAGGGAGTTTCTTCAGGATTAGGGCAACGTTTGGCTATAATGTAACCCGTAAATGTACTTGCTTTCGCTGCGGGTGCGTAACAGGTACACTGAGCGAAAACTAGCGCTCTAAGAATTTGCAGTATTCACCAAAGATTCTATGTATTAAAACATAATTATAAGAAAATTAATAAAAATTATGAGATTCAGATTTTTCTTAGCTCTAAAATAAAAATTCTATTTTTTTAAATACAATTTTATGTAGCGCCATCTAGTGCACAAACTGTCAACCAATTTCGAAACGTTACATTTAAAAATATTTTTAAAAAACCCTAGAAATACTTGATTTTTTCTCGCTGTGCACAGCCCGTATAAGTAGGATGATCTGTGGACATGGCCAGCGTTGTAGTCCGAGTTAAAGTTGAAGTTGAAGCTGAAGTCGGAAACGCTTTGCGCTTGGAGTTCATTGCCATCTGGATTTTCGCCTTGTTGAGGGCACAAATTGTCGCTCGAAATTGGCAGCTAGTAAAAATTAAGTAATAAACAAAACCTTAACGCAGGTTGTGGTAACAACAAATACTTGTGTATATATTTAAGTGCATAATCCAGACAATTTTAATGCCAACAGCGACATTGTCTGACAGTTTGTAAACATTTAACTGAAGTGACATGGAAGTTTTGGTCATGGCTGCAGTTGCAGCTGATGGATGGAGTTTACGTCGGGTGTTAAAAGTTAACACAGCTCAATTATTAATCGCTGCAAGCTATGCCAAGCTATGAAAAGTCTAAGCATTGTTTTATATAGTTTTCTGGTAAAACTAGATAGTTGACATTGTCCAGCTAGGTATACAACATTTTTGTGGCTTGAGAAGCGAATGAATATACTTTAATTTAAAAATATTCAATATTTTGTGATTAAAATAAAATAACCTAAATAATGTTGCCCCACGTTGGGCGCCAAATTATCCATACTAATTTAAATTTAATTTATTTTGATTTTTTTTGTATTAAATATTTTGGTAAATAAGATGCTAAAATTGTTGGGAACTTGAAATCTCAAAACATTTTTACTTGAACGAGGTTCTAGGGGATCTTTGGGTGCCAAATTTAAATATCTCGCATCTCTCTGCATTCTCGATTAAGTTTATATACTAAATACCTTTTAAAATTCAACTCAAATTAGAAATAGTTCCCTGTCAAACCCAGCTTAAATTGCAATTGATTAAATGTTGCCCAGCATATTCACAATTGAAATAACAGATAAGAAGAGAGAAAGTTGGTGTGTTTGCCGAGCTAATACCGCACAATCAATTAGTATTATATAATTTAGAACACAATGAAATGCGATAATTACATAGTTAATGGAAAATAGAGAATTTAATTAAAGCAAACAGCAAAAGCGCCAATGGCAGCTGCGAGTCAGTTACAGTCATGCTCACTTTGTCAGTGAGTTAATCAATTTTACAACAACTCGCACAGTGGGCAAAACCCACACAGAACATCACAGAACAGAGGGCAGAGAACAAGAGGTAGGTGACAATTGGCATAGGCAAAGGAGGTAAGGCTCTGAGAGGGCCTTCATTAAACTGAGGTGGCAAACGCCGCAATCTAATTAAGTTTTTGCTGTTTGACAATTAGACGATAGCAGCAGGGGAAATGAAATCAGCGCTAAACAGGCAGCGAAACAAAACAAATTATAGACGCAAATGTCGGCAATGAGAGCTGACAGCAACACTTTGCCGGATGCTAATGATTATGCCTCGCATAAACAAACAAACAGCAAATACCAAGCAGTTAGCAGAGAGCTGATCAGTAGGGCAGAGGGCTACAGTCGGACGCAATCGGCAGTAGTAAGCTTTGAACTTTTCTCCACCAATTATACTTATATTTTTTAACAGTGTCCCCTTAATATTATCGCAAAATTGTCAAAAATTTTCATATTTTACTTTCTCACTCAAATGATTGAGAAACATGCATACCGCTTGAAAATCGGTTGAGTTTTGGCAAAGTTATGATCATTCAAAGTTTATCAAAAAAGGTTTTTTTCATTCCAGGAGTGATAATTTCCCTTGATAACAATATTGGCCATAAGATCTACATTTTTCGACCAAATGGACCCTTTTGTAGTTTTAAAGTACAGGCTCTAAATACCGAATGCTGCAGATACAATTTGTAATCGACACACATACCGACAAATCAATAAATTTCAATGTGCTGTGAATTGTAGTCATGGCCGCATCAAAATTAATGTTATATTCACAGGCAATTCACATCGCTGCCTCCTTCCAAACTAAACACTAAACACAACATACGCTCCATCAATTTCAATAAGTTGCAGTTGGAGTACCGATCAAATCGCTTGAGCGCGACTCCAAAACGCCGCCACGTGCCACGTGCCACCCCGGCACCCTGCCACACTTAATTGCTTTCAATTTAGACACTCAAAGTGCCACAAATTACACGGCCTCCCAAACAAACACTTGATGGAAAACTCGAAGTGACCTGACCACAAGTGCGGCAGAGACTTTCGCTTTATTTTCACTTCCTTCGCTTCCGTCTTTGTCTGCGTTTTCATTCTCTTTTTTTCATCATTTTCATAAATTTGCCTTAAATTGACTTTGTGACGCGCTGCGTTACCGAATTGAGACACTTGTGACTAATTTGCGACACATTTCACTCAAAACTTTGCCACCACGAAAAGCACAAAAGTATATACGAAAAAAAAGTGGATTTTTAAACGCATGCAGATAAGTTTGCAGTGGGGTATGCTCGACGAGAGAATATAATCAAATGAAAATTCTTCGTGTAAGTAGGTAGGTTCTAAATCTACATTTGATGTCAAAAGTTATGCAATATGCTTTCGTTAATTCTGGCTCTTTCGCTGTTGAGTTTTCGTTATAGGATAAACTCGTTGAATTTTGCTTGATATTCATTTATTTTTCTATTTTTGAAATCCCTAGTTTAAATTTAACACTCGTTGGCAGTCCGGTATTGTCAGTTCTTGCTGTTTTTTTCCCATATAATTTTTGTACTCGTTACTGAAACTGCTCTTTATACTCTCGCTGTTATTGACGCTCTGGCTAGTTTCGTTACTTGTAGAATTCTCCCTCCTTCTTCTCTCTCAAACTTGAAGCTCTAATTTTTTGAATCTTTTTCATTTTCTGGCTAATAAAACTCGTTGATATTCCTCATTTCACTCGTTGCATTGATTGTTAAGATGTTAAGATTGTTAAATAAATTATGATTAAATAAAATTAAAGACAGAATCTTCGATCTTCTTTAACACAAATTCTTCCATTTACTAATATCCCATGATATCAGTGCACTGATTGCAGAGTATAACAGCTGCAAAAAACTGGAAACTAACAAAAATCCCGAAAAAAAATCAGAGCGCCAAACTTGTGTCAACGGTGCAGAGCAAAAGGAAAAAGGAAAATGTCAAAAAGGCAGCGAGCAAAAAACAAGCGGGAAAAACACAAGGAAAAGCAGCGCTGAAAATTAAGTGGAAATGAATTGCACGCTTGAATTTCAATGGGGCGTCCGGCACGTTAATGTTTACTCAAGTGGAAATCGAGTCATTCGCTGCTCACAGCTTGTCACAGAGCCACGCCCCCTACCATATACCACCCCCTATATCCATACGCTGCCCATTTCCGGTCGGCAACTTTCTGCACAAACCACAAAGCCAAAAAAAAGTTACAAAAAAAAGGAAACAAAAAAATGATGAAAAATATTTGTGGACAGAGCGAAAGGGAAAAAAGTCGTCTAACAATGGCAGCAGCAAAAAGCCAATTTCCAAATGGATCTCAGCTAGGCAGCTGAGCCCCAATATCTTGAGAACTTGCACCGAGTTTATCACAGCGCATTCTGCATATTTAAATTAATTACAATTCGAGTGCAGTTTATTTGCACAATTCTGAGCAAGTAAAACTGGATTTTATTTGTTGTAATTTACTAAACGAACTAAATAAAGTGCATGAAAACCACAGATGTTTCAATAGTAACTAAATTCATTTATATTATTTAAATAAATATTAAAACAAAATAAATAGTCTTACAGTTTTGTCTCTCTTATTATTTCAATATAACTTCTTTAAGAAACTATGAAGCTTAATCGCATTCTCAAACAAAAATATTTTAAAATCCATATCGCTTTATCAAATTTGCAACACTTTAGAATGACATATTTTATTTAATCGTAAAAAATATCTTGGAAAATCAAAACCATCTCATTCTCTCAATAAAATCAATTTATTTAAGCAGATTTAAAAATACAGATCAATATTTTCATATAGAAGCTTTAGAGAAATAAATGTGCAGTTCTTTAATCCAAAATGTAGTCTAATATTTTTATTTAATAATTAGTTTTTACTATAATTTCAATATTTGTAAATAAATTCCTAAATGTTCTTAAGTGTTAATCTAAAAAAAATTTTCTTATACAAATTAAAATTTAAACCAATATAATCTTAAAAATGTTGCAACTCTTTAGACTAGAACATGGTTTAATATTTTAATTTCAGTTGGGTGACTCGAGCAGAAATCATTCTTTTGCTAATCCGTAAACTTTAAATAAATTGTATTTCGGCAAATGCACAGACAAGACTAGAAGTGTTAGCTGTAACAACTTAAGAGCAGAACAAAAACTTAAGATGTACTATTAGCAATTGTTATTGTTGCATGCCACAGCTGCCTCATGCCTGCTGCCTGCTGCCTCCTCTGCCTCTGACTGTTGTTGTTTGGCAAAAAGTTTTGTGAGCAGCAAGTTGAGTTAATTTGTATCCACAACTCAATTGCAAAAGTTTAAGCGAGCAAAAGATTTATGAAGTTTATATGCAATAACATGGCAACAGAGCAACAGAACGAGAAAACTCAAAAACAATAAACAAGTCGAGGCAGAAGCCAGCAACATCAGCTCTATGCCAATGCAGTAATAAGCATGCAGAAGGCAGAAGAAAGAGAATGCCAAAGATGGCTGCGAGCATTGCAATCAGCTTTGATAAGCAGCAAATGGCCAGTTCAAATGATAACGATAACGATTTGAATCGATAGCAAGTCAACGTCAAAGTCAAAGTCCAATTGACTTTGATGCCAAGACCAAAAGCTGTAGCACGAAATTAGTTTGCCTTCGGGCCAACAACTCAATTTTCATAACAATTTTTGCGGCTGCCGAGCCATAATGAAGCATCATTACATCCATGTTGATTTTGCTTGCCGCTTTTGTTACAGTTTCCACAGTTGCAGTCGGGGCTTTCAGCATCGCTTGTATTGCATGTTATTAAAATGCATGTTGATTTAACGCGCAGCTGTGCCACGATTTGTGTGCTGCTATAAAATATGTATTTGGCAGAATTATTAACAGCACCAAATGACAGCACGCAAAAAATGCAGAAGCAGAAACAGAAACATCGCGTAACTCAAACTTTTGCTGCTTGTTGTAGCTGAAAATACGCTGCAAATTGCTAAGGAAATTCTATCTGCATTGAGTGCAAGCAAATTTCCCATTACAATTGTACAATTAAAAAATATTCTAGAGCTTAACATCATTAAATATAAGTAATAGAACCGTTGAGTACAAAAATGAGTTGGGCCAAAATATTGAACTTTCCAAAAGGGGAATGGAGTTTCGATATTTAATTTATTTAAAATATAAATATACAATATATTAGTGGTTTAAAATAAAGATAAGAATTGAACTAAAATATACTTTTTGAAACTTAAATAATTACATTAAAAATCTGAACAAGATTAGGTCAATAATTAGATAAACCTGGCGTATGCGTAATTTTTTAAATTTTAATAAATAGATATAGTTGGATTGCATTTTATTTAAATTATTTAAAGTATAAAAATATGAAATATTGTGTTCAAAAATATAAATAATTGAAATTTATAAAACTTATTTAAAGTAAAATATATACATTAAAAAACTACAAACGATCAGTTAAATTATTTGATAAACTTAGCGTATGCGTAATATTATATAATAATGGAAAGGGGTTACAAAATATTTATAAAAATCTGGCAAACTCTTTTGTTGGGTATATAAAAACGCAGTCTGTATGCGCTCATTCTCGCATTGTTAGCGAGTGTGTGGCATTGAAAAGCAACTTTAGATATACGTGGCGTATGCGTAATATCAACTTTGCATATGCATGCAAGGAATTTCGAGTTATAGTCGAGTCGCTGTTGCATAATTTCGCATAAATTGCGCTGACATTTTTTAATCTATGTTGAAAGTTTCGCTGCGCAGAGAATTGTATAAACAGAGAGACGGCGATGCAGAGTTGCAGATGGAAATGGAGATGGAGATGGAGTTGGAGAAATATATCAGCATTTGCATAAATCCCAATTGCAGTGCACTTTGCCATTGCCGTGTCTCAATGGCCAAATAAAATATCTGGCCCTGGTCCTGGAGCAGCTGCACTTTAGTCGTTGGCATCTTGAAGATTCATAAAATGTGTATGAGTGCAAAATGTTTTAAATTTATTACAATAAAACGAGCTGAGGCAACGCTCGACGCTCGGCGCGTACGCAAATGCGACATAAAACGCTAAAAGATAAAACATCCAAAACAACAAAAAAGAGCGAGAAAAAATGACAGAAAGCAACTAAGGCAATGGGCACTTTTTTATGCGCCTTAAAGTGCGCTACATAAAAATTGCCAACTGAAATACACATATACACACTCAGGTAAACTGTGATGGAATGCATTGATGTGACTACACAAAATGCGAAAATTGTTGCAAGCACGCAGCTTACGCTCGTCAAGGTGAAGGGGGGCAGGGGGCAGAAGGCAGGGGGGCATTTATGGGCCAAAGGCAAACGCAAGCTTTCAGTTTCCGTTTCCGTTTCTGTTTCAGTTCAAGTTGGTTGTCGTTGCTGCTGCTTGTATCGGTTGTTTTGCTCTGCGGCTGTTCATCAGTTTCCCGCCACACACAAAGCAGACGCATTTATTACATTGCCTTTTTTAGCATTCTCTTCGCTTTTTTTTACATTTTACTTATGCCTCGGCCTTTTAACTGAAAAATTGGCACAGTGCGTCGCTTGGCATGCAAAGCAACCATTTTCATGCTTTTCTCTTTTACGTTTCCACTGTTTTTTTTTTTTTTTTGTTTTTTGTTTCTTTTTTGCAGCATTTCGTTGTGTTTTTTTGTGCTTTTTTCGCTTTTTGCCTTTTGCTTTCTGGCTGCTGCCATTGTCAGTTGGCCACGCGCCTGACACGCTTCACTGGCCCTGGGCCGAGGCTGCCTTTGTCTCATTCCCCTCACCTCCCTGCCTCCCTCTCACTGGTTTGGCCTGCTTATGAGCATGCCACACTGCGTCGCAAATCAGCTTCATTTTTGAGCTACCCTGTAAACTTGCCAGCGTCTATGACGAACTAAAATTAAACTCAGCTGCTAGTACAAAAAATAATGAAAATGAATCCTTGTAATCTGAAAATAAAGTTATAGAAAAGAAAAAAAAATGAATGAGTATTAACTGAAAGATAAATAATGACTTCAAAATATGAATCGACGATTAAATATTGAATGTTAATAAATTAACTATAAAATTCAAAATATATTAAAACTAAAATGAATCGATTAATAGGTTAATTAAGGAAATGTTTAAAATGAATTTAAGTTAAAGAATGTATATAAAAATAATTAACAAAATATTTGTAGATCAGATGCAAAGAATTAAAAAGTATTATATTGGTAAATATATCGGTTATGTTTTTCCCACAGTGTATATTAAATAAAATATAAATATATATAACAAATAAATATATTTATGTGAAAGTAAACAAACTAGGAATGCACATAATATGCTAGTCAACAAAAATAAAATATATTTATACAAAATAAAGAAAAGTAGATAGGCTATTATATAAATATTTTTAATATAAAAATCTATTTAAAAATAACATTTTAATTAAATATAAATTATAATAAAATTTTATGAATTATATAGAACTAGGGTATTGGCCTATTGACTACAGCTCGACATGAACTATTAGTTATAGCTGTGGTTACGTGTGTATCAGTGTGCATCTGTGTGTGTGCATCTGTCTGTGTGTGTGTGTGTGTGTGTGTGTGTGTGTGTGTGTGCGAACTTGAATGCTTATTGAAGTGTGTGTAAAATCAATTAATGTGCTGTTTCCTTTTCAAGTTGTTTTAAAAGATTTACGCATGGCTTCAGCATGTGTCAAGTGCAACTCAAACAGAGCCTTACGACCCCAGCGAGCAAATCAATTTGAAAGCTATATGTGTGGGGCACTCAGGGAGGGTAGAAAGGGGGCGGGATGGGGTGGCGTGGGGATGGTGCAGTGGTTTAGAGCGGCAATAGAAAAGATTCCGTTGGCTTGTGGTAATTTGTAGTAGTTCGCTTTGATAATGAGATCAAGAATACAATAGTTGAAGGCGAGTTGGCAGTTGGAATATCTTTTAACTCTTCGTTTAGCTTAAAGTCGCTTCGGTTCATACACAGCGAGAAAATATAATTAATTAGTTAACAAAAAAATAAGAAAAATGATTAAAAAAATATAATAAAAATATTTCTTTACAAGTTTTCATTTTTAAGTTAGCATAAATTTGAATCTCAAATTTGTCTTCGCGACTATGATGTTTTCGTTTGTCGGAAATGTTTCTTTCTGTGTATGTAGGGCCCAACTGCTTTAGAAGGCTTTGGGCGGGGTATAGATATTGAGCTGGTTGAGCAAATATTTGGTTCGTTCGCTTTTTGTTGCTGACAACTGACCACAAAATTTGTTTAACATGCCAAGCAACTCAAATTTCATGCCGCATTGCCTGTGCAACTGACCCAGTTTTGTGGCATGCTGATGAGAGAGTGTGAGGAAGAGGGGGCAGTGCTGGTTAAGGGCATGGGAAGGGGGGCAACGCCTGAGCAAACAACCGAGTGCCAAAGATGATGATGGTGCTCTTGCTGTTGATGACTCTGCTGACTGCTGCTGACTTCGACTCTTGGCCGGGCCAAGAGTCAGGCGACTTCTCTCATCCGAACCGCAGACTTTGCTCAGTTGCTATGGCTCTGGCAACTAAAAGCCGCAACAATTTCATTAAATTTACTTGATGGCATGCCGAAAATATGACAAAGGGACTCTGCAATTGCACACCATGCAATATCTCTCCAAATATACACCAAATACACAGACATACAGCAAATGCTGGCATTTATGTCACACGCAAACTCAGTACAAACCCATCCTACTTGCAAATTAAGATAATAGAAAAAGCGTCAAAATGCACAAAATAGCTTAATGTACCATAGCTAAGTTTCAGATAATTATAATATATTTTATGTTTAAAGTTAAAAATATTACAAAATATTCAGGGCATATTTGTCAGCATAAATATGTCATTTAAATTTACTCTAAATATAATATGTTCATAAAAATGCATATTATATTATTATTATTATCAAAAATTGGTAAAAAAAAAATATATATTATTGCATATTTGTCAGCATAAATTATTTGGTTTCAAATTAAACTTATTCAAAAAATAAAATAATATAAAAATGTATATATATAAAAATGTTATTTCTTCGCTCTCAAAGCTCTTATCAATGTTGCCAAAAAAAGCTTTGCAACATTGATCAGCAATTAACATATGAATAAAAATATATAAATACCATGCACCAGTTGATTGTCAACCTAGTTTAAATTAAACATTGATTACGATGAATTTATTCGGCATTCTCGTATGTATCGGACTGTTTGGATTGCTGATTGCTCCAGGCTCTACCGCTTTGGATTCTGCAGATGTTGCAAAGGATTTTCAAGAGGCTTGCCAAACTATAGTAAGGTTTTGGTTCCAAACGGCGAACGATGAGTATAGTAAATGTTGCAGAGCAATCCTCGGCATCCTAAATCTGCGCAAAACGCGTGAAAATGTCAAAGGTTATTGTGGACAGTGTACGCAGGCATCTCGTCAATATGCTTATGACCAGTTAAATGATAAAATTAAGACGTCAATAGGCAGGGAAATTGAGATGGTAAACGGAGTTCCAAAATTGCCAATGGATAATGGTTTTGTTGTAAACTAACGTTATCAAATTAATTCCTGAAAAAAAAAAACGTGAATGAATATAATATTGTTCAAGTGACACATGTGCACTTCTCAAAAAATTCATAAATTCATAAAAAAATTTAGTTATATTATAATATATGCATTTTTTGGCTATTGTACTCTTGAAAATCAAAATGTATGTAATTTGCAGAATGTATCAAAATTACAATAAAGATGGTTTATAGAATTGTCAAAAAATCTGTTGATTTTATTTTATTATTAAAATGCTTCTTTTTCGTATGGAATTTTCTTGTCTGATGCGTGGTTTTAATATAATTAAATGTCATTTGCACTTAATTAATAGACCCTTTAATTTTTTTAAAGTTCAGGGTCTAAAATCTTCAATTTCTTTAATATTTAGTAAATGTCTTTGTGTTAAAAGTTGTTTGACCTTATAGGTCAAAATTTGCGATAATTATGAATATATATAAAAAAAATTTGTTTAGAAGTTCCGCACGTTTAGCGATTAGCTCTCGGCTGGGCATTTCCATAATCTTGAATGAGTCATTCGTTCGTCTTCAAAGTGGAAAAACCCGTATGCCAAAAAAAATATGTAATTTTGACAAAAGCCGCAATTTCACCTATAAGTGTATAGCTTTGATTAGCGCTATAATTGGTGCTGAAGTTGATTTTCGAAATTTATTGGATTTCAAGATAATTATAATAATCTATAAAAATTTAAGTTTTTGGAAAATACAGCAATTTTTGATTTATTACTTTATTTTGTCAAACAGATTATTGAAGAATTGAGTTTAACGATTTTAGTAATTTTTTACTGCTTTAGTTGTGCTAATAGGTATTTGATTTTTAAAGTCAACTGCTTAAGTTTTAACGAATTTATTTACATTCCAGTTCATTTAAAATTTTTACTTTTATTTAATTTAATTTTTTTAAATGATTGAATGAACTCTGATCTGGTTAGCGATGCAGCTCAGTTAAAGCTATCATCATTCATTTGGTCGGAGCAATTCGTTAAATGGAACGTGTTGCGACCAGATTAATTGCATACAAGTCGCCATTAACCATGTAAGCGAAACTGTATACATATATGAGTGTGTATGTGTGTCTATGTGTGTGTGTGTGTTAATGCGACTAACTGTTGCTATTGCTTATCGGCCAAGGCTAACGGCAAACGGCAATGGCAAAAGCGAGATGCGAGGATTAAGCCGATGGCAATGGAGGAGTATCGCATAGATATGCAGTCGGGCCAATTATACGGTTTGTTAACACACAAAACAGAAAATGTAATTACATTTGAAAATGGCGACGCTGGCTGGCACACTGAGAGCAATAATCAAGAATGTTGTGCTTGAAACCAAGCATTTCTAGTTTAATATCTTACTAGGAAAACAACACGCTAAACTTGAAAAAATATAACTTAAAATAAAATATAATAAATATATTAAATAAAATAAAACAAATTATTATATTCAAGTTATTTAAATTATTAAAAAATGTTTTTTCTTAAAATTACCTTTTATCTTACATCATATAAATATTATTTATTTTTAGCATTTTTTTGGAAGTTCAAAAATTTGGAAATTCAGTTAATTTTTCTCTCTGTATAGGCAACAGCAGCAGCATCGCCTTTGAAATCGGATTTAATATTGTTAACTGTGTGCAAAACTTTGTCATTTAATTTTGCAAATTACACTGGAAACGCAAGAAAGACATTCGCTGGGGGCAGGGGGCAGGGGCGAGGAGTGTGAGCCATGAACAAATGCAAGTATGCAAATTGTGCAAGATGCTGCCAAATGCAAATGTATCTGCCGCCATTTTGGGCCAATTCCCCGCCCCAACTCCCACAATGGTAGCCTCCACCGGCATTGGCAATAGTGCTCATAATACGGCTTTAATGCTGCAACTAATGAGCCTACATTAACGGCATTTGGGCCCAGTATTTGCCACGCGAGCTGCCACCTGCTGCTGCCACAAGTTGTACACAGAGAGAATAATTCAAGAATTACATTCTTGAAATCATAATGTATCTGCGTGAAAAAAAAATGATTAAGTTGGGACAAGTTTGTAATAATTTTCAATTATATTTTAAGCAAACTCCATAAACGTATAATATAAAACGAAATATTTTATTTGCTTCAACGAAGTTTATTATTTTATTTTATATATCTAAAAATATTTATTCCATTATCAAATTTGTATTTTTCTTTTTTTCTGATTCTGAATAATATTATATATCAGAAAATTCGGATTTCAATTTAAAAATATTGTTGGTAAATTGTTTGCTCTTATTAATATAAAAATGACTTTTGTATAATGAATTTGTATTATTTCTTTATGCAAACTCTGTTTTTTCTTATTTTAATATTTTATAAGTTAGTTTCGAATTTCAGAATACAACTTTGTAGATGTTGTACCCCAATTTTACCATATATCTAGAGTTTTTGGTTGAGATTGGAGATTCTAAAAAAAATAAATTTGAGTTTAACTTTAGAACGTAATTTTTCTCTACGTGCAGCTTTCTTTCTCTCTCTGTCTTTCCAATTCATTCGCTCTCTATTTTTCTCTTCTTTTCTCTCTCCTATTACCTGCCGCTTTTTCTCTTTTTCTCTTTCATATATCATGCTTTTTTGCCCCTATGCTGCCTCTGTGCTCTGTAAAGGCTTAGAGCACTGCAGTTTGTCACGTAATTTATTAAAATGCTACACATACTCACACACCTGTACACATTCACATACACATACACACACACACACACACACACACCTGCACGTACAGAGCCATACACACGCCTACACCTATATACAATTGGCGTAATCATCGTTATGGCATCGTCATAATCAGTACGTCCATTGTATTGCAGCTCATTGATTTGCAATTATGACACGTGCCAGGCACGCTTTAAAGCCATACACACTCACACCTGCTCACTCGCACACCTACACTCAATCACACACACACACACACACGCGTACAAATTCACCCACACAATTACAGCTGCTTTTTAAAGTCAAATCACCGCATAATATAAATCCGAACATTTCGACCACAAAGCGCGAATTTTACGCCCACCGTAGAGCAATCAAATTAAAAGCGATTTGGGATTTGCAGCTCAAGCATCAATTTAACAAGCTCTTCAAAATGCTCACATTGGTCAGAGATTGCGCTACTTAAAGTGGGGCATATACAAATGCTTACGAAGTTTGTTGATAAACAAAAGACAAAAACAAAGTTAATAACCCTGTATTTCCCATTTTTCAATGGGTACAGGGTATAATAAGAAAAAAATGTAAATAAAATAAATTTAAATTTAAACAAAAATATGAAAAAGAAGTTAAATAAGATATGGAGATAAATATACACAGTAAGTAAATTAAATAAAACATATTTATAATACCTCAAATATTCAATTGTTTAAGTTTATAGTAACAATATATTAAACAAAATTCTTAAAAAGAACTTTTTAAAGTTTTTGGCAGAAACTTTTCCTTGGCAAAAACTAAAAGTAAACTTGCTTAATAAGAAAATATTTATTTACAATATTGTAGAATAATATGTAAAAAGAACATAAAAATATATTTATAAATGTGAAAATAATTTGTAAAAAAAATTTAAAAGTAAAATATAAATGTTTCGGTTTATTGATTTATTTATTTAAATGTGAACAAGACCAATTAAACTAGAAAAATTATACTGCAAATTAAATTTATTTTATTTCCATGTTATTTTTTATTTTTACAAAAATATTAATATCGAAATAATAAAATATTTCCACTCTTTTTTTAGATTTTGACTAAATTTTGGCTTTAATTATTTAGTATTGCAGGGCAAATGAAGTGCGACCTACTTGAAATATAATTTGATTCTGCCATTGTTGTAAACATTATTCTGCTATTTTTTTGCAATTTTATTGTTGTTGTTTTTGTTGTTGTTGTTATTGCTGTTGTTGTTGCTGTTGTTGGTTAGCTTCTTGTGTTGTCACCATATTACAATGCTTAATTTTATTGTTGTTTTTATTATTGTAATTTTGTAAATCTTTTTGTGAAAAACTTTTGCAATTGTATTTTCTTTTTGCTATCTCTTGGCAACAAAATTGCCGTTGCCTGACATTGTTGTATGTTTGTGTGCGTGTGTGTGTGTGTGTTTGTGTGTAAAATTAGCATCATTTTGTGTGTCTTTTGTGTGTTTGGGCTGCCTAGGGCTGAAGTTGGCTTTTCTTGAGTGGGTTGTGGGCCGAAGCTGTTGGCCTTGTTGGCAGCTGTAGATACACACACACACACATACACAAAGACATAATCAACTGCGTCTGCAGGGGGTAGGAATGGATGGGGCGGGGGGAGGGGCATGAGGAAGCCAGCACAAGAGACACGCTGCAAAGTGCGCAGTAAATCAAAAGTTGAAAATTATAATAAAGTCACTTTTGCTGTTGCTATATCATGCACACTGCCCTCTCCCTCCCACCATACTTTCCCCTTCCTCCTGCTCAGCTTCCCCTCTGGCCAAACAGCCGTCCAAAGTGAACTGCTGGCTCAACTTTTATCAAGTTCAGTTGCATTCACAGCCGCAGAAACTTCTTTGCCGGGCTAATAAAAGCCAACATTTAGATTAACTGTAAATTGTGTTATTTTGTTTGCTTTCTCTGCTGACAGCAAGCGTTGTTGTTGCTGCTGCTGCTGCTGCTGCTGTTAATTTGCAATGGCGCGTGCTGCTCCGCAGAGTAGGCAACACTTTTGTGCACAAATTATGGCTGAATGTGCCAGAAAGGAAGTCAATACTTGAAGTTCTGGCAAGCAGCAGCAGCTGCCAGCTGAACAGTCTAAAATAATGCTCGAATAATTCGCAAAAAAAAACATCAGGCACAACTGAGCTTAATTCTATGTATATATATAATATAGAGAAATTTCCAGTGTAAGTTTTATGCATTTCAAAAGGGCAACTTCCGCAAGCTTGCGCTGCCTTTAAGGGCAAGAACTAACACACTGTGCACACTGGCTTAAAGATGCAGTAAGACTTATTTCTTTTTAATATATTTTATTTATTTAATTTTATTTTATTACATTAATTATTGATGTATTGAATCTCTTTTATTGTTATTCAAAATTTGTTTGTTTTTCATTTTATTTTATTTTAATATGAAGTTGATGATATTAAATTTTTAATTATTTTATTTATTTATTTAATTTTATTAAGTTAATTATTGACGTATTGAATCTCTTTTATTGTTATTCAAAATTTATTTGTTATTAATTTGATTTTAATTTAATATGAAGTTGATGGTATTTAATTTTTATTTCTTTTCATTAACTATAAAATATTAATTGGCATTTAGTTAGCTTTTTTTAGGAAATAATTAATATCTTTAATAGTTTTTCACTTTATTACAGGGTAACAGGGTTTCGATTATGGCTCTTTTAGCTGACTTTTGTTGTTGCTGCTGTGACATTTGTGCCGTTTTTGCCGGCTTTTAGTTGCCTTTTGTATAAGCTTCGGGCCATTCAATGCGCTCTGTTAATTTTGCGCCAACAAATTTGTGTGAGCCAGCGTCTCGAATCGAGAGAAGAGAAGGCTTAGAAAGCGGGCAAAGCTATCAGCATGCGCTTGAATTATTTATAAAAGCCATATTCAAGTAGCATTGAAGACCACAGGGAAGGAGGAGAAAGCCAAAGGAGAACCGAATGCAGGTAAGTGCCTTTTGGGGCCACAGCGGAAATGTTAACTAGTTTGAGTTTTTGTGGCAGCGGCAGCGGCAGCGGCAGCTTGACAATGGCATTAGAATGTCGAAAACGAAAAGGAAAAGGAAAACTTTACGCCAACGATGCTTAGTCACTCAATTAGCACGCTGACTACTTTCTATGCAAATCTGCAGACAGTTGTGGCCAGTTAACTGCCAGCAGGCTCATGGCCACAGTGAAGAAGCCTGAAAGCTGGCACAAATCAGACATCTCAATGCCCCACCATTAGAAACTACAGCAACTGTACATTAACTTCTGTCTGTTGTTGTTTCATTAGCGAGGACAGCGCGCCCTATGACATGCTGTGGCTGCTGTCTCAACTTCAAGCAGCGACAACTCGCCTTAAAACCTTTCGGGTAACTTGACACGCTGACAAGCCACCAGGCACCAGCCACCGGCAAATGCGCAACATTTTGTGGCATGCCCCGGAACATTCGCCTTAACCGACTGCAAAAGAAATGCAGTAAGAGCAAAGCAGGTTTTGCATATGCTAAAAGCCAGCAGAAATCGATAAGAGCTGATAACGCCTCCAGCGAATTGAGCCAGATGATCGCCATAACAAGCACAGTTGGAAAATCAGAAAGACAGAAAATAAAATGATAAGATTTGAAGAACAAAACTGTTCAGAATGGCATTTTCTTTTAAATTAATCTGAGCACATTTGATTGGCATTTAGAGAATCGTACATAAAATGTGATAACTGTAAAAAAAAAGAAACTGATAAATTTAAAATTTAATACCGAATCTCGTCAAAATTTATTAAGTTTAAGCACTAAATAAACTTAACACCAAGCTCTAAATATAATCATTAAAGATTTTACGTAAGTATTCAAGAGTATCCCGAATTAGTTAAATTTCTGTTTTGTATTTTAAAAGATGATTAAAAAAAAATATTTTGTATTGGTTTAAAAAAAATAAATAAAGTAATTAAATCTTAGAACATTTAAAAGTTTCCAATAAATGTTTTAAGTTGAATCGATGCCATAGAATATTTAATAAATTATTTTACAACTCAACATAAGACTAAATGAACTTTATTTTTCTCTTAAGTGTTTTATTTAAAAATTGATCAAGCTGTTGTATAGATAAAAACAAATATATATAGATTTATTGCAGTTATAACTCTCATAAATAAGCTTAACTCTGCTGATGCCCTTTAAAAAATCATTGATAAGGCTGCAATATTTATATATTTTGTTTGTTTATTTATCCGCAAGCGATACACCTTAATGCAATTTGCTTTACACTTTAAATTCACGCATTTCGCACACATGCAATCACACACCCAAACACAGGCAGGCACACACACACACACACACACACACACATGCACAAAAAGGCAATGCGTGTATCTGTCAGCCCAAAAAAGTGCGCTACAAATAAATATAAATTTTTTTCACACAGCCGAGTGCGCTGGCAAACAAGTTCATGCGTCGCTGCCATAAATATAATTTTTTAACTTTATTTGATTTATGCATCATTCACGCGCAATTTATCGAAAAAAGAGACAGAGATGGCGATAGAGCAAGAGACAGAGAGACAGAGAGAGAGAGAGGCTGGTATTCATATGCAATTGAAAACAAGTATTCGTTTGGCTTTTGATACATAATGCAGCAAACATAAATGATTTTCAATATTTACTCGACTTACAAGCATTCTGATTTATACGCCATCTCTCTGTGTGTGTGTGTGTGTGTCTTTGTGTCTGTGTGTATCAATAACAACATCAACATGCAGTTATTACAGCAACAATCACAATAAGAAGGCAGGCATGCGTAAGCCTCAGCGTGTTTATATATTTACTTAACTTTTCTGCCCTTGCCATTTCTCCCTCAAACACACAGGCATTTTATTTGTTTTTCCCACACACACAGCAGCACATTTGCATAATGTTATTCACACACACACACACACACGCATACCATTAATATTTGCATATGTCACACGCATAAAGAGAGACATCAGCAGCGGGCGTGCATGGCGTATGAGTGATGCCTCTGTCATTTGTGGGCATTAAAGATATAAACTGCGATTGCATTCGCATACATTTATTTATATTTATAAACAGGTATTATTATATTGACTTAATGCCACGCGAACAAATAGCCAAACGACACAAAAAAATGTGATTGATAAGCCAATGAATTGATGGGCGCAAAGTGAGGCTAAATTCGATTGACATCGCACATAAATTGACCGATTGCTTCAGGATAATGTCTACAAATTTGCTTTAAACATTCGGTTAGAGTTCCATAAATTATGCTAAATTTATTTAAATTCTCAACTATATTTTGTATATTTATATAAAACTGTTTGTCCTGACTGACTGACTTGCTATCAATGGATCTTGCCAAAATCACTATGACGTTAAGATATATTTAAATATAAAAGATGTTTTGTTGTTATATCAATGAACAAATTAAACTATGAGATAGAAGTCTACAAAATAAAAACCTCTTAAATAAAAAATAAATAAAAAATTCGCTGAGCAAATTATTTTATATTAATATTACTGTTTTATTTTATTGTTTTATATACATATATACAACACGACATTAGAATTTTATTTCATTAAATTTATTATATTAAAGTTTAAAATTATAATTAAAACAACATAAAGCAATTCACAAAAATAAAATTAATTTTAGTGAAATATTTTATACAGCGCTGTTAATTTCAATATTTAAACTTACTTATATTTGATATATGTATTTTTAAGCAAATATAATTTATTTATTTTCTTAATATTATATGTACTACTAATTTTATAAAATAAACTTTATAATTACATTTTTATTCTTTTAATACGTAAGAAGTCGTTTGCTTATACAAATAAATGAAATACTTAAATTCTGATAATTCTTTCTTTTAAATCTGTTTACCATAGATCTGCATACCCAGTGTCTATAAATTCCCCAAATGCGCATTGAGGAGCACAAAAACAATAATCGCCAGCATGGCGCACCAGAAGGCAAAGACCCAGTGTTGTAGACATCTCGATAGATCTCGATGACATCATCGTCGAAATGTTTGCACGCCATGCTTTGACTTGAAATTTAAAAGCGAAATTTGTAAATAATTTGCGAAATGTTTGTTGTTAGGGAAAACCCGACACACTTTGTTTTTGGGGTTTTCAACACATTTGCTGTGCCATGACACTATGGGGCATTTGAAAAGTTTTTTTGGCATTAATGTATTTTTTGAAGGTATGCAAATTACCAATGTTTTACTGTTATCGTATTAAGAATTGGTCACACTGTTATGAAATATACCGCAAATGTTAACTTAACAGCCCACTGTTAAAATAACAGCTGTTAAAGTCAGCTGTTGCAAGCAGTCGTCACTTGTTTACATTTGCTCTGGTTTTGTAGTACAAGTTTAAGTTCGTAATTGTTGAAATAAACGTCATTTACCATTGGTTTTTGAAATGGATGTTCATTATTGAGGTGTTTTCTACATGTTGATACCAATTTGTTACTTAATTTGTTCATGTATAGCGGAAAATATGTAAATTTAGCAAGTGATGTTTACGTGTATATTTTTTTAGGAAAGTTTAACTTTGAATAGAGCTACAAAAAATTGGCCAGATATGGCAGATATGTGACTATATACATGTTGTAGCGTTATTAATTCCTAATCCATAGCATCCAGTCTCAATATGCGGAAACTGCGATTTCTCACGAAATTTCATTTTTTAGGAAGCAACCTCTCGATTGGCAATACGGCCCTATGGGACTTGTGACGTATGTTATTGTATGGCAGCGCACACTCAAAAAATTGTTTTTTTAATAACTCTTTTGTTTACCAACCGATCTTGTTGAATTTTTCACCAAATATTTATATGGCTCTAAACTATGTATGTGGAAAATAATAAGCTTACGTGTTTAAAAGTGTGGGAGTTATAGCGTTTTATTTTTATTCATACAGGATTTGAAGGCGGAAGGAGGCGTGGCACTAAAAATTTGAAATACACAAATTTTTTATATGCTTTATACCTACCAATATATTTTGCAATTTTGTTGAAAAAGGATTCGCAAGTGCAGGATATTGGTATCCTTACCCCTTAAAAAGGGCGGTACCACGCCCACTTCTTTTAAAATAAATTATTTTTGACCCCATAAACCCAAATCAAAAAACCAAATTAAAAATTTTTGCTTCGTTCTCGAGTTATTAGTTAATGCCAAAAAAACTTTCCAAATGCCCCATAGTGCATGAGAGCCATGGGGAATTGAGCTGTGGCAGCGTTTTAACAATGATGAATCATCAGTTTCAGTTCGGTTTGACAAACTGACTGAATGCCAAACTGATGCTGGGCCTGTGCTGCCGCTGGCATTGGGCTGTGTTATAATTGAATTTAGTGCTAATGATGGCATTGACGATAATACATAATATTCAAACATTAATTCGGGCGGACATTAATTGATTGATTGTTTGATTGCATTATTGTCATATCGCAATTGCAATTTGGCCTTCATCGAACAACATTTGGCGCCCTGTCCCCAGTTCCTGTTAACATTAATGTTTGTAATTTGTTTCTGTTGTTGTCCTTTTGACACATGCTCGCACATATGCGCGTATTTAGCCCGATTGTATTGAGAAATAATTTAGCAAAATTTACACGATGACAGGCCTAATTAATCGACGCGTAACGAACTCCACTCAATTTCCACGGATATAAATTAATTGGATTTTGACTAACATAAACACTAGTTATACACACAAGACACTGCCTCGAACTCTGCACAAATTACGCTTCAATTATTTAAGTTTCTGTTTTAAGAGCTAATTTATAAAATTCGAAAACAAAATATTTTATGTCGAAAATTGAAAATTTGTTATGGGGGAAGTTTAAAATTTTAAGCATAATTTTCGTACCTTTTTCAATTGTTTTTTTTTTCCTTGAATTATTTGTTATATTTTTATTGGCTCAGAAATAATTTATAAAACACGACACCGTTTGAAAATTGCTTAAGTTTAAATTAAGTTTTGTTCATTAAGAGTTCAAATAAAATGCGGTTTTATCGCTTTAGGTTTCTAGGAGTTTTTAGAAGATATTTAAGACTTTTTTCATTCACATCATTCGCATTTATTGTTAGTTATATTTTTGTTTTATTGTAATAAAAATTGTTTCTTAAATATTATAAATAATTATTATCATATATAAAATTAAATTTTATTTATTATATATTTTTGCTTTTTTTAATTTTTACCATTTTACAATTAAAAAAATATTTATATTTATACATATTTCCCTTTTCTTTCATTAAATATCGTGATAGTTCAGCCTTCAACTTGAAAATTGTGCAATTTATTTACAACTCTCAAGCTCAAGCTGTGCATTCAATTTGTCTGCAGATGTATTGATTGGTTTTATTGCAAAAACCAAGTTCAATTAAATCAATGAGAGTAAATTAAATTGCAATAAATATGCTAATCGAACACTCTCTCGACTTGTGATGTGATTTTAGCTGTGATTTAGCATATAACCCCATGTTGCTCCGACTGATTGCTGGCAATTTATAAAATGGCCAGTGCTGCTCATGGATTATTTTAATTGTAAGTTATCCGGACTGAGGTTGGCTGCAGCAAGCGCAAACTTACAACTGCCAAACTGGCAAACTGGCAATTTGTGTGTGGCATCATGACATGCTTGTTACGATCGGCCAACCGTGCGTATGCTTAATCTCATGCATATGTGCATGGAAAGCGTTGCGCATACGTCAAGTAAGCCGCAACATGGAATGGAATGGAATGGCAAAATGTGCTATTTACCAGCTAAACAAAAACATATTTGCTGTAAATTTAACACAATTATGTTTTTGAAGCCTGACATGTTTTCGGTTTCGGTTTCGTTTCCATTTTCGTTTTCTGTTCGGTTAGCTGCAACGGTAAAAGTGTTGCAAGTGCAGCAGCTATGCCACAAGCTGTTGCACATTAATTAAGCTCGGTTGCTTAGCCAACGTTGTGCTATGTGTGTATATTGTGTAATGTTATATGCAATTTCCTGGCCGTAATGAGCTTTATGACTTGCAACTTAAGCAATAAAATCATGCAACAAACACACAACACTTGGCCATGTTGACTTAACAAATGGCAACATCTTGTGGCAGGCTCCACTCTGCTGTTGCATAAAAATCTCATTTACACTTCATTCGGCTGCTGCACGGACACAAGGACACATGACGCTGCGCCTCCAGTTTGCCATCTCCTTCTCTCCTTTTTTTTGGCTTGAGGCATGCAGCATGTGGCAGACTTGTGGTAGCTCTGCTGTCTCGTTCGCTCTCCCTCTCCCAGTGACTTTAGCTGTTGTGGTTTCAAGTGCAAATTAGTTTTGTGCACGCTACAAAACTGTCAAGAGTACGAGAGCACGAGCTCTATATCTGCCTTCCTCTCTGTGGCAAGAAGTCTGAAATTTCATTGCACTATAAAAATGCCACATAAATTTGCATTTTCACTTTCGCCATCTCTTTCGCTTTGTGCATGTCTATAGCCAAGAGGCTCTGCTGACACCTCATCCAAAGGTCAAACATTAAGCAGATTTGCTGCTGGGCTTGGCAAATTATTTATAATTAATTAAATGCAATTAAGACTGTTTATGTCATTGCAAATATGTGCATGAAGCAAAAAGCCAAATATGCAACATGTTGCAAGCAGATTTCAGTTTGATTTTGTGCCGCAATTGGGTGCATGAATTTATTGAAATATTGGCATATTCAAACATTACAGATAACAACAAAAAGAATTTAAACTATGATCCACAAGTAATACAAAATTTGGCAAACCAATTAATAATTTAATTCATGCAAATATAAAATCAATTAATAACAAATATTTATGTCTTACTTAGCTATTTTGGCAAAATAATTAAAATATTTTTAAAGTAAAGTTTAGTCAATAAAAATATAAATGAATTTAAAACTATGCAACCAACCTTAAGAAAATTGATATTTGAGCTTTAAATATATTTTTATGGAAACGCAACATAAACAAACCTTGAAAGAATATTTTTATAATTATAATTAAAAATTTTCAATTAAATTTTAAATAAATAGTTAAGTTGAACTTTTCATATTTTCTAATAAATATATTAATATATTAAAAAAAAACATAAATTTGAAATACAAATATAATCTAAACTTATAATTAATTAAATTATATTTTAAATATAGTTTTGTGTAAATCCAAACAAATTAAATTTTAAATAAAATATATACGAAGAACAGTTGAGTAACAAATTGTCATTATTTATTTCAATATAAATAATTATATATTTTTATTAAAATTGTTTACAACACTAATATTTTAATTAAGATGAAAGCTTAAAGATTAAATTTTATGTATGAAATTAAGTTAAATAAAACAGAGCTCGTAAACTGATAAGCTGGTGCTTAAAAAGACGCCAGACAGCCTCTGAATGTGAGTGTGTGTCTGTTTGAGTGTGTGTGTTTGAGTGTGCGGTTTCGAATTTCAATTAAATATAATTAAAAGCCTGTGCGAACAGACGCCAAGTGCAACATGTGGCGCCGAGAGCACAGATTTCTGGCAATGCCAACTTTTTGGGCGACGACTTTCCAATGTCTTTTGCCGGCTGTGCGACAAATGTTGCCAATTTGTAGACAATTAAAAAACTTTACATGTTTTGGCATTAAACGAGCAAATTGTTTTAAAATTACTTAACACACACAGAGGCACACACACAGAGACACACACACAAAGCCATCGAGTAGGGGCAGCAGAGGAGGGGGGAACAGCGAAATGGCAACTTGATAGGAGCGCAAATTCAATTCGCTTTGCGATGCCAAAACTGATTTCAATCGCGCACATGTGTTGTGGCAAGTACGAGAAATACCAGAGGGAAAAACCTTGGCCCTCCCGCTTTTCACTTTTCCTGCACCCCTTTTTTGGGGCTGGATGCCGCGCTTTTCTCCAAGAAACTTTGCTTGAAAATTGTGTACATTAATTCAATTAGTAAGCAATGCCACAAAAGTAAAAGCATAACCGAACTCGCTACCTTTTCTATAAAGACACACGCGCCTACACTCGGAATAATAGTAGAGGCAATTCTACAAAATAAAGTTCTTAGTTACAGCTTGTTTTGTGTTAGATTTCAAGGAAAAATCGGCATAGAATCAATAATAAATACAGCTTAAATAAAGCAAACAACGGAATGCATAAATTCACAAAATTCGTTCTTCGTTAAATATTTTCCAAAATTTTTGTTTATTTTTTGTTTTTTGAATCAACTGCATTTCTTGCAGTGTACATGCAACAGCAGCCGCCACCACTTGCCAGCCTATATTTTGGCCACGTTCTGTGCAGGTTAAGCTCTCTCTCCCTGCCTCGATTGCTGTGGCAACTTGCTCGCTCTTTGCCCCTCCCTCGCTCTGTCAGACTCTGCTGGCTGTGAAATTTGCACGAAGTGCCGCAATAGCGTTTAAGCTTTGAAAGCGTATTTGATTGCACCTGACACATGTCATCGGTAACTAAGCCCGAGCACAAACTCAAAGTGTTGGCTCACACACACGCACACACACACACACATGCAGAGTACACACATTTGCCAACAGCTAAGTCGGCTGTAAGCACATTGATTGAATATCCTCGCCAGTTTCAAGCACCTTTTCTAATAAATCTCACAGAAAACACTTTAAAATAAAGCTAGTATTTAATTAAGCACGATTTAGTTGTGGGAATGGATTATGCGAAAGAGGGAAAACTTAAAGTTAATGAATAATATAAATTAAAGAATTGAAATAAATAATAGCAATAAAATAAAAAAACCAGAATGGGCGGGGCAGATCAGTCGGACGGGCCCGACTGTAGAATACCCTGTGCCTTTTATTTTATATACAATTTTATAAAACTGTCACACTAAGCGTATCAGCAGTACTTCTTCCCTTATTACGTGCGCCAGCTGCGCTGCGGTGCTGCTGCTGCGCTGCTGGGCTGCGCTGGCAATTGCGTAGCTTATATCTCCCTTGTTTATTAACCGATTTTAATGCGCTTTTCAGAATAGTTAAATATAATTAAAAAGAGCGTTTATACTAAATACCAACATTCTATGATTAATATTACGCTTGTTTTTGAACTTTCAAGTTCAACTATTGTTAAGCTTATATCTCCTGTGTTTCTTAACCGATTTCAATGCGCTTTTCAGGATAGTTAAATATAATACAACAGAGCTTATGTTCCGAATAACAACCTTCTATGTTCAATATTACGCTTGTTATTCAACTTTTTGTGTTAAAAATTCGAGGTTATGTGAGTTTTATTGATTTTTGGGCGTCAAGGGGGCGTGGCATCAACGATTTGAAATAAACTTGATCTGCGTATTGAATACACCTACCGATAGCAACCAACACGGCATCTCTAGCTTTTGTAGTTTCCGAAATCGACGCGTTCATCCAGACGGACAGACGGACAGACGGACAGACGGACAGACGGACAGACAGACGGACATGGCTATATCGACTCAGCTTGTCTCCCTGATCAATAATATATATACTTTTTGGGGTCTGCCACGCCTCCTTCTGCCTGTTACATACATTCTGACAAAGTTATTAACCCTGTTTTTCCCATTTTTCAAATGGGCACAGGGTATAATAAATATCATAAAATAATATTAAGCATTTTAATAAACAAGTTTAAACAATTTAAATAAATTTAACTAAACTGTATTAAGAATATTTCTATTCAACAAATTATTTAAATACACATTTGTCCTTAAAAGCTCTAAGATTTAGCTATTTTTTCATATTAAAAAAATATTTAATTAGTTGCAATATTCAATTAGTTGCAATATTAAAATTATTAATTTCTATATCTAATATTATAAAATTATCTTTAAATATAAACCACTTTTTATTATTTTATTAAAATAATTTACAGATATATTTTGGTACATGTATTTTTTCTTGAATTTTATTTAACAAACACTCTTTAAATAAAATCCACTTTTGTTTATACATAAACAAAATTCCCTCAAATATTCCTTCCGGCTTTCTGCAGCAATCAACGCCTGCAGCTCTGACCACTTTCCACAGTATTTATTTAGATTTTACCAGCAGGGAAAACCCAATATTTATTTACCAAATAAAATACGAGTACAAGTGTCCAACAAACTGTTTAAACTTTTTGTCACAATACAAAAATACGATAACAGCAACGAATATCAGCAACGAATATTGCGAAAAGCAATTGAAAAGCTTACAAGTTCGGGGCGTGTAATACGAGTTGTTAACTAAATCAGAGACACATGTAGATGTTAGGTAATTTGAGAGCCCTGAGGGCTCTGAGGCAGGCAGCCAAAGCAACAAGGCAACAATTTTATGTTGTTGCCTCCTCTTGTCTGGCCGTAGGCTCAAAATAACATGCAAAACTATAAACAGAGCATGAAAGTCTCAAAATCTACAATGCAACAGCAACAACAAGCCGACTGAGAACACAACAATGACAATGGCCGCAGGCACTCAACAAAGATGACAGAGAGGCGTTCCTGGGGCAGGAGGCGGGGCCAAAGGAGGCAGCAAATTTACTTTTTAGAGTCAACAATGAATTGAATTGCTGCTCGGTGGCACGAAGTGAGCAGTTGTCGGGCTAAAGTGCCACAATGTTGATACAACTGCTGTAATGCAAAAGAAAATTAATTAAGTGTCCTGGCTTAAGCATTCGACTGTCTGATTCTACACTTGACGAAAAAATACATAAAAAATTGTTTGAGAAAATGAAGAAAAGTACTTTAAAGTATTTTGAGATTTGTACATTAAAATAAATAATTTATTAAAAAAAATATAAATATTTTATAGAAAATATATTGATTATGATGCTTTGTCATTTGCAAAATTTCCAAATAAAAACTCTTAAAAAAACAATTCGAAAATATAAAGCAAAATACTTGTAAATATATCAAAATTTTCAAATAAAACCTCTTCAAAAAAACAAGTCGAAAAAATAAAGCTAAATACTTAAAAAATTTTTAAAATACTTATATTAAAATATATATAAATAATTTATAAATCTTTGTACTTGTAGAATTATGAAATTGTAAATAACTTGTTTTTGCTACTTTTATATAAATTTATATTTAATTAAATATTTTAATATTTTCAAAATTCGAAATAACTTGTGTTTCTATATTTGGTGTTTTCTTTAAGTTTTCCTGAAATTTTTATTAATTAATCTATAATTTATTTAGTAAATAAATTCAAAGACTTTAGACAATATTACAACATTAAATAAACCATCAAATATGCGCTCGTGATTTAAAATACTTTATATTTTATCAATATTTATTGAATTATTTATATTTTGTGCTATGTTCTATCTTCTCCATTTAGGTAAGTTGGATTTTTCTGCAAGTGCAACGATGTTGAGCTCATCAAACTGGCCAAGAGCCATTTGCTTGCATTTTTTAATTGCAGAGCAGAAGAGACAGCACAGCACAGAGCTGCAATCATTTGCA
The DNA here is from genome assembly GCA_035045125.1 of Hypselothyrea guttata. Lineage (NCBI taxonomy): Eukaryota > Metazoa > Arthropoda > Insecta > Diptera > Drosophilidae > Hypselothyrea > Hypselothyrea guttata. Next base: position 922,791 of record JAWNNJ010002265.1, read on the forward strand.
TTTGCATAATTATGGCGATAGAGGGGAAGCGATGTGCCAGGAAGGGGTGATGTCAACGCAATGTCCCTGCGTCAGCCGTTTGTCTCAATAAGTACGCATGTACGTCAACTTTCATTTGTCATTGTGTCTGCTGAAGGGGGGGCAAAGAGGGCACGAAATAAGGCAAACAAAATGCATTAATGCAACGCAAAAGGGCGCCAAGAGTGCTTCAGAGTGCTACGACTCCTTGTCGTACTTGGACTTGTCTCATGCAGTTTCTTCTCAGCTGACCTCAGTCAAAAAAACAAACAGAAGTCCCAACGCATAAGCAGACACAACATACACACACAGATACTCCCACACACACACACACACACATGCACATGCCTGCATCGTACAAAATCCATTAGCAACTAAAGTGAAATTCATTGTTTCAAAAGTACATGTTGAAATAAATTGAGTTGTGGCAACAGCAGCAAGAACGCCAACAACAAAGAAACGCTGCACCTGTTACACAAGCAAAGAAGACAGCCAAGAGTCAGGAACTCTTCCCAAACCCCCTTTCCCTTTCCCTTCCCCTTGCCACTCTTTGTCCTTCAGCCTCTTCAGCAACTGCTGTCGACAAGCAGCCAAAAAAAAACTGTGTAGCATAACCAGCACAAGCTGCTTGAAATGCATTGAAATGGCTAAAATGGCAGTGGCAATGGCTGTGAATGTGGCTTTGGCTTTGGCATTGGCTTGTAGTGTGGCCCACACAGCGTATGCGCAACATTACTGCAATGCAATTTATGAGGCATCAACACACACGTTCAAATGTAGGGCAAATTAACTTTCGAAGAAATTAAAAAATAAATTTACAACTGAGAAATACTTTTTTTTATTTAATTACTATTAATATTTGAAATTAATTTCATTGTAAAAACGATCTATACTTTAAATGTTGATTATTAAATTATTTAAAATTGTATATTGTACATTTGTAGTAGGAACATATATCGCTAACTTTAGGTTATAAAAAAATTACTTAAATCTTGCGATTCAGTATTTTTAAACTTTTTTTTTAAATTTATTTTGATTTGTTTTCTTTTGATTTTTAAATTTATTGTTAAATATTCTTAAATTTAAAACGATCGTCAATTTATTTAGCATACTTTAGTTAACTAAAAATATGCATTAAAATATATCTATATATATGTATTAGATAGTAATATTCCAACCGACTTCTTTCTCCCCTTTTCTCGTAATCTCTCTCATATACAAATTTTCTACTAAAATTTCCTTGATTACAAATTGCATTAAAGCACATTTTTCTATGCATGGCAGTTGTTTGAAAACAGCTGCTGCAAGTACACACGCTCACACACGTTGCGCATACGACACAGGCACACACATTACGCATACGACACGCAGCCGCTCATAAAAGTTCGATTGCAACAAGAGTGCAGCCAAGTTCAGGCCACAAAATTTCAACAGTTTTTGGTCAGCCAAGAGCAAAAAAAAATTTTATTTTAATTTGCGTGGACATGAGCAGCCGCTGTACGCCGTACGAGAGAGGCGTACTTAATTGCACAAATACAGTTAAACACACACACTTACACGCACACACACACACACACGCACGAACACACGTATAGACGCCCCCACACAAATTGTGTCATCTTTGGTTTTAGCTGTACGCAAATTTAGATTCCATTTCTGTGTGCGTTGTGTGGAGGCAACTAGGCCTAAACAATTTGTGGCTAATTACACACAGCATTGCCATCAATTGTAGCCCTGGTTAGTGCAGTACCATGTTGCATAGTGTTCGTGTTTCGGGCTCTTGTTGTGGCACAGCATATGTAATTCTTTTGCACATGTGACAGCCCACCGTACTCAAAGTTATTTTATAATTAAAACCTTGTTGACCCAAGGCACATCTTTTTTTGACTCCATCACAATTTTACAATTTTCGCTCTGGCAATAAAATAGAGAAATACTTCTTTGAAATTTAACAGAAAGTTCATTAAAGTACCATGTATATAAAGATTTAATACCCTGTTAAAGCCACACAAAATTACAAAAATAAAACAAAAAAAGTCACTTTAGATTCAAAATAGTATTTGATTTTTAAGACTTATTATTTACGCATAAAAAAATAATTTTATTCAGCAACAATGATTCATCTATAGTTTGAAATTCAACACAAAATTAAACTCAAGCCCAGCTAAGTTCGCAATTTATTATAGGGTATAATGCCGTTGCATTAGACTTAAAAATATGCACACAAATTTGTCACTCGATTCCCATTAGATGACCATCCACTCCAAAAACTGTACGTTAGAATTCTATGCATTTTCATTAGCTCTACGCTTTTAACTGCATTCTCAGTTGGAGTAATTTACCTGCCAGAGTTGCACAGAGCAAGTAGAAAGAAGAAATTAAAACAACAACTTCCACTTCCGCTTCCACTGCCGCTTCCGTTTCCTGCCCGTTGCCCCGCAGCGATTCATATGAAGTTAAGCATATTTAGTAGTTGCTGCAGCCTGAAAAGTTTAATCAGACGCCTGCCATAAAATGCATAACTTTCTGCACAGCAAAATGTGCAAAAAAAAAAAATAAATGGCAAGAAAATTAAAAGGAAAGTTTAGGAAACACTTGAGATTTTTACCCACATTTTTCATAATTTTTTCTCCATTTTTTCCCCATTTTTTTTTTGTGTGGTTAACCTAGCAGAAGCCAAAGGCTTAATTAACAATTCCCATTTCAGCTGTTGCGCTGCAAATTTATGTGCGCCAAAGCAACTTGTCGTAGTCTCTATACCACATCTCTCTTTATTCCATTCTCTTTGGAACTTTAAGCTGAGCTTTGCATGTGGAAAACCAAAAATTTAATCAGAGCTTATCGACATTTTTTTGTTTTGGGCAAAGAGCTGCGTGTTTTAATGTACCTTTGCGGCGTGTAATAAAATCAGCACAAAATTGCCAAATTATTTAGATTTACCGGCTACAAAAATAAGAGAAAAAAAAACAACCCAAAGCATATTACACAAGGGGGTAGAGCCAAGGGTGAGCGAGGGAGGCTGCAGCCGGCATATTGTCAAATGAGCAATAAAAACGCTTTTATGGTCGACATACAGTGCTCTTATAAGCAGTTGCTTTCATACCTTTGGCATCTAGAAAGCCAGATAGACACGGAACCGGAGTGGATATTTACATAATTCTGCGGGGAAGCAGCACTTTAAGGGTTGCGGCTGTATATATGTCATCTTTGATGGCATTACGGCTGCTAGACTTATGTTTATAAATTACATTTTTATTAAAATAAATAACAAAATTAAGCTCGTTGAAAAAGCTAAAGTATGACGCAATACATACGAAAATTTAACATTCTTAGCAACTAAAATGGCGCTAACATACGTCAAAACAAATATTTTATGTCCAAATTTTAAAAGTTTTGTAAATATTTATTATTATTATTTATATTTTTTAAAAAATATATATAATTTTTTTTTATTTGTGGTTTTAATAGTATTTCACTCTCGCACTTGAATAAATGAGGAACAATAAGTTCTTTTAAAAATTGCAAAAGTTTTGAAAAAGTTATGCGACGTTAAAGTTAAAAAAATGGGATATTTTAGTTTTCGGAGAGAAAAAAAAATATTTTGAAAATTTAATGATCTACATTAAAAGCTTGAAAATTCAGCAGTAAAAATGTTGAATACGAAGTGTATCAGATTCGAAATATATATATTATTTATATATTATTTATTATATTATATATTAAATACCAAAGATTTTTGTATTTAAATTCATATAAAATATCAAATCTTACAAATTAATTTATATACACTGATATTTGTACAAAATATACGCAAGATGTGGCGTCGCTTTGATTTATTTCACAAATCGCTTTATACTCTTTTAGTAAAAACTATAATAACAATAAAAACAATTGTAAAATCTAATCCGGCATAAATAACAATTTCGATGCAAAGAAAAGACGCCAGGCAAATAGCTAAAAAACTTAAGCTGCAAAAATAAATAATGCAGTAAAACTGCTGCTGGCTATCAGCGAAATGTGTAAAATGTGAAAGCGACGCCAAAGAAGTTTGTCGCATTGTTTGCCGGGTTTCGATAAATAAATATGACAGCGGTGCTACCCCATTACCAACGACCTGCCAACACCCTGCAGTGCCCAGACATTGCAGAGCTAAACTTGGCATATTTGCATACGAAAAAATAAAATTATGCTACGCTCTGACACCGAAACATAAACAGACAACAGAACAGGTGAAAGACGATGCTAAAAAAATAGCAGAAGCGGAGGAAAACAAAATATTCTATATAAATATTGTCAACAGCAAAAGCGGACCATAAACAATGCCAGCTGAAGGTGAGTTTAGCTGCGTGAGAGAGGGGTATGAAGGGAAGGTACCGAAAAGTGTGTGTAAAATCTGCACTTAGAAAAATGTAATACATTTTAAGATAATACACGGCCACCGCAAGCCACCATACTTCTTAACCACATAACTGCAGACACTGCACTATGATAGCAGGCTGCGTTGTCGCTGTCTCTTGATCAGTTCCCTGAATTTTACTTACCACTCCGACTCTGTTGTAAGCGAAGTAGTCGCTCGCTGGTGACTGCGGTGCTCGCTCATATGCAGCGCTTGGCCGCTCTCCTATTCGATTGCTCTCGCTGGCTCTCTAATATTTATCTGAATAATTTATAAAAGTTTCGTAATAGAAAATATATTTTATAACAAATTTTTTAATATCGAATCCCATATGCAATTTTTGGCAGTGCAGATATTTTATTTAACAGAATCGACTGCATATAATTATTTGGCAGCCCAGAGCAGAAATGAATGCATTGCGCCTAAGCACGTGCTTGTTGTCAGCAACAACAACAGTAATCAAAATGAAAAACCGTTACACATCCCCTCTCTCCCCCCTCTCTCTCTCTCTCTCTCTCTCTCTTTCTATATCTCCTTCTCTGTCTCTTTGGCTGGCATCAAATGCAATATTTACCATGCAGTGCATATTGCGGCTGCCATTGCCACTGCTTTTGCTTTGTTGTAAATGTTTTACATGCCAAATTATGCAAAAATACCAAATACAATACATATTCAAATATTTATATATACACACACACACATACACACATACACACGCATATATATGTACATGTTCTGGCATGTTGATTCGTGTTTTATTTTGTATACATCGCCCTGTGGCTGGGATATCGAGCAATCGATGCCGCATTTCGAATTTCGCCTGTCATAACAACATAATGACATCTGGTTTTATATCGTGTTCGCATATTTCGCTTGGTATTTTATCAGTATATAGTTGAGCAATTTCTAGTATTTTTTGTTGTTGTTGCTGTGCTTTTGGCGCAAGGTCGCTTCATATGTCATTTATTAGGATTTGTTAAGTGTGCATTTGTGTGCGTTCATTCAATTGCATTGTTGTTTTGCATATGTAATTATGACATTGACAAATCATTTAGATTGCCGCACAAGATATTTTAATGTGTTATTTAAGCGATTCATATCATAAATTGCAGTTTTAGCTAATGTTTTAATGCATAGCGTCGAATTAAAAACTCTTGAAGATTATTCAAATTTAGTTTACACTATTATTTAAATAATTTTCAAGAGTTTTATGCAGAAAACAATTATTTGAGTAATTTCGGAAAGTTCGCTTCAGCAAACAGAATAAAAACTCTTGACAATTATTTAAATATAGTTAGTAATATTCTAATATTTTCATGAGATGTCTTCAGGAATTAGAAATAAAAACTATTGTGAATAATCTGAATATTGTGGACAATATTTTCGTTGCGAAAATGAATCAAATATTCTAGAAAATTTTTATATTATACTTGTAAACTACTTGCTTTTTTTTTTAGGAATAAATGCATTCTTTTCGACTGTACTTCGATCGTAATAGCCAGACAAAAATTGGCTTGCAACAAGCAAACGCATGACATTACTTTACATACGCAGGACTATCTAAATTTTATGCTTTCCCTGCCCCCCGTAATCCCCTTTTCTATATGTTGTGCATATATATTCTACAGCTCAATACAGGCAACTGTCAACGGCTTTGCTGCTGCCCAAAGACCATTAAAAATATTTTTTCTGCCCATTCAGCATTCAATAGAAATTTACATCACGTATGAGTTTTTACACACACACACACATAAATATAGTGTGTGTGTGTGGTAAAAGGACATTTTTGATAGCAGGATGGAGCGCGTGGAGCATACCAACACTTTTTTGCATGTCGCAGCGTATGTTTGCTTAGCTTTACGCCATACCTGACGAGGAAGCGCAAAACCAAAAAACAGACAACAATAAAAGCGAAAGAAAAACGAAAAGAAAATTGCAAAAAAAAAAGCAAGCATAATATGTATGTTAAGGCTAAAGAAACTAGTGCCACATAGGCAATTTGATTGTGTCGTATTTTGGCCCTGACAAAATTGGTTACCCTTTTCACATCATTTTATGTTGCCAACAAATTGCCGCTGACAATGGGCTGAAAGGCCAACTCAGGTAGTTTGGTAGTTTGGGATTTTGTAAGTAAGTGGGCGTGGCATCGCCCACAAATTTGTGGCCTGTAGAGGCGCCAATTTGCTAATTAACACAATCAAAGTTTTCGCCGCATATTCCCCAAACAATGCGGCCCCAACTGCCCGAACTTCAAAGCCGCCACTCGGGCCCTTAACTGATAAATTATAAATTAAAGTGAATTTTTAAAAGTGCACCAAACCATTGCTAAGCGCCAGCGACTACGATGAGCTTTCTTCAGAAAAAAAAATACCCTATAAGTAGGAGAAGATGACGAGAAGGGTGGTATATGATTGGAGTACATTATGAATGAAAGTTAAAAATTAAACATAACAGGAATAGTTTTATATTTAACAAATATATACAGCATAATATTAATTATTTATTAATTTAAATTAGTTGAAAAATTTACTTAAAAAAAAAACAAAATTCTAAAAAATTATAATCACAATAAAAAATTTGTTTAAAAGTTTGTGATTGATATTCATGATTCCTATTTATAAGCTAAGGCTAAAAAAATCATAAAAATTATTCATTCTTTTAAAAAATAAACAAACGGTTTCTTTGTAAATATTTTGAACAAAAAAATTAATAGTTTAAAAAATTTTTTATAATTTCAAGCATATTTATCGAAAGCTAGTGCACTAGTTCTTCATAAAACTCAACTGTTTCTATGGCATATTGTCTGTTTTCTTGGCTCACTGAATAATTTAGGTATTAGACTCGCTGCCAGTTGCCAATATTTCAATTACACCCAGCCAGTTTATACCCAACTTCAATTGCGCGCAAGTGTTTGGCCTCGAGCAGAATACAAAAAAAAAAAACAGAAAGTACAGAGCAGATCAGACGGAAGACTACAGTCGGTCGTAACCGACATTAGGAGACCCTGTACTTTGTGTATATATATATGCCTAGTCTAGGAAATTGTCTGTTATATATCTTCGATATTTTATATCCGATTGAAATTCACAGAATCGATGGAGAAATTAGTTTGAAAACTGTGGATATGTTTTTTTTTGGGTTATCTGCTTACAGTATAGTAAAACCTAGCTCGTATAGTTTGCGATATCTGTTTCGGATAAAGAATATATATACTAAAAAATATATATACATATTTTCCTTTTACACAAACTAAATAGAGCCTTTTGTGCTTTTTAAAGTTCAGGGTCTAAAAAAAACACCGAGTTGAACGCAACTCAAGCGAATAGTAGCGGGTGAAGTGAAGTGTAGTCGAGTGTATTCGAGTCAAGTGAATTTGTTGGTAGTAGGCGGATTTGACTCAAGGCGAAATTAGTGGCCGAAATGCGGCAGATTACAGAGCAAAGAAACCAAATAAAAAGTAGGAAATTTGTTTGCTCAAATATTTATTTATGCTTTTAATTTGTGGCTCGTTCCCCGGCGCTCATGAATAATGCAGAACAGTGGCCGAAAGTGTTTTGGCTAATTGACAAAAATTTCGGAACTCAGCCTTATAATAAACGACTGAAAGTTGTGCCATGAGCAATTAGTTCTGCAGTTTATCCAGCTGCATTAAAGCCCCGATGTCCTTGCCTGTATAGCAGAGTATGTGTATGAGAATATCCTGCTGTGGGCTGCACTTAACGACCAAGTCATGTCGCATCTTATGCTCTCTAAGCTCTGAGCTGTAACTCAATCCTTTTGCTCCCCGAAGACAAGTCGTTGCATGTCCTTGACATGAACTTTTCATTTACAAACTGTGGCAACGTTGCACGCAGGTTCTTCTTCTCTTTCTATATATATCCTGTACCCATAAAGTGAGTAGAAATAGGGTTAATAACTTTGGAAGAATGCTTGTTTTGTGATGATTCTACCCTACGCCACCCGTAAAGACAGGATAATGCTTGTAATGCATGCGTGTCGGACTTGAAATTGTATAATTATATATATTCTTATTCGTCTATCCGTCTGGATATATGCTGATAACTCGGAAACTATAAGAGCTACAGCATCTATTTGAGGAAAATAGGTGGCTAAATACCATATGCATTATTATTTGCGATTTATAAAATATTTTTTAAATATATTTAAAATATGTGGTATAAGTCATCTACAGTCGGGCGCTTCCCACTGATCTGCTTCGCACATTCTGCTTTTTTTTGCTCTCCCTGCTCTTTCTTGATTTCATTTATTATGTAAATGCATGTGTTACTCCGACTACTGTCTATAGCTTTTGACGTCTGAGGGCTGTTCGCCATTAGTCAAGCCTGTAGCAAGTTAATACCGAGAGACCTAGACGGACTACAAATGACAGCGGCAGCCTTCCAAGTTTTTCTCACCTCGATTTTTCATTTCATTTATGTTATTTGTGAAAGAGTTGTTTGTGCTGTGCTCATTTTCTTGCGCTTATCAGTCACATAATGCCAGCATGCTGACATCATAACTTATAACATGATAAATAACTATACGTTCTTACCCTTTTTGTATACCTTGTAGTCATTGAAAGCGCCCTCTGGGTATATGGGTTGTCAGCCACTGTTTAAGGCAAGAACAAATAGAAGTTTGATGATTTAGAGTTTGTAAATCTGTAACAATTAAAAAAATATTTTCACAAATTTTTGTGTTCATTAAATATTTTTTTTAAATATATTTTAATTTTAAAATATTTCACAAAAATTATCTACAGTTTTTTTGGGGTTTTTAACTTTTAAATTTTCACGTTTATATTTTTTATAAATATTGTATAATGCAAAAATCGTATATCAAAGTAACTAAATTAATTGTTCAATATTTCTTGTCATAGTTTTTAATGTTTTATATTGGAATAATCTAAAAATAAACGTTATATATTATTTTATAATATTAAAAATAATTTTCGAAATATTGGCATGTTTATTAAAATTTTTTTCTGTTGTTTTCTTCACAGTTTACGGTGCATTTTGTTAACTCTTTAAGTCAGCTGAGCAGTGTAGTCTCTGTTTGTTTAAATAAATGTAAGTAGATTATCTGTTAGTCAAGCACACTCGACTGCAGTGTGCATACTTGTCATTTTTTTTCTCAGCTGCTGCGAAAGCCCAAAACGAGCGCTGATGAGACAGCTTCGCATTCAGGCAGACAAATGACTTGACTACACTGCTTTGGCCATATCCTTGCCACAATGTTGCCTTCATGTGTGTGTATATGTTGCACTTATGCCTGTGTGTGTGTGTTTGTGTGCTGCCTTTGTCTGCGCAGTTTGTTTTGTCTGCTCGGCTGCGTCTCAGTCACGCAGCGCGATAATTTTTTACCTTTGGCTTTTGCATGGGTTGTAATCCGCTCTGCTCTGCGTTCTGTTTATCATCGCCAGTAAATTTAATTAAATACAATATTTACTTGGATGCATTCCTAGGCATTATACACATGCCTTAACTATATCATTTAACCCAGTTAACTGACCAGTTTGACCATACAAGCTGCAATTATGTTGCTGGCTTCGTCTGCTCAGCATGCACCACATGGCGTATGCGCAACAACAACAAGAACTGTTGGCCAGCACTAGCTGGCCATAAACTTGTTGAAAAATATTTTGCACCTGGCGAGCAAACAAAATAGAAGCAAAAACTGTTTTGAATATGCAGTTAAAAGTCTCGCCTCAACTTACAAGCATATATGAGAGATACGCTTAACTTTTATTTACCAGCCATAAATATAGGTAAAAGTCTCAAATGGGTTATGTAAGTATGGACTAAAGTTAAAACATAGCTCGATCAAAATTCAGAGAGAGATTCAAGCTTTATAAAAGCAGTTAAATATGCTTTTGAAGCTTTTGAAAAGCTATCGCGTTTTCACTTAAGCTGTTGCATTTTTTTTAAATACATGAAATAATTGAAAGCTCAATGTTTTATAAAAGCTTTCTAGATTTTATTTATTCTGGCATAACAATTTAATTTAAAATATTTTTAAAAATTAAAAGCTATCAATATCTCACAAGCGCAGATTTTTATAGTAAATTTCCTGCAACAATGTAATACTATATTAAAAGCTCTCAAGCTTTCAATTTAATTTTAGCTTTTGCATTTTAATTTACTAAGAAATTAATGATTATTCTTAATAAACAGCTTTTGGAATATCAATAAAAGACTCCTTGTGAATATATTTTTAATATATTCTAAATAATTCTAAAACCATTTAATTGTGTCATTTTATTTTTAAATCTACTGTTTATTTAAATGTGCTTTTTGAGCTGATACGAAGTTGTGGGGCATTATAAAAGCTTTCTTACTTATGCTACTGAAACATCGATCTGACTTAGTTTATTATTTATAGTCAAGCCCTGGCAATGCCGTCCACAACTAGCTTTCTATAAAATGCATGCCTCACAACAAATTGTGCATAAACTGGAGCGTTGGTATGTTGTCAGTCTGGTTCTGGCCATGTGGCATGTGCCAACGCCAACGCCAGCGTTCACAAAAATATGGCCAACATGCCAAGGGGTTGCATATGATACGGCATTGGGGTGGTGAGGAAAGGGGGCAAGGGTTGAGGGTGTTGACTGGTGCATAGTGCCCGCTGGGCAGAATGAAACGAAGGCAACGAAGTTTTAATGAGCTACGTTGACTGGAGAGTCGCTGGAACGTAATAGGCTGCAGCAAAAGCAGCAGGAGCTGACTTCGAACTTGGCTAATATGCTGCGGAGTAAGGGGTAGGGGCAGTGGGGGGGAGGAGGTTTGTTATGAAATATTAAAAACATTAAAATGTTGTTTACTACTTTGGCAACAGAAGGCATCTCCAGTGTGGCAAAGTAATAGTGGAAACTACAAAAAAACCAGTAATGACAAAGCAGTTCAGTCGGGCGGAAGGCTACAGTCGGACGTAACCGACAGTGGGAAATCCTGCACTTTGTGTTCGATAATCAGCGATTACACCCCTTATAAAAAGTCGATTAATTGTCTGTTGCATATCTACGTTATTTCTTATTTTATCGTAATCTAATTCACACAATTATTGGAGAGTCGATTAATTGTCTGTTGCATATCTTTGCTATTTCTTATCCAACCGTAATATAATTCAAACAATTGATGGATAGTCGATTAATTGTCTTTTGCATATCTATGCTATTTCTTATCCGATCGCAATCTAATTTATAGAATCGATGGATATTTTGACTGCTGTAATTTTTTGTGGTTAGCGAAGACAGACAAGTGGATATACTGCTATGGCTAAGCTCGTCATCCTATTAAATTTCTGCATCGATCTGGAAGTTTCAAACATTTCCCATTTAAATTTACGTAATAGACAGACCCTTTTGGACATTTTTAAGGTGCAGGGTCGAATAAAAATAAAATACATACAGAAGCGAAAAACATTTATTTATGCGCAGCAGTTGGAACGTAAAAGGGAACTAATGAAATGAGTCGACGGTATGCATAAACTATGAGTTAGTAATGCACTGGGAAATGTACGAAAAACTACGTCTCATAATTGCAATTGCACACACACACACACCCATACACAGACACACATCAGCTGGAAAAGTTTTCTGTTGTGCTCGCACTTTAAATGCGATGCTTTTCCTTTGCTGCAAAATGAGAGAAGGTCCGTAAACAGCATTAAAAGTTACCACACACTAACACTATCAAAACGCATGTGTGTGTGTGTGTGAGTGTGGCAGCAGAAAATCCACTTAAATGTGTTTTCCAATTAAAAAAGTTTTCTACACTTGAAAATTTTCGAGCATGTGCGAAAATCTTTTATGCCGAAAATGCCAATGGCAGTAAAAGGGAAATGCCGAAACAGCAACTGAATCAAACACCAGCCACAAAACCTAATGAAAAGTGATTACAAACATGATAGATAAATGCACACACACTCACACACACACACACTCTCACACACACACACGCTTACAATTTTCAGCTCTCTCAAGTAAAACATCTTTAGCCAAGCGCCACTAAATGGCCAAATAAACTTTTTGGCCAGTTGGCTATCACTGTAATCAACTTCTTAAGAGCTTTTTATTCTCTCACAGTTTCTTCCTCTCTCTCTCTTTTTCTCTCTCTCCCTCTCTCTCTTACGCTTTCTCTGTCTTTCTCCATCATTGTGCTTAATGAAAATCCATTAAAAACTACAACAATGTTGCCCAGCGTCTGTAAGCATTTCTCAGCTGCGTTCTCAGTACTATTTGGCATTGTCGCTCGCGCGTGTGCAACGCGGCGTATGCGTAATGTGCTTCTGCTTCGTTTCGCCTCGTTTCGTTTAAGCCTTGTCTCATACACATTTTTGGCTTGCAGGCATTTACGCTGGCAATTTGCTGGCATCCAAAAAATCTGTATGCTCAGCTATGCATTAATTTCAAAAAACTTCCTTTAAATATTTGTTAAAAAAAAAAAAATAATAAAAACAATACACATTAGATCAAAATTATCTAATAATTTAAAAATAATTCGGTATTATATCCCAAAAAAAAATATATTTACCCGATTATTTTCAGTTTAATATTAATAAATTTACATAAATTTTTTTATTCTTTTTTCAATTAAAATTGTTTTAAAAAATTTTACCTCAATTTATTCTCAAGCAACATACTTGAAAGTTTTCAAGAAAAAATAATCGACTTTTATTTTAGCAGATTTTTTTCAAGAACACCATTTTTTTACAACTTTTAACTAGAGAAAAATTATTGTTTTCTTATGCTATACCATTTATTTACCTCGCGTTTGAATTGCTTGAAGTAAATGCGTTAAATTAGCATAAAAATCCAGGATGAAATAATTTATGTATTCCGCTGCTGTTGCCTGAAACGAAATACAAATTTTTGCCGTTCTGCTCGAGTGCAATAAAATATTTTGGATACAGCTTTTACGCACCATTTCGATATTTTAGACTTGCTTGAAGCGGCATTAAATTACATCCAAACACAAGGGCACAACCTTTGGCCCCTTGGCCCTTTGGCCCTTTGGCAGGCAATCCCTACCTGGGCACATGCTTACACGTAGGATCAAATATAAAACAAAAGCTGAAATTGTTGTTGTCACTTTGAAGCTGAGGCGCAAACGCCTAAAGTGTCCTTTTCACTGGCCATTATGAAATGTTGAACAGGAATAAGAACAAGAACACGAAGGCAGCAACCTTTTCTACAAGATGAATGACACGGATGGAGCACAACAAACAAATCGAAGGGAAAAGCAAACCAATAAAAGTTTAAAGACGTAAAAATGTCAACTGCATTTGTTTTAACCTTTGAAATATGAAATTTCTGCAAATATCTCAATGAAAACTTGGCTAAAATAACTCTTCAAAAAGCAGAAACTCGAGTAAATAAAGTAATACAAGTAGAAACAAGGAAATCATAAACTACAGTTTATTGAAAAAGGACGCACAGCTGGAGGGAGTACGAGTGGGCTGGCGAGGAAAAACTTTTCAGCTAAACATTGATATGGTCAAATGGTTCAAATAATTTTTTCAGTTAATTTTGAGTTTAGTTTCCAGCAGAGAAGTCAGTTGGGTTAACTGAAAAGTGAATTGAATTTCATAGAAAAGCAAAAGGAACATGAACATGAAGCCAAAACAAAAACACTTTAACAAAATATTTATTAGTATTTTTACTGCAGTTTTTACATTTGGCTGGTCAAGCTAAATTTTTCCCAAGAATTACGCAAATAAAACTGAAGCAAAATAGAGCAAAGTGTATGTATGTGCATTGAGTGGGTTTAAGGCAAGTTTAAAATGCTTTTAAAATTTTAGAATAAAGACGTATAAATAATTCAGCTAGATTACGCTACTTATGTATAGAGTTTTAAAGTATATTTATTTATTTATATATCGAAATATAATTTAAATAAAAGCTGTGCGATGAAGGCGTTTCGGTTTTGCATTACAATTTTAGAATAAAGTTGGTTATTTATCAAGTTTCAAGAATAAACAGCTTTAGGGATTTAATTAGTAGTTGCAATTGCACAGATTTGGGCGCATATCAATATCAAACAGATTGCTCATTTGCTGTAGCTAAAGATTAAACAAATCGCGACGCGATATTGGCAAATACGCTGTATATATATACACCAACTATATATACATATATTTATAGTCCTGCTGATATGAGGTTTATCGCGACACTTTGGCATAAGCGGTTGACAGTGAGTGCCAATATTGACGCTGATGCATTGCCAAGAGCTCAAACACAGGCGCTGGAAAGTAGGCAACAGTTGAGCAGCAGGCAAACGCTAAACTGTTGCATACTTTGCAGCGCAAGACGGAAATGGCAAACAGCGCAAGAACAACAACAATCGCAAGCAGTTAAAGTGGCACAACAACAAGAAGAAAAGCGCATGCAGCTAGACAGACAGACAAGGACAAGCAGCTAAATTACACAGCGAGCGTGCAAGTGAGGCAAACAAACACGACCCCGACCGCGACCAAGACCACAACAACAATAACAACAAGCGCAGCAATGGCGACGACGACGACGATGGCGACAGCGCTGCTTTGTTTGGCTAACCTGAGTCTGTCAAACACTTACGCACACAAACATACTTAACAGAGCAGTAAGAGCGGGAGGGGGGAAGTCGGCTCACTTTACAGTAGTCAAGTGTTTCAGGTAAATTTACTTTAATCACTGTAAAGTGCAAAGGCAACTGAGACACTTAAAACTGGACTCGCGCTCCCTTCCTCTTCCCCTGCCTTTTTCTCTTTCCTTTCCCCCTCTCGCTCACCACGCTGCCTTTTGTCTTATGTTAATTACGGGTGTCAACTTGCAGGCGCGCGGAGCATTAAATGCAGCAAACGCAACTTTTGAGTGCTCTCGCACTCGTTTATCCCTTTGAACACAGAGAAAAAACTTTAGCGCTTTCCCTACGCCCCTCTATCCCTACAGCATGTGCACGGAACAAAAAATTGCTTCTTAAAATCAGATTTTACAGAATTTAATTTAAGCATTTGAAGCCTAACAAACGAAAAAATTATAGATTTTGCTTGAAATAAACATGCATTTTCTAGTTTAAAAATAAAAAATTTTTAATAATTTTAAAAAAATTAATACAATAATACACTGAAGAAAATGATAATTTGTATCCTATTTAATTAAATTATAAGATTTGATAAAACTTGAATCTAAACTTTTTTCTAACTTGTTTAAAGTTCTGTGTTCTCTTATTTGGAATATTTCTTGCCGTTGATTTATTCTTAATGTAATTGTTTAATTCAACTTTTTCGCTCTGTGTAAAATTGTTGGTAGTTGTTTTTTTTTTTTTTTGTTGTGTTTTGTCCCCGCCTTTGAAATTAAAAACCAACAGTAAGAAAGCGTTGGCAAAGCCTGGACCAAGGCCCGTCGAGAGCAGCGCTTAACCTACAATAATAGCCACGGCTTGTTGACATTTTACCATAATTACCGTTGCGCAAAGTGAAGCAAAATTGTTGATTTTATTTTGCATTATGCGCTGCTTTTGCTCATTTTTCTTAATTCATTTTCATTCCGCATTTGCATTAAAGAAATTGCTGCCAAACGCACACAACACTTACAGCGCGCTGTTAATGTCAAGCCTTAGCAGCGGCTGTTGCTACAACTGCTGTTAAGTTCGTCTGGCTGGAAGCTCGCAACATCCCCTAAAAGCGTTCATTTTTGGAAGCGGCGCTGTTAACGCTTCATACAGCAGACAACAGCGATGTTAGCATGCTTAAACTTTTTGTTGTTTGACTGGGCGCTGTTAAACCGCAGGCATCAATAGCAGCATGTCGCTGTTAACAGTGCGCTGTTTGCTGTCGTTACAGCAGCGCTGTTATGATGAGAAAATATCATTGAACGCATGGCTGCCAAAGGAGAATGTTTGTTTGTGCTGCATCTAATTTAAATTTAAATATCATAAAATTAAATTGCCAAATGAATGTAATAAATATAAAATTAATATATATGAAAATTCAAAAATATTGGAGAATTTATCCAAAATAAATAAAGTTCATTTATTAAGCTTTGAAATAAATTTTAAATAAAATTAAAAAATTTTAACTTATTTTATACTTCATTTAAAAATTTTTTTATATAATATTTTTATGGTTTTTTTTAAATAAATTTTGGTATACAGAATATCATTTAATTTTAATAAAATTATAAATTTAACAAAATTTTATGAACGCTGTTTATAAACAGTAATTAACAAAAACTGTAATTAAAATTTTTTATATTTAATAGATAATAATAAATAATGTTAATATATATTTTAATTAATGCGATATTTTGAATAACAAAATAATTAATGTAGTTTTAGCACATAGTTTATTTTATGTGTCAGTGAGAACAAAATAATACTTTTATATAGATATAGAATTATAAATTATCAATAATAATATAAATTTAATTTTAAGAATAAAAAGTTTGCTTTGTGCAGTCAAAGTTATATTTATACAAACAGCGCTTATAGTTTGCAGCTTCTTCTTTAATAAGCTCAGCTATTTTTAAGCCGTTTTCTGTAGCGAATATTATGTAAAAAGTCGACATAATTTTAATACGCGGTATATATGTAGGTATATATGCACTTACGCGTATTACTCGGCGCATTTATGACTCTCTGCTGTTGCTACTTAGTTATCCTCGTCGAGCTCATTGAAAAGCCCGCCCGCTGTGCCCCGCCTGCCTGCCCCATGGCTTTCCCTTTCATTCGCTCTTCTCCTGTTCTCCTGCCTGCCCGTCTCCCTCTCTCTATGCAGCTGTCTCGCTTCGCGGCAGCCGTATGCATATTTGCATAATGGTTCCAGTGTTTCAAAAACTTGCTAAACACTCTTGATAGACAAGATAAAACACTGGCGCTTGGTATTTTTGCGCATAATTTATGTTGTTGCTATGCAGATTTTCAGCAGCCGCAAAATGAAAGCCGTCGTCGTTTCATGGGCTTGCGCCATTCACCTGCGTTTTTCACGCTTTTTATGTAATTTTATACATATACATATATATTTTTTGAAATTTTTTAATTATTTTAATTAGCTGTTCAACATGCTTTTAACTAGAGATTTTGCTGCTTTGTGCAGAACTAAATCCACGTATATTAAATTAGCTACGCTCTTCATGAATGCAACAGTTTATTTTGTTTCTATTCAGCTAAGTGCAGTTTATGAATTCTGCATTAGCTAACGAGAGAGAATAAAAACATATTTTGTATTATGTATATAAGTATTTACGTCAATCAAAAGTTGTGGAAAAGCAGCAAATTATATAGATAATAAGAAAAAACTATTAAACATAAAAAAGCTATAAACATTTTAAACACTTTTGAAATTTTGTGTTCATTCATTTATTAATGTTTTCATGTATATGTAAACATATTAGGTTGAGATTTGCCGATTATATTGTAGAGTAGTAATCTCCTTCATTCTTATATTTGCCCTAAAATCTACATTTTTAATATGTTCATAAACAGCAAGAGCTATTAAAAACAAGAGAAGCATAAAGATAACATAAATAATTATTTAGAATTCAAAACCTTTTCATATTTTCAACACTCTGCTGCAGTTGAAAATTTATTAAATTCGATTGTCGCTGTCTCTGGTTGTTGCAATTGTTTCTAAACAATCAATAAAAAAATAGATTTACAAACGAAATCAACTAAATTTGATTCCAAGTTTGCAGGCTACAAAAAAAAGAAGGAAAACGACAAAAAATGGTGTATATATTTTGATTGAAAAATAAATCGAATCTATGAATTTATTATGAAAACATAAGCACCAACAATGGCAATGACAGTGAGGCTGTCCTACAACCCATATACACTTCATACCGCCCCCGCACACTTCCTCTCAATCATCCTCTCTATTATCCAAGCAATTGCCGCCTGGCGTTTCAATTTTTGAGCTGGGAAAATTGTCGTACGGTACGTAGTTGATTTTCTTTTTCGGGTAGAAGAAAACCTTGTCGAACCCCCAGCCCCAACGCAACTCTGGGTAAAGCAGCTTGACACTTGGCAAAGTGAAATTTGGCATGTGAATTCTTAATATGCTTTTGTTAAGCCGAAGTAATGCCTATGAATATTTACTTTAAACGACATTTACAATAAATTTCGGTTACGTACCTTTGCCAGTTCAATAAGCCAAGCAAGTGATAGGTTTGTGTATAGTTGAAAAAAATAATTTAAATAGAAAGTGCCTAAAAATGTTCCTTAATTTAATATGAATTATTGAATAAATAGAAATAAATATGTTTTATTTATGAATACTTTTATTCTTATAAATATATATCAGTTAAGAAAATATTTTGAACATCAGCTTGACTTTCTATTATTTTTTTCTTAAAAAATCTTTTTAATTTATTATTGTAATTTATTCTTATAAATATTATTTGACCTATAAATAAATGAATAATAACTAAATCAAAGTTGTTTCTAAAAACTGGTATTAATTTACTGATTTATTAACCAAATTTTATTCTTATAAATAAATAGAATATAACTTATAAATATTTCAAAACTTTAGCTTGGCCTTTCATAAAGTTCTTTTCAGTCCAGTTCACTCGACTGTTGCACTCTCATACAATTTTTGTATGTTTTATTTAGATGCCTGGCAACAAACTGTTAACTTGAATGCCACTTGTACTATTTCCATTGAGTTTATTTGCCTAATCACAAATTCAATATGCCCAAAGTGTATTAGAATAAATTGCATTTTCCAGCCGCATTTGCACTTGAACTCTCAACTGCCAATGACACTTGAACCCAATGTTGTTGCTGCTGTTGTTGTCGTTATTATGGCTCTTCATTGTTATTTAAATATGTAACATAAATTTTATGTTTATTAGCACTTGAAGTTGCTCAAATTGTTGTACATGGGCGGCAATTTGTTCGGCAATTGCTTGCTGCATTTCAGATGACAATCTGCCAAAAAAATATTAGATTTTTGTGTTCATTAGTTGTATAAATATTTTAATATAATAAAAACAACTGTGGCTTGCAGTTAAGGCAGTTAAGTTTAAGTTTTACTGCAAGTATTAAGCATAAATTAGTGATAAAAGTAAGAAACTTGCAAAACGACTTACTTAGGTTTTAATAAATATATAAAGCTGAAATGAATACATTTAAAATTAAAAGAAATTGGTAGGGGGATATATGAAAATAATTGCTAACTAAAATTCATACGCTTCATGCAGCACTTTCTGCAAAATAAAATAATTAAAATGAACTGGCAAAAGTCAAACACTAAATACTGTGTTAACATTCACCTCAAATGCTTAATTTTTCTGCCACAAAAACACAGATGGAGTCAGAGTTTGGGAGCAGAGTTCAAAGGGGGCAACATATGGTTGCAGTTCAAACAAACGAAGATGAAAGTGCATTCTAATTGTGGCTGAAAGAGGAAGGCAAATGCGAAAAATGTAAATTTTATTTGAAGTTGAAATATTGCTCTGGTTTGCTCTGGTTAAAGTTACTTTGAGTTTATTAGTTGCCAGCTGTTGTTGTTGGTTGTATGTTGTTGGTTGTTGGGATTTGGCATTTGGCATTTGGCAGTTTAGCCAGCGGCCTTTTCATTTGTAAAATTGCTACTAGAGCATTTATTTGGTCTCATTTTATTAGCCTTTTGCTGGCAGAGTAAATAATTTTTAGTAAATTGAAATATGTTGAGCTTAGAGCTAAAGCAAAGATTAAAACTTGTAGCTGCAAATTTTTGCACAATTGTCCGAAAATACTAATTTAATGCTTTTATGCTTTTATCAAAGGGAGTGAGTTTAGAAGAAGAGAGGGATATATGCGTTTTAGAGACTATGGAATATGAAAAATGGAAAATATAAAGATTTCTCAGTTTAAATAGAGTCTTTATATAGCAAAAATAAGTTTCAATTTTTAGCAAATAAATACAAAATATCTGCCTATAAAGAACTTTTATTTTGTGTTCTCTTTCGCAAAGCTATTTACAAGCAAATACGCTGAAAATCTCTACTTATGGTTTGTAGCTGCACAGATAGGAAAATGGCAAAAAGCAAAGCAGAAAGCCGAAGAGGAAGCTTGAAAGTAGAATGAAGAGTGTGCCAAAACTGAATCTCAGTCTGAGCAGCAGATAACACAAAAACATTCTCACACCCACACCAATGCAGAGAATGGGAGAAAGGGCCAAAGTGCTGGCAGGAGACAGATGTGTGCTGAGGCAAACATATTGCGCATACGCCATGTTAACCATAAGCTTGACTCGTTGTCAACAGCTGTTTCTTTGTGCCGTCCTCTAGCTGGCAAGTGTTTAATGACAAATGACATGGACCAACGCACGTCAGTATAGACCCACCAACTATACTATACGATTCTATACAGATGCAGATGCAAATACAAATGCAGATGCGAATACAGATGCAGAAGCAGATACAGATGCAGATGCACCGAGATGACTGACCGTCAGCAGCCGAAAAATGTAATGAAACAAGCAAGACTGGCAGACAGAGACAATGAGACAGGCACTGCAAGCGTGAGAGATAAATAGAGAAATACAGAAAGAGAGAGACGGAGAGAGAGAAAGAGAGACTGAGTGAAAGAGACAGCTAGCATGCCATATGCATAAATTCTGTCTGGGCCCGGGCGACAGCTGAGATTGATTTGCATGCGACAGTTTTGTAAATGTTTTTTAGTCTTTGCTCCAACTAAAACAATAACAATGGCCAAAGTCAGCATAACAATAACGTAAATTAGAAAATTTAAATTAAAATGGTTATACAGCCATAAAATGTTGTCTTTGGTCAAGTTATTCCACAAAATATTGCAAAGCAAAGTAAAGAAATAAAGCTAGAATTCTTTGCATAATTCTTATCCGAATTTTAGCAAAATTGAAAAGACTTTAAAATGTTTTAAGATAGAATAACTAGCTATTTTATCACAATTTAATTTCCTGCAACAATTTCAAATATATCATGTTTTGTAAAAATAGCTTGGAAATGCTTTAAACAATTTTTAATAATTTAAAATACACAAAATTAAATTAAATTTATCTCCTATTACAAATTTTAATTAAAGTTAAACATTTATATATCTTATAAATATTACATAGTATTAGTTGAAATACAATTATTTTAAATATTTTAATTAACTCTGTTCATTCAATTTAATTTGCAGGTAACATGAAAAATTGTTGCATACTTTTGGGCATAATTTCAAACTCTTCATGGAGGCCAGATCTTGTAAATGGTTACAGCTTCATTGCTTCTGGCGCTACTTTGCGCTACCTTTCACCTTTTGCACTCTCTTCCCTCTCTCTCCCTTTCTCTTTCTTTCTCTCTCAATCTCTCTCTCTTTCTCTGTCTCTATCTCCAACTTACTCTGTGCTGTAACTCAAAATATTGAAAAACGATTTTGTGGCAACATCAGCCGGGCTCTTGCCACATCGTTGGGTTTTATGGCTTCGCGCACGCACTGAAAACTTTAGCAAACAGCAAGAGCAACATGAGCAGCAACAACAGCAGCAGTAACAACAACAACAACAGAAGAAGCAACAAATACTTACAACAAATTTAACTGAAATAACAATAAGAAGCGCAACAACTGTGGCAACTTCTGCCTCTTGCAGTTTTGAGTTTATGGCAGCCGAAAATGTGCATTTTCATTTCTCATTTTGATTTCCATTTTGTTGCTTGAGGCCACTGGGCTCGAGCTCACCTGCCCCAACTGTAGCACTAACTAGTACAACTGCAGCTGCAACTGCAACTGCAACAGCAACTGCTGCAGCAGCTGCTGCCGCTAGCAGTTTAAGCTGTTTTGCATTTAACTGCGGCGGAAGCAAACTTTGCCACGCGGCAGCCAATCAAATTGTGGTTAAGCTTGTTTTGGTAGGAGAGA
The DNA here is from genome assembly GCA_035045125.1 of Hypselothyrea guttata. Lineage (NCBI taxonomy): Eukaryota > Metazoa > Arthropoda > Insecta > Diptera > Drosophilidae > Hypselothyrea > Hypselothyrea guttata. The sequence goes on from JAWNNJ010002265.1 coordinate 945,048, forward strand.
GCGAGAGATATAAAAGAGAGAAATTACACTCAAAAAAAAAATTATATCGATTCTGTCTACAAATTAAAACTATTAAACTAAACTCGCTTTGTTATTTAAGTCAGGTACAAATCGAATTATAATCGTTAAGCTATGCGGATTAATCAAGCCAAAAAAATATGATTATATTTTTTTAATAATATTATTTTTTATTAATATAAAATATATATATTTTTTTTAATATTTTTTATTATGGATCTATAAAATTGTATATTAGTTAAAACTAAAACGTAAAAATGGAATTCGTAATTTACAACTAATTTTATATTATTTTTTTTACCATTTTATATCCCATATTTTCAGGGGAACTTCTTATATGCAGAATTTTCCTGACTTATTACAATTTTTACAGAGGATGCAAATACAAAAACTCTCGATTTTTCTTGCAGTGCAGTCATCTAGGGCTAGTTGGCAATCAAAAATTTATGGTGTACAACATGGGGCAGCCTTAAAATGTGCCTGGTCCGTGCAGCATTAAGTGCCACATAATTGCTTAATCTCTGCGGCTTTTACACGACAGCGTAATAATTTATTTGGCTGTCAGTTAAGCACAAGAGCGAGACAGAGATACCCAGAAAGAGACGGAGATAGACAAAGAGAGAGAGAGAGAGAGAAACAGAGAGAGAGTACGATTACAGAGCAAGCAAAATTAAAACGAAAAATGGCCAGGACAAGGCAAATTATGCAGTCACGTCCCATTGCCACTGAAGGGGTTAATATTTTTTGGGGTCACTGAAGGATTTATGTGTGTGTGTGTGAGTGTCCATCTGTGTGTGTAGAGTTGTCGCCGGACACTCAGCGCAAAAGAGTTGGCAGGCCTTTGTGGCTGTCATTGCAGTCTATGAGTAACTGTTGCTCTTATCCGGGCCAATTGAGCGTGCTCTGTTGTTAAATCCCCGGGAAATCCCCGACAACTTTAACACAATTACATTTGACACGCTTAATTATGCCTGCGAGGAATTATTTTAAAAGTATTTATTATGCAGGCAGCTGCTAAAAGAAGTCTGCTTGATGCATAAATACAATCGAAAATTGCAATTAAATTAACAAAAACTACCTAGAAACTTAATTTAAAATTAACAAATAAATAAACAAAAATGTTTGCTTTCTTATGGCTCGAGTTAAGTTAATGGCAGCAGGTACACTGAGAAAAATAAAAAGATATTTGGCAAATACTTTAAACAAGAATTGTTAATGATATAATTGAAACACGCTAGAAAATTCTTTATTGTAAAACAAAATTTTATATATCCTTTTTAATTTATATTAAATAAATTCCATGTATTTATTTTAAATTTAATGCTTTTGATTTAAGCTCAGACAAATAAGTATAAATTACATTTTATTAATTATATTTATTTATTATAAAACATTTATTGTAAATTATTTAGAATTAGTGCAATTATTTTGTTTTTAACAATTTTTTGAGACTAAAAATAAAATGTAATCCTGTGTACAGATTTTCTCTCTGAATTCCAACTGCATTTATTGCCCTAATTTAACTTTTATAATTTGCAATTTTAGAACAAAATAAAAAACACTTAAATTTGTATTAATTTTTTGAAATTTAGCTGAAAAATCTAACCTAACAATTTGACTACATAACCACAAATAAAGGCAAGCGTTGGATTATCTTAAATGTGGATAGAAATTCCACCGCAAAAACACAAATCAAATTGTTAACCGCAACGCTAAGTTATAAGGCTAAAAGTGAAGTGTGCGAATTATGCACAATAATTGAGTGGAAGAAGAAGCTAGCATAGTGCATAAAGAAGAAGAGAGAGAGAGAGTGGGGGAGAGGAAGAGAAAGGCACAGAGACATGATAAACACTGCGCATAAATTTGCACCTAATCAATGCAATATTGAAAGGAATTTGACAGTACGCCAGGAAGTTCAACAACGCCTGCTAGATAAATGCCACAACAAATTAGTTTATTTGTATGTATGCGTATGTGTGTGAGTGTGTGTATGTGTGTGTGAAATAGCTGGCAACATGGTGTGCGTATTTTGAAGATTAATAGATTTTAATTAGAGCAACAGAGGGAGCCTGGCTGAATGGCATACCAAAGGGGCAGATTGATTGATCGCTGCAGAACTAAATTATACATTTGTTTATGCACACACATACACATATACAGCATATATGGACTGCCGCCATGTTTGTTTATAAGAGCATTTAATTACAAAATCATAAGCTGTCAGCAAACCCACATCGCACCGAATCCAAAACTCTTTCTGCATTTGACAGGCGCGTCTGCCCAAGGCGTTTATCTCTATAATATGTTGATGAAAGAGACAGGGAGAACTGACGAGAGAGAGAGACAAGAAGAAAATGAGAGAGGTAGAGACAGAGGCAGAGAGAGAGAGCGAGTAAACGCAAATAGTAACAGGTTTGCAATGCCATAAAATATGCACATTACTGCACTTTGATATATGCTCTTGTGTGCCTGTGTCAGGGTTGCCATGTTGTCGCATTTATTTTCCCCAACCCCCAAACGTCTCTTCTCAACTCTTTTCCACAACCAAACACCAGAGCAATTCACCAAAAAAGTTGAGTGCATATTTTCAATATGCGGCCGTGTCAATAAAGGTTATACTATTACACAATCAGTGTTGTCGGCTTGTCTTATTTATGGCCAGATCTAGCAAAAGTGTATAGGCAAAACAAATTTTTTATATATCTTCTTAATAAGTTTGAACTTCATTTAGCATGTTCTATTTATAATTTGAATTTGAAAAATATGGTGTAAAATGTTTACGGATTATTTAAAAAGCCAACAAAGTTTAAATTTAAAACTTTAAAATACAGTTTTAGATTCAATTTATTTTAACGTACAAGGAAACAAAATATAGTATATTTTTTTTTTTAAATTGTGTTTGGATTTTAAAACTGATTTAAAATTTTTAAAGAATTTTTTATCCCAGAAATTAATTGTTTTTGTTAACACCAAAATCAAATATTTGAAATTTTTAAATAACGATTTGTAAGGTAATTTGATGGTGAAGAAAAAAATTCTTTGTTTTTTTTTAAATGGAGTTTTGGGCTAATAAAAAAATATTGATATGCAGCCCAAAACTATGCTTTAAAAGATATTGCAAATGAAAACTGCAGGCGAAAGAAAAAGTTTTTTCTTCACACACACTAACAAAAGCAGCGTCAAAATACCTACATCATTATCCACATTTTGTAGAGCTTTTTTAGAGTTCTTTAACCCATGTGTGTATCTTAATTATCTTAACATGCGCTCATTAATCAAATGCAGCAGCTGTTGCGGCAGGTTTCCCATGACAACATGCAATATCTTTAGTGTGCTAGAAACTGCAAACAAGAGGAGAAAGAGACAGAGACAAAGATAGTGACATAGACAGAGACAGAGACAGGGAGAGGGAGAGGGAGAACAACGACAGCCAGCTGTTTGGGTTTTCCTTGAGAACTTCCTGCTGCAGCTTCCGGTTTGATGGCAGGCAAAAAGCAGGGATTCTCTGCCACAAAGTGCAAAAACGCTACAAGCGCCAAATATTTCATGGCAGCTGCACACACACACACACGCATACAGACACAGACGCCCACGCCTTATACACATGCCTGGGCGTGGCATGTGGGCGTGAGTGCATAATATCTAACGGCATGTTTGTTTATTTGCATCGCCTAAACAATTCTTACAAGAACTTCTCCAGCAGCCAAAAAAAAAACTAGAAAAAAGTAGAAAAAGTAGAAAAAGCAAAAGAAAAAGCGCAACACAAATACGCATATCAAATAGGATAAAAGCGAAATGGCAGTAGCAGAGGGAGCAAGGGAAAGGCAGGGAAAGCGAGGGAATATTTATATACTCGCATACTCAAAGAGACTTTTGACTTTGCGTGCAAGTGAGCATATGAGCGTGATTTCTGCATTTGAGCAGGGAATATCAAGAGTGTAAAGAGCGAGAAAGAATACTGGGTAGAGAGGGAGGGAGAAAACAAAGCGAAAAGTCTACAGTCGAAGGCAACCGAATGTAAAGCAGCCTGGAACAATGCTTCTTCTAACCTTTTATTTTTTGGTAGCACGCTTTTAGGCTCGAGCTGTATGAATCAATAAGAACCGACAATATTGTTTCTTAAATAACTTTTGTTTTTATTAACCGATTGCAATGCGCTTTTAAGCATAGTTTAACATAATAGTAGAGAATATATATTTCAAATTTTATTTGTCTAACTTGTTAATTGTGAGTCTTAGCGTTTTTATTAATTTAGGGGCAAAGTGGGCGTGAAAATCAACATTTGAAATAAACTTAAACTGCCAATGATATGTATCTAACTATATTTTAACTTCCATTGCTTTAGATCTTGTATTTGGTGAGATCAACGAGATATTACAGACAAACAGACAGATAGGATTATTTAAACTCTACTTAAAGTTATTATACCCTGCTTGATTGGTACAGGGTATAACAAGAGAGGGTGAGAGAGAATGCGAGTGAGACGGAGTGTGATAAAGTGGCAAAAAGGAATATTTCCCTCTAGGTGCCAGCAACTGTCCAGTTATGCGCACTCAAAAACTTTACAGTGCAGATTTTACAATATCTGCAGCTGTTTGTCCAACTGTTCCACTGTCCCACTGTCCCGCTGTCCCACTGTGCAGCTGCCTCGCTGTCCCACTGTAGTTGTGTTTTGTGTTGAGCGTGTAAAGCCTGCTGAAATTTCAAGCACTTTTGACACTTTTACAGGCAGGCGTGTGGGAGTTGGAAGCTGGGAGTTGGAATGGAGTATATATGTAACCTATACCCAGATTCAGACGGACACTGTCCTCATCTATGCATATGTATGCGTGTGTGTGTGTGTGTGTCACCCTCAGCTGAACCCAGGGCCAAAGCGTTTGGCATAGTCTTACACAAAGATTTACGTACAACATGTTGACATAAAGTGCGCAAAAGTGGAATTGCATTTCGTATGAAACTTGAGTATGCTCTTTTGTTAACACGATGATGATGAGACTTTCGCACAGTATTTTCCTTTATTTTGTTGCTGTTGCTATTGCCGTTGCCGTTGCCGTTGCCGTTGCTTTCACTCTTTTGGGCATTTTTAACAAGGCATAATGTGGCACACACAGATAAACTTATACACTCCAACACTCACAAACACACACACTCTCTCCCATGCGTAGTTGAAGTTCACACTTTAAGTGTGGCGGCCGCAAATTGTTCGCATTTTGTTGGCGTTTATGCAAATTTCCTTATGGGCAAGAATTTAATGTGATCATAGCGATTTAATATTGTTTAAATATTTAAAAAACTACAAATTAAGTTAGCGCAAGGGGAAAACCCCACTTTAAATGCGCATAACTTCACCAAAACTTAACCGATTTTCAAGCGATATGCATTTTTGTTAATCATTTGAGCGCAAAAATAAATCGCTCTCTGGTTTATAATCAGTTCTTAACATATTTATTTTTAAATATTTAATACTTTCCAGTTTCAGAAAATAACTAATCATAAATTGGAAACGTTTCCACTTAAATGTCAGCCACAATATTTCTATCATATTTTGAGAAATTCATTACTGTCAAAGTAAAAAGTGTTCTTTTGCCTGTTTCGCTCGGCTTCCAAACAGACTCTGAATCTATTGGCCTGGCTAAGAGGCACCTGCAACAAACAGAGGCGTATAATTGTTCACTATGAAATTGCATTAGTTTCACTTACGGCGTAAAGCAGCGCCAAGCAAAAAATCCAAATGAATTGCAAACTGTGCATTTCTGCAGCTTAAATAACAGATAATATCGCAGCAGCAAGTAGCAGCGAACTGTTTGCATTATTCTTAAATTGTTTAGTTTTAAATAACATATCGAACCAGCTTTACAAAAAACAAACTGTTAGTTAACAGTGAGTTTACAGTAAGTGATCTACACTACTAGTTAAATGTTAGATAACTGTGTGCAATGTTTTTTGTACTCAAAACAAGTAAGTGCAAATGGGAAATGTGTGTAACAGCTTGAAGGAGGCGTGGCACACCCCACAAATAATAGAAATAAATATAAAAATATGTTTAATTAAAGATAAAAAAATTATATTTGCTTTACGATTTCAATCATTCAAATTGCCGCTCTCTGCTGCATAATTTTGTTTCAATTAAACCAACTTCACATGGTGTGTTACTTGCTTCTTCCTCGGGATGTCTTCTAAATATTGTTTTAAGCCTTGCGCTTGTTGCTTGCCCGGTTCTTGTTTGTGCATTAACCCACACTTCTTCGCTCCTTCGTAGGTAATTATGCCAGGTGCAGTCGTACTTAGCTGACTCTGTGGCTACAGCTGGTATACCTCCAACATTTTTCAGCACTTAAGTGGCCTTTAGCACCTGCTCGGGTTGTTTTTGTTTTTGTTTTTTGTTGTTTGCAGTGGCCATTAGGGAAAATCTAAAGCAAAATATAAACACTACGTGACCATAAATAAAATTGACAAATGTCGCTTGATATTTTCAACACAGACTTGCGCTTATATCAACACTCTTTTTCTCTCTGTCCCTTCCCCTCTTTGTCTCTGTCTGCATTTCTTTTGTTCGTCCCTCGTTTTCAGGGGCGCATCGACCACATTTTGCGCAAATTGAGTTTTTGCGGATTAGCGAGCTGAGCTCAAAATTTGTTATGCAAAACTGTGCGTGATAGATATCAAAACCAGCTAGAGGTGCAGGAGATTAAAGTTGATCGAAGAGATGATACCATTGAATTGGTTTTTTAAATAAATTATATTTTTTCTGTTAAATAATATATTCTCAAAAGCTCTATTTGCTTTCAAATTTCTTTGTAATTAATGTAACTCTTCTAGTAAAACAAATGACAAAAATAAATTTTTCTTTCTTTTATATTTTCTTTCTTTTATATGTATTTTTTTATTTTTATTCCTTATAAACTTATATTTAAAATTCGATTACCTTTAGTAAAATTCAATTTACACGCAAAATTTCGAAGGTTTAACTTGAACAGTTCCAGAGATTCATAAATTTATGTTCGCAGACTAAAATCTGAGGAAGTTCGTTATTAATAAAACTATATATTTGGTAAGCATATTATTCAAACATAATATTTTAATTTATTAAAAAGCACGACAATTATTTTGAAACTGTTTAAAAATAATACGCCCAATATAGCTTTATTTTAAAAGATATTGCTATATAATATTCATTTACAGCCATATCAGATTCCGCCCAAAAGCGAAGCTGTTAACTCAATTAGTAGCTATGAAGACACACACACACAAACATAAACACACACACACGCACACACTCAATCAATGCAAATGACATAAAAGATGCTGAGGCAAAAGATTTGCCATTATGATTGCATAATCGTAATCACAATCACAATGCTGCTGGCATTTTATCGCTTGTCGTGTGCCCCACGGACACGAATTTTGATTTTGATTTCGAGTATATTGATATGGTTAGAGAATGGAAGCAGAAGGAGTAGATGGGATGGCAGTACACTGCGAAAAAAATCAAAATTGTAAATCTTGAATTAAATGATAAATTACTTATGCTCAATATTTTTAATAAATTTTGTTCTAGACTAAATTGTATGAAATGAAATAGAATATTAAGAGACAATTTTTTCTATTCATTTTTTTTATTTTTTTCTGTTACTGAGCACAGTTTATACATAGCTATTCTAAATCTATTTTCTTTGGCTAAAATTCTGAAATTTGTATTATGAAATGTACGAGAATTTTCTAAGATATTTTTTTGAAATTCAAGAAAATTTCTAGCCAATTTTCTCTTAGTGTAGGCGTCACTTGATTGGCATAAGTAAGTAAGCATTGGCCAAATTGCCAATTCTCATTGTCGTTGATCGGCAATGGGGCACGCCAGCGGGGTTTTCACTTTTATATGGAGTCCCATATTTGTGTGTGTGTGTTTGAATGTGTGTGTGTATTGGTAGCTGCTCTTTAAAAGCGTACCATAACATTTAATTTGATTGCTGCATACTTTTCGGCGGAGGGAGCGGAAGGCGCTCAAATGGCCATGAAAACATATTGAGCAGCGCCCCATAAAAGGCAGTTTTATTAACTTCAATACAAATAGCTGTGTGGTAAGGGCCGTCGGTCGATGGGTCGAGGGGGCGAGGGGGGTGTGGTGGGTGTACAGCCAAAAGGCTGCAGCAAACACAACAAACACGGCAACAACAAAGTGGCCTATAAGCACATACACAAACAGCAATCGACGTGGCACAACAAACGCCGAGCGCAGGCGACCAAATTGTCCAAATGCAGTTGCATTTAAATGATTAAAAATTTAATTAAAAGGGTAAAGAAATTTCCAAGAATTTGTTGCAAACAAACTACTTATGAAAATGCAGTTTTATTAAATCCAAAGAGCTGAGGAAAAAATTAAAAAGCATTTTTTTAACGCAATAATACAGAAAAATAATGATTCAAGAAAAGAAATTCGTTATTACAGTACGTTCTAAAATTGCTTGCTTATATTTTTTTTAGCTGTTGAATATAAATAAATTACAATTCCTACTTAATTTATTTATTCTTCATCCAAATTTTTGGTCTAATCATTCTATTCACGAATTTATTTATAATTTTAATTAAAATCTGGGGCAAAACAAATATAATTAAACAGCTTTTTTTGAGTACGTTTCTTAATTTTAATTGATTCGTTTTTAATTTATGTAATTTATTTATATTAAAATAATTATACAAAAATTATTGAAGTACATTTGTTACATTGAATACATTTGTTATTTCAGTTGTCTGAGAATTAAAATTAAACTGAATTTGAACTGAATCTAAACTGAATCTAAACTAAACTGAAAGCGAATTGTGCACATTTGTCGCCTGTCTTATCTGCCATGGAGGCTTTGCTTAAATGTGAACACAAGACACACACACATATACATTACATACATACCCATACATATATATATATGAAGATACATATAAGCACATACAATTCAATTTCCTCAAATGTTGTATTTATTATTTCCTCATTGCACTGGCGACGACATCAACGGCAGTCGACGCTGCTCTTTGGAGTTAGTCCGTAAATCGCAACAGTTAAACAAGCGGTAAGCGAGAGGGAGAGAGAGAAAAAGAGAGAGTGAGAGAGAGAGACAATGGCAAACACATACACAGACATTATAAATACGGCAACAGAGACTTGTGTATGAAATTTGACAATATTGTTGGCATACAGCAAGAGGCATGCTCGTATGTACGTGAGGCAGGCTTGCAGCCAGGTAATCTGTCTGGCTCTGAGAGACAGAGAAAGAGATAGAGGGGGAGAGGGAGAGGGGGAGAAAGAGAAAGGCAGACCAGTTATTGTTGCCGCTGCTGTTGTGCACCATGCAGCCTGGCTCCATGCTTTAAACAATGCGATAAAATGGCATTAGTCACGTTAAATTGAATTTATTTAAGCGCGCTTTTAGGCGCAAAAGCCTGACAGTGTCTGTGTGTGAGTATAGATGTATATTCTGTCTGTGTTTGTGTGTGTGAGTTAAGCCTCATTGTCAGCGTATCCTTTGAGTGTTTTATGTTGGCACCAACAGCCCACCCTGCATACACTGAGCGAAAAATGTATTTTAATTATTTTAAATGAACCTAATTAAAAAACTTCTTACATATTTTACTAAGAATAAAAACTAATGAAGAATAAAAACTAATGTTTTTAAATTACAAACAAGTATATATATTAAAATTTCTAGTTTAAAAAATTAATTTTTTGGTGGCGATTACATCACATTAAAATCGTAAACTCGAATTCCGTTAATTTTGAAAAATAAATAGAAGAAAATTATAATTGTAAGTTTAGTCTAAACTTGTCCAAATATGTATGCCAAAACTTCAAATAAAAATTATATAATATTGAAAAAACATAACAGTGTAAATATATCTACATTACACTGAAGAAAATTGATAAATTTTATTGTAAATTATTTTATTTTTAAGTTCACATGAAATTAAATCGGAAATTTTTCTTGCATTCCACATAATTTCTGCCTTTCAAATGTATGATTTTAAGCACGAAATATTATACTTGATTATTTCTCTCTGTGTAGCAGAACAGTCACAGCCGCAAGCAGGCAATAGCTGCCTCTGACGATTACCTGGTGCTAACGGTAGCTAACGGTACCTCAGCATAACGGTTACCAGGTGCTTCTCCGCTTGGTCTATTAAATACGAGAATTATGCAAATTATGCGGGCCTTATTAGATTTATTTGTGGCATTATTTTGGCCGTCAAGTAGCTCAGCCTACACGCATACAAGTACTATATGTTGCGCCTACTCAGAGGCGTGGCACTTACGATTGCCACTCACACACACACGCACATATACACACATACATGCGCTGTTTTTAAGTAACTTGAGGCATGATTTACACGCCTCGCTTGCCACCTTTCGCTACACTCGCTTAGCAGACTGTGAATTATGGCTACCATGACATTTGCAGAGTAAAACTCAAAGTCATTCAAAGCTAGGCATCAAGAGAGCGATGGGGGATGAGAAGGGGGAGGAGGAGGGGTAGAGAGAACGGTACTTTTATTGGCAAGTTTAAGCAAGTGTGGTAATTGAGGGCAATTTGTTTTCATTTTGTTTTGTGTCAGTTTTTCAACTTTCTTAAGCCAAAAATTTAGCCAAATTAAACGACAAACTTTAAGCGCTCATTTTTAATTTATTAATATATTTAAATTAATATATTATTTATTATTTTATGTATTTATTTATTATTTACTTATATAAATATATTTATTTATTTATTGATACACATATTTATTTACTACATCATTTAGAACTAAAATTGAACAAATAAAAATTATAGTATTTCTTGGCCCTTGGCATAGTCAAAATAATCATATCAAAAAGTTGTAAATAAAATTAAAAAAACATATATTAAATAATAAATAAATTAATTAATTAAATAATAAATAAATTAGTTAATTAAATAAATTTAAAGTAATTGAAAATTTTGTACTTTATTTTATACAAATTCTTCTATTGTTCAAGTCATTCGTTTGAGTGCGCAAAAGTGCAGAAGAAATACAAAATATTCCATTTGTTCGGTGGTTAGTGGTATAAAAATACCACAGCAGTTTGTATAAAAGCTGATCAACCTGATATATATGCAGACCTTATGCTAATCCACACACACACATATGCACTACAAAGAGAGGCAAAGAGCAAAGAGAAGCGCATTAAGCCATTGGGCTGCAAATTGTTTGTTGTTTGTTGCGAGTCCAGACAAAATATGTTGTAGTAGATGCTGTTGTTGTTGCAGCTGCAGTTGCATAAATATTTAAAATTTAATTGAAATTGCATTTGCCAGCCCTGGCATCCCTGGTAGCCATGGGACAGGACAAAGGGAAAATACCGAAACGAGGTCACGGTAAGATCAAAAGACAAGCGTTTGGCAGTTGTGGAAATCAACGCCTGAAAGCATGCAACACGCACACAAACACACGATTATACGCACACACACTCACACTCACACACACACACACACATACATGCACAGAGTAAAGCACAAAAGCGCAACGCTGGGCAGCGTTGACAAGCGCCAAAGTTGTCCCCCAGCGCCTGAGATCCGTGCAGAGAGCGCACAGAGTTCAGGCGGTACACAGAGAGAAATAATTAGAATTGCACAAAGTACAGGGTCGTTTAAAGTCGATTACGTCCGACTGTAGCTCAGGTCTTACTGGTTTTTTTTATTAAGATTTAAAATTTATAAATTGAGTTAATTTTAGAACGAAATATTTCGCTCAGTGCAGTGCTCAGGCGGTGGTCCCTATCTCTACGTGCTTGTTTACTGTTGTCCGGGCTTTGGCAGACACACACATACACACACACGCACACAATGACAATCACATTTAGGGCTGCTGCCACGCCCAACATTGAGCGCTTTCCTTTTTGCATAAGCAACGCACGCCTGCACTTTCGGGGGCACACAGTGCGTATGCGTTATACGGCTTGTTATTTATCTTTAGCTCATTGCTCTCGGCCAGTGCCAATGGCATGCTGGCATGCCAATAAACTTCCATTGCGAGTGGGCGTGGCTGGCACTCAAGGGCGTTTAATTGAATGTACGTGCTGCACTACGGGATTGAAATCCGTAGACACATTAACAGCTGCAACGTTGTCTCTTGCCTGTTGTCCGTTGTCCTCTGTCCGTTGTCCTCTGTCCGCTGTCCTCTGTCCGTTGTCTGCCACTTCCACTGGCACCTTGACATCGTTTTGCATAGGCGGCGACATTGAAGTTGCCACAGCATTGCAGTGGCATGTTGCATGTTGCATGTTGCACACGCCAGCAGCATACCCAGCAGCTACACTCCAAATGAGCCTGACTGAGATTGCAGGCTGCAAAAAATTAAATGAACTTTATTTTTATTAAAAATTCTAATTTTTATTTGGATTCGAATACAGATTAAGCAATAGGTCAAATATAAATTGATCGGAATAGATCAGGTAAAATAGATTAGATAAAAAAGTTCTGCCTATATATATTTTATCCTCATTTAAACTTTATCTTCACATTTCGTTTTCATCAAATGTTATCCTAAATTTTGTTGCCTCATATTTTTAACGTTACTCCTAAATTTAGAGTTTTATTTGTCTTTTCTATTTTGCTATCTTCTTCAATATTAATTGTTATGCATTTTCTTCTAATTTCTTTTTTAATAAACTTTGTTCCTACTTTTTTCTTCTTCCTAATATTTTTTGATTTTTGGATTTATCCATTCTACAAGTTTCTTTTGATTTAATTCCTACTTTGTTTTATTTAGTCAATAATCTTTCTCACATATTTCGGCTTCGATATTTTCTTGTTTCATTTTCAATACAATTTATTTCACCTTCAATCATTCTTTATATATTCTTTGCTTTATAATACTCAAATAAATACAGGGTATCTCTTAGTCAGGCCAGTGTGGCTCTAGAGACGTCACTCGCTGTTGCAGTTGCAATTGTGCAACTTTGATATGAGAGCATAAATCAATGCAAATTACGCTGTGCGAACTCTGACAACGCTTAAAACTTAACACAAGCCTGCCACATTTTTGCACTACGCTTGTGTGTGTGTATCTGTGTGTCTGCATATCTGTGTGTGTGTGTGTGTGCTGTCTGACTATGACAATGCTCGTTTTTCAACCTCACCCCGTGTACCGTGATATTTTTGCATTTTTCATGCACGCATTTTAATCACTCACTCAAAGAATGCTTACAATGATAATCTTTGGTCGTTTTTGCTACCACTGCTGCTGCCAGGTTGTCTGTGGCCATTTTTTACACACACACATACATATACACAAATATACATACATGCATATGTGGTGGTATTTGTGCACGATATATGCAATTCCCATGCATGTTCAACATGATTAATTTCTGTAATAACTCGATTGGAATCACGCGCCAGCAGCAACTTTTCCATCACGCATTACATGGCACAGTAGCAATATAGAGAGCGAGGGTGGCCTCGAAAGTTTGTAGAAAATATAAAATATGTATTTTGAATAGAATATAATAATCTTAACCTTTGAAGCACTGAATCTCTTGTTTCTATAATTATCAACAATATCACAATTTTGTTTTATTCTTAATTTAAAATAATGAATCACAATATTACATTTTTATATATTTTAATTCTATGTTTTAATACATTTAATTCTGCATTCAGCCACTTGATAATTAAAATATTATTACTAATTCTTATGTATTTTTATTTTAAATTCATAGTAATTTATAATTAAGGCAACTTTTTTTTTCTATTTTCTACTTAAATTCCTACAGTAAAAATAATTTTAAATTCTGTTTAGTTTGTTAATTAGTTTTGTATGTTTTTCAGCAACGACCTATAAATTATTTTTATTAAAAATTATAATCGATTTGCCGAAAAATAATTTGAGTGTTTCTGAGGATATTTTAGTAAACTCTTAGTCCATTTTTCAGTAAAATAAATTTATTTATATCCGCAATAAATTTCCTAAAAATTCTTAGCAATGTTCTAATTAATTTCAAGAGTTTTCAAATATTTTTGAGTATTTTTGAATACTTTTCAGTCAACCCTCGTGCGTCACTGTCAGTGCATTTGTAGCTGTATCTGCTGTCTGTCCCTGGTGCTAGGGCACGTTCCTTTTGCAGTTCTGCCACGTACGTGTGTGTGCATTGTGTATGTCTCTATATGTGCAAGTATTTGTGTGTGTATGTATGTGTGTGTGTGCTGCCTCTGTGGCGGCATTTAGCATTTGACTGCAGCCAACCAGGCGAACGACACAAATACTCCAACGGGCACAGACGCCAGGACCCCTAGCACCCCCTTCACCCCTTGCACCCCTTGCACCCTTGCCCCATGTGCTAGTTAAATAATTTTGCATATAACCGGGGAAAAGTGGAAGCGTCCTTTGCAATGCTATATAATATTTGCTCCCCACACTGCTGCCCCTCAGGCCCCTGGATATCTCTCGTTTGTCGTCTACAGTTGCCACATGCCTCGGCGTCCTTCATCCGCATCCTTTTCCGCACAGTTCAATAAGTTTTAATGCACTTAATTAATTCCCGTTGCGTCTAACGGTACGCTGCCATTTGCCATTTCAAATTCGATTTTGAATATATACATATACTCCAGGGCTAATGTGCATGTGTATGTGTGTTTTAATACACTTAACCTCAGAAAACGTATAGTATTTTTTAGATATAGATATAAAATTGGGGCATGTTCTACGAGTTTAAATCTTATAGAATTATTTTGATAATTTTAATGGTTCACATATTTTAAAGCATACTTTTAGGTGCTAATTTAAATTATTTCAACGGTATGTTATATAAAAAAAGCAAACTTTGCAATAAATTTGTAATAATAAAAAATTAAATAAATAAATAGAATATAAACAAATTATTTATAATTCATTATTAAAAATTAAAAATAAATAATAAAGCATAAATAATAATTTACTTTAAGTAATAGATAATAAAACTTAAACACAAAAAATTCAAAAATGTATTTTATATAGAATAATTTTGTCTGTTTTAGCTAAATTTACGCCATTTACAATTAAAATCCCAAGATGATATTCAATTATAATATTATTAATTCTATTCTACCATCATTATTTGAAAAGTTATCTAAAAGGAGTTTAAATAAATAAAATTTTATATAATTTATATCGATATAAATTATATTTTCCAGTGTACGTTGTCTGTCATATGCCATAGATTTCTTAGTTCTTTTGCAATTGCCAATAGCATTTGTCTAGGAACCTTCCGCTGCCTCTCTTACCCACCCTCAGCACACATGTTTACCTAATTTAAGTTATTCTAATTCAATTAGTTCATCTTCTAATTAATCGAGTTCGCTGCGGTCGCTTCATCCGAGCTGATAATTTCTGTGCCCAATTGCAAGTCAATTGGAAAATGCAATTTCGTTGAGTAAATAGAAAATTTGGTAGGTTTAACCGAAAAACTTTGGTAGCGAGCAAAAATTATAAAAGAAAGTAAAATTATAAAAAATATATATATTTACGTTATGTTACAAACAATATATAAAACAATAAGAGCATCTAGGTTCATATGCTGTCGTTATCAGTTTATTGGAATTCCCCAGAATTAATACTATATTGCAGACAGCAACAAGTTTAATATGATTAATAAAATGTAGCCTATATATGTATAAACTGGAATGAATTGAAATGTTTCCGTTTAAATACTCAGTAAAATGTGAATCTTAGTGGTTTTTAATATTTTCGGTATATTTCAAACGTTTATTTTTGCATAAATGTGAATTTTTGGTCTTTCATATTACTTTTCAACAATTTTTTTAATCATTTTAAAGAAAATATTTTTGGCATTATTATTTATTTATTTATTTATTTTGACAAAATTCTTTTAAGTTTTTGCGAAGTTATACATACTCAAAGTTTAAGAAAATTATAAAAATACAAAAATAATATTCCTCTTTTACATTAATTTATTATTTTTATTTACAGCTGATAAGCAACAAACATACGAACACTTTGTATGAAACACACGTTCTATATTTATAACAATTATAATTTCCTGCTGCGAATAACACTCACAAATTGGCATTGATAATGATTATGCCGGCACACTGATCTAATCAAATATATGTAGTTTCTTGACCTGCCTCAATACGCCAACACACTGAAACATGTCAAACTGGTAGCAAAATACAGTAAACTTGTTTTAGAGCTGTATAAAAAGTGTGAGTATTATATACTATAATATCCGATTCGTGTTGATAAGTTTCATACGTCATGTTAGGCAGGCGGCGGTTTTCTGAAACATCAAGAACAGAAATTTAATTAGCATTCATTAATCATAAATATTTTCAGAATTTATTAATGTTTTTAACTGCGTTTACCCTGTCACAAAGATTCTATAATTACGAACATTTACGCCTATCGAAACAGTGGCGGTTAAAATACTCGCATTTAGCAAGATCAGACAGACGAGTATATATACAACCAGATATCTGTTCATCGTTCAGCATGTTAGCAGCTACTGACAAACAATCTGGCTCAATTGCGTATAAGTTCTAATTGAAGCGAAGAAAATGCCGACTTCGGCTTCCTGAAGATTGCAGCTCAACACTTCGATGTCTAGGTAGAAGATAACACTGCCCGACAAAATAAAAACCCCTTTCAAACTATAATAAATTTTTTTTTGCAGATATCTGGCATGATGTAAAAAAAACCAAAAGTTTTGCAATATCTATTTAAAACTTAACAAAAATGTATAAAGAATATTTTAAATTTAAGTTTTTAAATTAAAATTTTGAAAAACTATATTTGTCCCGATTTACGGAGAATAAGGATATATTTTTGGTTTTCGTTTTGGAGCTTATCGCGAAAATACTTCAAAATTGGTTATCATATATTTAGGGGACGCAATTTTATTTAAATTTGTCGACCAGTGTTATTGATGAATCATAAACTTTGGTAGAAAACTCAGATGATAATGTTGTCTACTTTAATTTCTTTTATTACATTTAAAATATTAAAATAAACTTTACCCATTATTAAATAAACGTGCGTTGGATACGCTTACACCCAAGGTACCGGAATCCACAATATCTGAGTTTTCCTTGTTACATTTGCCAAAATATTCTTTAACATTGCAAACTATAGACTTTAAATATTCCGTAAATTCAGTTGGAGATGCCAAAATGCTGCTTGCAAGCAAAATCACACAGACAATTACTATACTGAAAGAGCCCATGGCTAAAAGTTGACTGAAACCATAAACCAAGATCATAAAACAGACTGAGACTAAAAGAGAGCAAATTATATTCAGCATTACGATAAGGAATTATCGGTGTATATATAGTACTTATATATTTTAATTCATTCAATTGTCTTTAATTTGTATACACTAGCTTGCCTTATCGAAAGCGAATATATATTATAAATATATATTTTTTTTATTTATTTGTTGAGTTCAATAAGATCAGCATTTAGCAAGAAAATTGAGCTGTCTTAAACGAACAAATTACCATGCCAGGCACCATTATCATTTAATTTAAGAGTGCTTAAAATACATATGTGTCAAATTGATTTCAGATGAAATACAGTGGAATATATATTCTGGGAAAAGCTTATTTTAGCATTCCAAAGAAACCAGTTTAGATGGCAATAAATTATATTGTTTATTAAGACCTACAATTGAGAACAATTAAAACAATTAAAAGTGCTGATAAGAATTTATCGATACAATTTATGCAATTTTATTTTTATTTTATGAATAAATTATTCTTTTTGCGATATTTATTTTATTATACAATATTTGTTCAAAGGTGCATTTATGAATTTAATAAAATATTTTTGTTTTATTTTTACCGCATGCCACATCTAGTTTTTAACTCTAGTTTGGTTTTGGAATGTAAAAATATTTAGAGAAAGGTCTTTGTACACCCAATGAGGATCTATCCACAGCATCAGTGACATTCCCATAATATTGTGTTATGTCCAACCAATCAAAAAGTTCTGATATTATTTCACTTGTGGCATTCGCAGCTGCCATCATCTCACAGCTTTCGCAATTATTTGGGTTTCTTGCAAGGCAGCATTGCTCAAAAGATTTATTTCTCAGCTCATACCAGCGACGTAGAGCAGAATTACAATAGTCTTTGTATTTTGGCTCGATCTGATTGCATTTGGGCATCGCTGCAGTGCAGGGTATCAGCAGAAGCAGGCAACCCAGCAACAGTTTAGGGATGTTCATCGTTCAAGTTTTACTTTACGACTGACAATCAAAGTGAAAATCTGCCCAGAGTAATCTTTATGTGAAAAGTATTTATAGCAAATGCACTCTGAAGATCAAGACGAAGCTTTATTGCTTTCTTTGTTTGCAGAATATGAAAAAAAAAATTTAGTAAATTATTTCATTGGAAGTTGTATTATTTAAAAAGAGTTTTTTAATCACTAGTAAAATTTGAACAAAGCATATTTAATACGAATAGGAAAGACTAGTTAATAAAACAAATATCTAAGAATTTTATTGAAAGTTTTTTAATAATAATTAATTAAATATTTATATAATCTACAATATTGATTAATTAAATACACAAATAACAGATTGAAAACTAGTTAAAAAAGAGATTTATTGGATTTTATAAATTTAAAAATTATTATATTCAAAAGTTTGCTTGATTAAATATATCTCTTTTTACACAGTTTATAAATTATTATATTTAATTAATTTTATGGATATTTATATATATATTTGCAAATTAAGCATAAGAACTTTATTTTTTTGGCTTGCGTAGAATTTATAATTTACTACATGTAATAATTTTGATTTATTCACAGCTGTGCTTGTCACTTCCCGAAGTTTCTATTGGTTTTTCGTTAACAAACATTCTTCCATTATTTCTTGAAACACCCAGAGATGAACGATTTTCCACATTTACAACGAATGTTTTGCCACCTATCGAAAGTTCAGCTTCCAGTTCTTGTTTTGCTTTTAGGAAAGCAATTCTCTCACACTCTCTACAAATATTATTATAGGGGATTGTTTTGATTAAGATCAGGCAGCACTTTTGGAAATGTTCGTCCTTCAATTGGAACCAACGTCGCACTAAAGCCGGATCAGGTTCTATATTTTCTTTTTTGGCAACTTCACTCGGTTTACAGTTGTGATTAGCTGTTGAACCTGGTGCCAAGAGCAGGCCACAAAATCCGAGATAGACTAAAGTTCCGTATACATTCATCGCAGCAAATGTTTAATCGAGACTAATGAGAGCATTTGCATGAATTGAATGCTGATTATGAGAGTCAAGCTTTAAGCTAAGCTAAGAGCTTTGAGAGCAAGAGCTTTTGCTGGAAGATCTTAGAGCTATAAATATTTATGGTGGGTATTTTTAGAAAGTAACATATCTGTGTGGTCACAATATCGTGTATTAGTAATGGGAATTGCACAGAGCCATTGTCCTATACGCGTAAGAAAACTTGTTTGAGCTGGGGAAACTCTGAAATTCGTTTGGAAAAAGATCTACAAAACATCTTAACAAGAAATCATAAACAAAATTATTTGGAGTCAATTAACTTGCGTAATAAAAATGAATAAATTTAATAAAACTGGGGAAACTTCGAAATATATTTGAAAGCAGATTCAAGAAAATAATTTGATCAAAATG
This sequence comes from Hypselothyrea guttata, assembly GCA_035045125.1. Classification (NCBI taxonomy): domain Eukaryota; kingdom Metazoa; phylum Arthropoda; class Insecta; order Diptera; family Drosophilidae; genus Hypselothyrea; species Hypselothyrea guttata. Next base: position 964,703 of record JAWNNJ010002265.1, read on the forward strand.
CAATTTATAGGATTCTTTGGTGGTTTTTTTGAATTTCTTACTCTGTATTTAATGCAAATTTAAAACATTAAAATTGCAAAAATTGTTTGAAAAGTCCAAATTTAATTTGCCAAAAAATTTTGCAAAAAAAAAATATTTAAAAAAACACACAAAAAAGAGTTTAAACATTTCCTTATATAGTCGGATATCTTTTCAGATGTCCAAGATGAATCTTTGTTCAAGTGCATTGGCCTGTTTGGTATCCAATTTTTGTGCTTTGTTTACGAAACCGGCATAAGAAAGAAACGAGTTTGTATACAGAGTTCTGTGTTGCTTTATTAAACAAACCAAATACCAGTTTTATAAATGTTATTGCATTTTTAAATGCTGTTTAATTGAGTAGAATATATATTGACAGATAGTGCTTGTTTACATTTAATATAATTGATTGTGTCGCTTTTTTATTCCACTCGATTAGGCTTATCAGCTGCGCCCGTCATTTAATTCAATGTGTGTTTGGGTCACTTGATTGATAAGAATTTGCGCCTTAGCCACTCCAAAATATTCCGCCCCTACGTCGGACACCGAGAGCTATGCGATTTTCCACCTCCACGGGTGCTATTGCATCCACATCCAGTTTACTCATATCTTTCACTAGATTTCGTATGTTTTCAGTTGCTTCACGGGACGAAGATTTGTTACACTCTTCACAATTGCTATGAGGTTCGGTCTTTGCGTTCTCCCTGCAACACTTTAGAAAGAATTCGTCCTTCAACTCGTACCAACGACGCACCAAAGCCGCACAAGTATCTCTATCTTCAACGCTGACTTTATCACAGTTTCGATGAGCCGTAGAACCTGATGCCAACAGCAATCCGTATAAGCCGAGACAGACAAGCAACCCGTATATATTCATCGCGACAAAGGTTATATTGAGACTAATATGACAATCGGCTGATACGGAGCATTTGTACGCTTTGAAGCCAAGCGTTAAGCAAAGCTCTGAGCGCAAAGCTTTTGGTTTAACATCTGCAACTTGTTGTAAGGCATTAAAAAAAAAAAATTATGTATGTCGCGTGGCGATCGAGCAGCATTACTCATGGGTATTTCCCAGAACTGAACGAGCGTCAATTAAATGTGTTAAATTTTATGAATATGGGAAAACTCCCAAATTTATTTGAAAGTAGATTCCAGAGAACACAGTGATCAAAATGTATAAAAATATTTTATAAATGTCTTTATTTGTTACGTGGGGAATACTAAATTTAAATGAAATAAAAAGAAAGAAAAAAATAAATAAAAATAATATATTACGTATATTAATCAATGTAACTCTATGTCTGTCCGTCTGTTTTAACGCGTTGATCTCAGCAACTATAGGAGCTAGATCATTTTTGAAAGGTGTGTGCCATTGAAGATTGTTTCAAATCTTAAATGTTACGCCCCATTTACGCCTTAATTTTAAAAAATCGGAAAAAAATCGTAAAATGGAACATAGAAAGTTGTTCTTTGGAATACATACTCTCTTTTATTGCATTCAATTTTCCTGCAAAGCGCATTGAAATCGGTTAATAAACACAAAAGATATTAACTATGCAATATTGCAGACCTTTGCATGCTTGCCCTCTGGCAGGGTGCAGGGTATTCTACAGTCGGACTGATCTGCCCCGTCCAAATCTTTTACATACATTATTATATGATTCCAAGTCCCTTGGAAATCTATATTTAAATTAAAAACTTTAAATTTTATTTAATTTCACGCATTTTTTAGAAAAATAAACAAAAGTGTATACAGAATTCTGTGTTGCTTTATTAAACCAAACCCAATAACAGTTTATAAATATAATTATGTTTTTAAATGCTTATTGAGTAGAGTATATATTGACAGTTTGTACCTTTCACCATATAATAATTTGATTAAATCGTTTTATTTATTCCATTTGATAATGCTTATCAGCTGTGATTGTCAAAGTATTGTGGTTACTTAATGATCCAGCCAATATTTTCCTCCCTTTCGAAGAACACCGAGACTTGTGCGATACTGTGCTACAGGTGCTTTTGGATTCTCCTTGAACTTATCCATATTTTCCGCTTCAGCTCGTATTTTTTCAGTTGCTTCGCGGGACGCAGATTTATTGCATTCCTCACAATCGCTGTTGGGTTTGGTTTTCACGATCTCCCTGCAACACTCCACAAAGAATTTGTCCTTCTCCTCGTACCAACGACGCCTAAAAGTGTTGCAAGTATCTCTATCTTGAACGCTGACTTCATCACAGTTTGGATAGGCCGTAGAACCTGAGGCGCACAGCAATCCGCAAAACCCGAGACAGACAAACAAGCCGTATATATTCATTGCGACGAAGGTTCTGATGAGACTAATAGGACCATCGACCGACACAAATGATTTGTACGCTGGCGTTTAATATAAATCTGATAGCAATAGACATTGAACTTGTCATAAGGCATTATAAAAAAAAAATGCTGCCTGTCGCGTGGCGATCGAGTTTTATTTTTTATTTTATTATTATTATTCATACAGATTTCCCAGAATTACCGGCATCAATTCTGATACACGTAATGAAATGTTGCTAAATTGTATGAGGCTGGGGAAAACTCGTTAGCATTGGCAGCACACAATTATATAATGATATCACAATGACCTAGTTGGAAATTGTCGTTAATTTTGTTGAATGCTAAATTTGCTTAACTGGGGAATTTATTTGCATGAAGCTGCAGCCAAATGATCTGATCAAAATGTAAAAATAGCCTCATTTGCATATCGTAGTTGGGAAATAAACGTCATTTTTAGTCAGTCTGAGTAATGCTATATATCGCTAAAGCATCAAGTGTAATGACACAACATTAATTGTAGAAAAAGAACTTAGACTAATTAGATTTCCATATAAGTATTAGGTCGGACGACTTATACTATATTTGTGATTGGATTGATTTATGGATTAATTGTAACTAATAAATAGTTAGTCGCGTGGAAATTTGTAAACTATCAACTAATTAGTCACGCTAATTTGAATCTTTTATTACTAATAGATTTCTTAGAAGCTAAGTAATGCTAAATAAATACATCGGACAGATTATAGAATACAAAAACTCAGATAGAATTATTAACAAACAATTTGAGGACAAAAAACTCGATGTTTTTTACAACACTTGAATACTTATATTTTACTGTTACATAGCATTCAATTCGTTCAGTGTAACAATGTAGATCACTCACTGTAAACTCACTGTTAACTAACAGTTTGTAAAGTGCAAAGCTTGTTAGATATTAAAATATAAAACCAAAGAAATTTACATTAATACAAACAGTTCGCTGCTGCTTCCTGCTGAGATATTATCTAGAATTGGAGCTAAAATGCTCGGACTGCAATTAATTGTGGTGTTTTGCCTGGCGCTGCTTCACGCAGTAAGTGAAACTAATGCAATTTCATGGTGAACAATTAAACGCCTCTGTTCTTGCAGGTGGCTTTTAGCCAGGCCTCTAAGACCCGTAACCCCTTTAGGGACTGGGTTGAGACAGAGCGAGAAATGATGCAAAAACACCCCCGCAAAGTAAGTAGTATAGCTAATGCAATTACATAGAAACAATTATATGCCTCTGTTGTTGCAGATGCCTTTTGGCAAGGCCTCTAGGGCCTCCAATCCCTTTAATAGATGGGTTGACAAAGAGCGAAAAATGATGCAAAAACACCCCCGCAAAGTAAGTAGTATAGCTAATGCAATTTTATAGAAACAATTATACGCCTCTGTTGTTGCAGATGCCTTTTGGCCAGGCCTATAGGGCCTCTAATCCCGCTCAGGCATGGGTTGAGAAGGAGCGAGAATTGATGCAAGGTCACACCCGGAAAGTAAGTAGTATAGCTAATGCAATTTTATAGAAACCATTATACGCCTCTGTTCTTGCAGGTGCCTTTTAGCCAGGCATCTAAGGCCCGTAAATCCTTTAGGAGCAGGGTTGATAAAAAACGAAAAATGATGCAAGGTCACATCCGCAAAGTAAGTAGTATAGCTAATGCAATTTTATAGAAACAATTATACGCCTCTGTTCTTGCAGGTGCCTTTAAGCCAGGCCTCTAAGACCCGTAATTCCTTTGATAGATGGGTTGACAAAGAGCAAAAAATGATGATAGGTCAAACCCCCAAAGTAAATAGTAAAACTAATGCAATTTCATAGAATCAAATATACCTTCTGTTGTTGCAGGGTCGTTTTAGCAAGTCCTTTAGGGCACGTGATTTCTGGGACTGGCTTGTGGGAGATTCGGATGAATCGGATGAACCGGATGAATCGGATGAATCGGATGAATCGGATGAACCGGATGAATCGGATGAATCGGATGAATTCCGAAATTCCAAAATTCCGGAACCTATGTTTTTTAATATAGGTTTAAAAGTAAAGCAATAATTTGGCTTACCCTTGGGTGCCATCTACTGATGCCTTTCAACTTTATGCCAAAATTATATAAATTTAAAAATTAAAAAAAAAAAAAAACAAAAAAATAGAAGAAGAAAATAATTATTAACTCTGTTTTAGCCCTGTATAAAAACAATGCAATAAATATATGTGTTGAAGTAAGTATTTATGTAATAAATACACTTTAAATATTTTAAAATTAATATGTAAAACCAAAAATATTTTTTATATTTGAAACTAAATAAATCGAGCAAATTAGGAAGCCTGAAATTGGTATTTTCTTAGATACGATTGTCTAGCATCCTATTCCTAGATCTGCAGGTGCATTGAAGTTTGTTTAAATTAAAAGTAAAGTTGCAATCGCAGCAACAACTACAAAAGGCTGAACTAGCGTTTATTTGTCATTGGATTTGGCTAGAGCAAAAGCAATACAAACAAGCAAATTGACGGGCAGCTGAGAGCAAGAGCAAAACGAGAAAAGTAGTGGAGAAAAAATAGAGCTTTTGAGTTTTATTAAAACATTGACTTTCAAAAAAAAATTTTAAACTTTTGAATGAATATTGGCATTGCTTGCTGTTAAAATTTAAACTAAACGCAGGCTGCAAATATTAAATAATTTATATACACAAAAGCAACAGCGTTAGCGACTCTCTCCATTTCTTTCACGCATGGAGTCTGCCACGCCTCCTCCTGTCTGTTACATTCATTCTCCCAAAGTTATTAACCCTGTTATCCCATTTTTCAAAGGGAACGCGGTATACCAATAAAATGTATGTATCATTTAGTTCGAGCACTGTTACTGTTAAGTAACATTAAGTTCGCACTCTGTTACATAACATTTAGTTCGCTAACGTGCAGATCGCTCACTGTTAACTAACAGTTTGATGGTTGCACAGCTGTTAGGATTTAAAATATAAAACAAAAGAGATGAACTGTAGTGCAAACAGTTGTCTACTGCTTGCTGCTGCGATATTATCTAGAACTTGAGCTGTTAAAATGCACGGACTGCTGTTAATTGTGATGTTTTGCTTGGTGATGCTTCACGCCGTAAGTAAAACTAATGCAATTTCATGGTGAATAATTTTATAAATCCGTTGTTGCAGGTGCATTTTAGCCAGGCCTCTAATATATCCAATCCCTTTAGGAGCTGGGCTGATCAAGAGCGAGAAATGAAGCAAAGTCACCCCCGCGCAGTAAGTAGTAAAGCTAATGCAATTTCATAGTGAACAATTATACACTCCTGTTGTTGCAGGTGCCTTTTGGCCAGGCCTCTAGGGCCTCTAATACATCTAATCCCTTTAGGAGCTGGGTTGATAAAGAGCGAGAAATGATGCAAAGTCACCCCCGCGCAGTAAGTAGTAAAGCTAATGGAATTTCATAGAAACAATTATACACCCCTGTTGTTGCAGATGCCTATTGGCTAGGCCTCTAGGGAATGGGTTGATAGCGAGCGGCATATGATGGATCATGAAAATAAACGAGAGTAGTACCTTTGATTGGTTTCTACTGATGCGCTCCAACTTTATGCCAAAATTAAACAAAATTTAAAAATTGGAAAAAAAATATAAAAAAATTATTAACTCTGTTTTAATCCTGTATAAAAACAATAAAATGTATGTATGTGTTGGAGTAAGTATTTATGTTCACCATACGTAATCAACAAATTATAAATATTTGAAAATCGGAAGAGTCGAGCAAATTAGGAAGCCTGAAATTGGTATTTTCTTACATACGATTGTCTAGCATCCTATTCCTAGATCTGCAGGTGCATTGGAGTTTGTTTAAATTAAAAGTAAAGTTGCAATAGCAGCAACAACTACAAAAGGCTAGCGTTTATTTGTCATTGGATTTGGCTAGAGCAAAAGCAATACAAACAAGCACAGTGACGGGCAGCTGAGAACGAGAGCAAAACGAGAAAAATGGTGGAGAAAAAAAAAACAGCTAAAAGGCAATGGCCACAACGGTTAGCGATGGCGATGACTTAACGGATTTTCAATCTCAGCCGTGTTGGAGTCGTGGCACAGCTGTGTGGGGACTGCGGTTATAACCCCCTGCGTGATGTGCCTGGGCCGATATTTATACCCTGTACAATTTAAAAACTTATAAAAACAGGGTCAAATGTAAATAGATAACCTGATCAAGCTAATTTTAATATATATCACGCCACTTTCACACTCTAATCGATAAGATCCAAATAACAAGCGTAGTATTAAATATAGAAGCTTGTAATTCAGAATAGACACGCTCTAATATTATATTTATCCATTTATAAAAGTGCCTTGAAATCTGTTTATAAACACAAAAGTTATTAATGAAACAATATTCCAAATTTACAATAAGAAAGAAAAAGCATTGCCGCTACGTATAAATTAAATTCTAATTTTTAAATTCTACTTAAAATGTAAAGTACAGGGAATTATACAGTCGTGCGTGTCCGACTGATCGGCACATATATAAAAATATATATATAAATACATATAAATTTTTATGTTATTTTATTTTATTTTATTTGTGTATATTTACATTGTCGTGCATGTTTGCTTGTCTCTGTGTCTCGCGTTCTGTTTGTTTGCAGCGTCAACTTTAGCCCATCGAGCTATGGTCAGGGCAAACAGCATCTGGGTAGAGGGGGGCAGAGGGGTTTAAACGGGACTTTGACTGCTGTTACGGGGCGTTACATCCGCAATGCATTTCCTTGCGGAGTTGAAATAAATTGCGAATAGTAAAAACCACCAATAAATTGTCATTTCCGTAAGAGGGATATTACATTTTTTAAATTTATGAGCGCTTGTTTGTATGCGTATTGCGTATACATACATATACATATGCATATATATATATATTTTTTTTTTATATATATATTGCAGATTTTTAACAAGCTGCAGTTGGGTTTTACAACTGTCCGTCCATTTGCGTATTGTTTTACTTGGGCCGCAGCGAAAGTTAAATTGATACGGATGTGCAAAAATTGTTGCAAACAATTTGATTTGAAGTTGCTGTCATTTCCGTCTCTGACAGACAACAGACGCTTCAAATTCTAATTAACTGATAAATGTTGAATACAAAACTTTTGGCCATATCGCAATCTAACGAAAATGAATTATTATGCATGCCAAAAATGCAGACACAGCATGGCGAACATGGCGTATGCGCAACATGCGCATAAAACCAACCAAATGCAACCACAACAAATTATAATAAAGTTTATCGATTAATCGACAGACTGCAATGGAGAGACTGGAGAGTGGCATGTTGACCAGAAAACCGAACCAAACGCTGGCTTGTAATATTTTTCAATATGTTACCTCAACTAAATGGCCCCCAGGGCAAAAACAAGCAGCGAAAAGCCCAGGCTAACGTGGCACTTTTCTGCACAATTTATATATTTAAATACTCGATATGCTCTGTGTGCTGGAATTGAGCTTAAAAAACTGGCATAAAGAGTGCATATTGTTAACAAAAATTCACGCCAAGTTTGGCAACATATGAAGCGATTATCGTTTACGTTTTATTGAACCACAAAAAATATAACAAGAAACAATTTAATATGTACAACAAATATTTCAATAAATTTTTATATTTTTATATTTTAAGGGAATTTATACAAATTTATACAGCAATGTTCATTAATAGCAGACGAATATGGTTAATAAATATTTAAAAAACAAAAATTATTTTAAATAAAGCCATGATAAAATTTAAATTATTAATTTAATGTAATGCTTTTTTTATATTGTTGAAAAATATAACAAAATGCAATTTAATGTGTACAACAAATATTTCAATAAATTTTAATATATATTTTAATGGAATTTATAAAATCAGTAACGTTCATTAATAGCAGACAAATATGGTTAATAAATATTTGAAATACAAAAATTATTTTAAATAAGGAATAAAAAGGAATTTATGCAATTTAAATTATTAATTTAATGTTGTACATTATTTTTATTCGTTTCAGTCAACAGTATAAAATATATAAAATATTTATTGAATAATTTATTTAATTTAAAAAGCAGTTAAGGTTTACAAATATTGAATCAAATTTGGTTTTATCCTTATACAAATAGATATCTAAAAAAATAATAATAATAAACATAAAAATTAAATAAAATTATATGTTATAAAAAATATATAAATATTATTATTTCTAAGACGTATATGGCTTTAGTTAAATCCATTGATACAGCTACTATTATAACTGTTATTATGATTGTTAAATTTTATTTATTTATTTTGTATGTTTGTATGTTGTGGTCTGCTGCAATTTGCGCTGTGACATGTTGTATGCCCAGTAAAATTCTTGCTCTGCCGCGTAGATTATTATTTGTAAATTTTGCCAATGGACCAAAAGAATCTGTGTATGTGTGAGTGTGTGTGTGTATGTATATTTGCGTGTGTGGCTGAGTGTGTGTAATGTTGTGGGTTGGCAATTTGCATGTGGTTATGCGCAAATTTCATTGTTAAGCGCAGTGCAAAAGCGTATGCAAAGGGCAGTTTTCAGAACCAGATCCAAAATAAAATAAACAAACGCTCAACACAATACGAAAAATTTACGCAAAAACAAAAAAACCGGTAAACCTGACTGAGCAGATGAGTCGGGCGGAAGGCTACAGTCGGACGTCAACGAATGTAGTAGACCCGTAATTTGTGTTTCAAGATATGCGCGTTTGCACAAAGCGAGCGAATTGTCGTTTGCATATCTTCGCTGTTTTTTATCCGATCCTTATGTAAATCCAATCGTCGATGGAGAATGCTATTAACCACGACTTTACCAAATAACAAGCTTAGGAGAACGTTAATACCAAAAATGACGTGTCTCGTATCTAGCGGGATCCAAAAGATATCTTTAGGTTTTTGTCTTATTCGTCTACTTCTGCCTCTATTATTCATATGTACAAACTTAATAGACCGTTTTTGTACCTTTTCAAAGTACAAAAAAACTAAAATAAAAGATGGGAAATGGAATGAAATTTCAGCTGCATGCAGATTTTGCATTTTGAGCCGCACACAACGACTGCAGCAGAGGCAACAAAAACAACTTGCAACATAATGAAAAACTAGCAGCTTTCAGTTGCAATAAGCTGCGGCAAGAATTGTGGCATGCTCTGATGATGTTGCCACCGATGCTGCTGCCGCTGCTGCTGCTGCACAAATATGAATATTCATTTTGTAATTTGTGCATTAGGTGTGTCTGCAGCAACAGTAATTAGCTGCGGATATTAGGTAATTGGATGCGCCAAACAACCAGTGTAATTATTGCCCCAAAATCTCTGCTTCAAGCCCCGCTGCCAGACCGTTAAGCACTTCTTAGCTGCCGACTACGCCTCAACAATTTGGCTTTTTTAGCCAAACTAATGGCCGTAGATAAATCGCCGACAAGGAAGTGGGAAGACAAAAAGGCACTTGTCAGTTTAGGGGGAATGGGAAGGCAGCTAAAACGCCTTAAGCCAAAGAATACGCATAAAATTTTCACGATAAATTTCACAAACAAACACCTGAGATACATCATTAGATTAAATAGAATGATACAGCGCTCTAAAGACACAACTCTGAGACTGAGACGCGTGCCAGCAAAGCGTACAGTGTGGCAAAAACAATTTTAACAATAAATAAGTAAAGCAAAGATTTATTAAAGGTTAAGAAATAAAAGCCGCTTTCAAAAATAAAATATCTTCAACAGAATTGATAAATTCTTAAAAAATAAAAACCTAAATTTATTATAAATATAAAAAATTAAAAGAAATCAATTTTAGTTTAATAAAATATACCTACAAATTAAAATTAAGTTTACATATATTAAAATAAATTAAAAATAGAAGGGACACTTTAGCTCTAAAATATGGAGTTCAAGACAAAATAAATCACAATTAAATTGCATTTCAAATAAAAAAGCTAAATTTCAATTAGGCATCAATCAAATTGAGAATTAAATTAAGTCGGTAGATATTATTTGATCATGCAGTAATATATTTAATAAATTTTAAATATTATTTCGCCCACTGTGCAGTTCACCTGGTGGCTGAATAAAAATCTTAGCTGGTAGCAAGCTCATTAGTGAAAAATTACTTTTGCGGTGACTTATGTCGTTTCGCATGAATTTGTATTTGTGCTTTTTATTTGGCTTTTTTGTGGCTGTATTTCTGGCTGGTTTTGGCTAAGAAATCGCAGCTCATGCATCATCTGAGCTGCAGGCCAAGGCGACAGTTTATTTGACTATAAAAATATGATATTTTGTTGTGGTTGACGTTCGTCGCTTAGCTTTAAAACGCAAAAGGATTTTAGATTTTACGTTTATTTTTCTCTTTTATTCGTTTCTCTGGATTTTTTTTTCTCATTTTTTGTTAGTTATTTGCTTTTCCTGCTGCTTTTCCGCTGAGCTACGCAATTTCCTGTACCGTTACGTGCTGCAATTGCAGCCACGTCACAAAATGTCGAAACAGCGCACAAGAGTTGGAGTTGAAGGCTGTTGAAATGGCAGGCAAACCCAACATGGCTTTAGTGTTTGGCTTACGGTATCATTAAATAAATGTTATGCCTGCCACTCTGAAGATTGTTGAGCAAATGCCGCGCTTAATAAAGTCAAAGGCAGGCCATAAAAAAAATATGCACACAATATAATTAACGCAGTTAATTAAAAAATTTCGCATACGTCATACATATGTTTTCATAAATATTACGCATACGCCACCTGTGACGCCCTCGAAGTGTGCAAATATTTACAGTGAAGGCTTTAATGAAAAGGCCATGGCAATGAGTGAAAAGGCTGCTTCTGACGCTTAAAACATTTTATATTCCAGGTATTTAAAAACACATGAAAAACGTGCAATACGTCCAGATGGAAATACCATAAACTGACAAATGCCACGAAACGAAGCTCTGTACCATAAAGCGCAGCATTAAAGGCTGCTCGAATTTAAATTAGAGTTTTTGAGTTTTATTAAAACATTGACTTTCAGTCTGTCACGCCTCCTCCTGCCCGTTACATTTATTTTCCCAAAGCTATTAACCCTGTTTTTCCCATTTTTCAAAGGGTACGGGGTATAACAATAATATGTATACATCATTTAGTTTGTGCACTGTTACTGTTAAGTAACACTAAGCTCGCACTCTGTTACATAACATTTAGTTCGCTAACCCGCAGATCGCTCACTGTTAACTAACAGTTTGTTGGTTGCACAGCTGTTAGGATTTAAATATAAAACAAAAGAGATGAACTGTAGTGCAAACAGTTGTCTACTGCTTGCTGCTGCGATATTATCTGGAACTTGAGCTGTTAAAATGCACGGACTGCAGTTAATTGTGATGTTTTGCTTGGTGATGCTTCACGCCGTAAGTAAAACTAATGCCATTTCATGGTGAACAATTTTATAACTCTGTTGTTGCAGGTGTCCTTAAGCCAGGCCTCTAAATGGCCCTGGGCCCTAATTGAACCGAATCCTCCGGATTCTTCGAAAGATTGTTGTCCTTGTTTGGCAAAAAAACATTTATTAAAGTAGTCTTACCTTTGAGTGGTATCTACTAATGCGCTCCAACTTTATGCCAAAATTATACAAAATTGAAAAATTGGAAAAACAAAAAAAAAGAAGAAAAAAATTATTGACTCTGTTTTAATCTTGTATAAAAACAATAAATATATGTATGTGTTGGAGTAAGTATTTATTTATCAACAAATTATAAATATTTAAAAATTAGTATGTACAACCAATAAGGTCAGAGCGGTTAAAAAAATTATTAATATTTGAAAATAAATAAATCGGAACAGTCGAGCAAATTAGGAAGCCTGAAATTGGTATTTTCTTAGATGCGTTTGTCTAGCATCGTATTCCTAGATCTGTAGGTGCATTTGAGTTTGTTGAAATTAAAAGTAAAGTTGCAATCGCAGCAACAACTACAAATGTCTGAACTAGCGTTTATTTGTCATAGGATTTGGAGCAAAAACAATACAAACAAGCACATTGACGGGCAGCTGAGAGCAAGAGCAAAACGAGAAAAGTAGTGGAGAAAAAATAGAGCTTTTGAGTTTTGTTAAAACATTGACATTAAAAAAAAATGTGAAATTAAAAAAAATATATTTGCATGAATCTTAGCATTGCAAATATTATATAATTTATATACACAAAAGCAACAGCGTTAGCGTCTTTTTCCATTTCTTTCACGCATGGAGTCTGCCACGCCTCCTCCTGTCTGTTATATTCATTCTCCCAAAGTTAATAACATTGTTTTTCTTAGTTTTCAAAGGGAACGGGGTATGACAACAAAACTTATATATCATTTAGTTCGAGCACCGTTACTGTTAAGTAACATTAAGTTCGCACTCTGTTACATAACATTTAGTTCGCTATCGTGCAGATCGCTCACTGTTAACTAACAGTTTGTTGGTTGCACAGCTGTTAGGATTTAAATATAAAACAAAAGAGATGAACTGTAGTGCAAACAGTTGTCTACTGCTTGCTGCTGCGATATTATCTGGAACTTGAGCTGTTAAAATGCACGGACTGCAGTTAATTGTGATGTTTTGCTTGGTGATGCTTCACGCCGTAAGTAAAACTAATGCAATTTCATGGTGAACAATTTTATAAATCCGTTGTTGCAGGTGCATTTTAGCCAGTCCTCTAAATGGCCCTGGCTCCTATATGAACCATATCCTCCGAATTCTTCGAAAACTTGCTGCCCTTGAGTTCCAGGAAAACATTTCAATAATTAGCCTTACCTTTGAATGGTTTCTACTAATACGCTCCAACTTTATGCCAAAACTATACAAAATTTAAAAATTTGAAAAACGAAATATAAATATTTGAAAATTAATTAAAATGTTAAATTTTTAAAAATATTTTTGAATGAATCTTGGCATTGCTTGCTGTTAAAATTTAAACTAAACGCAGGCTGCAAATATTAAATAATTTATATACACACAAAACACAGCGTTAGCGTCTCTCTCCATTTCTTTCACGCATGGAGTCTGCCACGCCTCCTCCTGTCTGTTACATTTATTCTCCCAAAGTTACTAACCCTGTTTTTCTCATTTTTCAAAGGGAACGGGGTATGACAACAAAACTTATATATCATTTAGTTCGAGCACTGTTACTGTTAAGTAACATTTAGTTCGCACTCTGTTACATAACATTTAGTTCGCTAACGTGCAGATCGCTCACTGTTAACTAACAGTTTGTTGGTTGCACAGCTGTTAGGATTTAAAATATAAAACAAAAGAGATGAACTGTAGTGCAAACAGTTGTCCACTGCTTGCTGCTGCGGTATTATCTGGAACTTGAGCTGTTAAAATGCACGGACTGCTGTTAATTGTGATGTTTTGCTTGGTGATGCTTCACGCCGTAAGTAAAACTAATGCAATTTCATGGTGAACAATTTTATAACTCTGTTGTTGCAGGTGTCTTTAAGCCAGGCCTCTAACCATCCCTGGCTACAAATTGAACGGAATCCTCCGGATTCTCCAGAGGATTCTTCGAAAGATTGTTGTGATTGAGCTCCAGGAAAACATTTCAATAATTAGCCTTACCTTTGAGTGGTATCTACTAATACGCTCCAACTAAAATTATACAAAATTTAAAAATTGGAAAAACAAAAAAAAAATTTTTTAACTCTGTTTTAGTGGTGTATAAAAACAATAAAATGTATGTATGTGTTGGAGTAACTATTTATATTCACCAAATGTAATCAACAAATTATAAATATTTGAACATTAATTAAAATGTTAAATTTTTAAAAATATTTTTGAATATATCTTGGCATTGCTTGCTGTTGAAATTTAAACTAAACGCAGGCTGCAAATGTTAAATAATTTATTTACACAAAAGCAACAGCGTCAGCGTCTCTCTCCATTTCTTTCACGCATGGAGTCTGCCACGCCTCCTTCTGCCTGTTACATTCATTCTCCCAAAGTTATTATCCCTGTTATCCCATTTTTCAAAGGGAACGCGGTATACCAATAAAATGTATGTATCATTTAGTTCGTGCACTGTTACATACTATTTAGTTCTTCGACTGTTAATTAACATTAAGCTCGCACTCTGTTAACTAACAGTTTGATTGTTGCACAGCTGTTAGAATTTAAAATATAAAACAAAAGAGATGAACTGTAGTGCAAACAGTTGTCTACTGCTTCCTGCTAAGATATTATCTGAAACTTGAGCTGTTAAAATGCACGGACTGCAGTTAATTGTGATGTTTTGCTTGGTGATGCTTCACGCCGTAAGTAAAACCAATGCAATTTCATGGTGAATAATTTTATAAATCCGTTGTTGCAGGTGTCAGGGGATGATTATGATAACTGGGGCTGGTGGAAACCGCCATCTAATTCTAATCCTACTAATCCACTCACTGAAAATCAAAAACTTTATTGCCAAAAATGCAAATGCTATAATTAGCCTTACCATTGAGTGGTATCTACTGATGCGCTCCAACTTTATGCCAAAATTATTCAAAATTTAAAAATTGGAAAAACGAAAAAACAAAGAAAAAAATTATTAACTTTGTATGTACAACCAATAAGGGCAGAGCGGTTAAAAAAATTATTAATATTTGAAAATAAATAAATCGAAACTGTCGAGCAAATTACAAAGCCTAAAATTGATTGTTTTAAAATAAAATTAAAAAAAATGCGATTCGCAAAAATATTATAATTTGGATACAAATGTTAAGTAAAATATGTAGCTTATTGATATAAAAACTGTATCTTTAGTTATTCTAAATATCGAGCTCTTACAACCTCGTTTATGCCACCTAGTGTTATATTTATATTTCTCCCCTAAACTTTCACTCCATAGATTTAAAGACCAAAAGCTCAGATATGGAAAATAAAGTAAACTACAAATGTATTTTATTTTGACATGAGTTCTATATTGCATTTATTTTGGCTATATATATTTAGATTCTGTTAGTTTCCATCTATATGCTCTGTGGGTCACTTGCTGCTGTCTGTGTTTTGTTGATGCCACAAATGAAAACGCTGCAAGATAAGAGCTGAGAGGCCTTATCAGCGCCATGTGCATATTTATTTTATTTTTTATGTGTGTGTGTTTTTTTTTGCGATTCGGTCAAATTAAATTAAAATGCCAACACGCAGCGCTTGGTGGAGCATATGCTTTTTTTCAAATGTTTTGCTGCAGCTGGTGCAGTTGCAGCTTCTGATGTTGCTGCTGTGGCAAGTTGCTCTTAGTTGGCTGGCACGCTTCATATTGCAGGCAGGCAAGCAACATTTTCATCAGACCACCGCGGTGTCATTTATCAAAAAAGCTAAAAGAATATATTTGCATTTTGAAATATGGCATTTTTATGCATTGGTGTGCTGCATTTTGCCCAGCAACCAGTAAATGGTAACAGTAACCAGCGTACCAGCGTACCAGCCAGCAAAAATTCATATAAAATACGAATTCATAAGGCGAAAAATATGCGGACGCGTATGCGTTATATTCGCTACGTTTTCACTAGACGCCACGTTGTGTATACGCCACGTTGCCGCAATTTATGCATACATGTTCACGCACACACACACACGCACACTTACTGCCATTCACATTCATATTCACATATTCGCCTCTCTGCTATTTGTTACACATTTTTCCCTCTGCTTAATACATAAGTTTGTCAGGGCGGGAGAGCATTGGCCGTTCATCCTGCAGACTGATTGCTGTCTCATCTCCATTTTACAACTGCACTTGGGACTGCCAGAGGTGTGTGTACAGCTGCATAGGTGTGTGTGTGTGTGTGTGAGAGTGCCAGTGTGTGTGTGATCTTTGCCGGCTGATTGTATGGCCAATGAAGTGGCAATAATGATAACCCAAAGTGCATGATGCCATTAGAGGTAAACCAATATTGCTATTGTAGGGCAGGTAAAAAAATATTAAAAAAATATTTATGTTTTTGCAATAATTGTTATGTGTTTAGATAAACAATTGTATTTTATTATCGTGCAAAATTAATAGAAAATAATAATTTGTGTAAAAAAAAACTGAATTATTTGTGGATTAAACGAATTTCCGCTTTCCGCAAAGCCAGATTTGACGGGAACAAAGCGAGTTGGGCAACACTGATTCATGACAACTAACATTAAGTTCGTACAGTGCCACAGTTTAGATCGCTAAATGTTAACTAACAGCATGTTAAGTTAAACTATAAAACTGAAGAAATTAAAAATAATGCCAACATTAGGCTTTTGTTTGCTGCTGCGATATTATCTATAATTCAAGCTGCTAAAATGCACGGACTGCAAATAATTGTGATTTTTTGCTTGGCGCTGGTTTACGCCGTAAGTGAAACTAATGCAATTTCATAGTGAACAATTATACGCCTCTGTTGTCGCAGGTGCCTTTGGATGAGGACTTTAAAGCACAAGAATATTTTGAAGCTGAACGCGAATGGAGTAGGCGGAATGCTTACACGATGACTTTTGAAGATTTCCTTAAAATAAAAGGGGCTTAGATGCGTTCCAACTTTACGACAACATTTATAATATTTACAAATTTTATAAATTGTGTGTATTTTAAAAAATAAATATATCAAAAAATTGCATATAAAACAAAAGGCGATCGAGGCAAATACTGCAATGTTGTTTCATTATATACACTTTTTCAAAGTTATTAACTCTGTTTTTAGCCATTTTTAATAGATAAAGGGCATACAAATAAAAATAAAATTAAATCACATTTAGAAAATCAAATTAAATTGTGCTTACACGTAATTTATATTTTAAGCGTTTATTTATTTTTAAAAATATGAAATCAAATTAAATTTTAAATAAATTATTAATAAATAAAGTTTAAAAATCCAAGAATTGTCAAACAAAAAATATTTAAATAATTAAAATTATATTAAAAAGCAAAAGAAAATCAAGCTTTATTTACAATTAAATTTTTAGCCAAGAATCAACTAGCTAAAAGTAAATTCAATTGACATGTCATGTGACGTGGTTCAACAAACTGCCAATTGTTAATGGTTAAAGCCACAATTTATAGTTGGCAGCAGCTATTTTAATACTATTTTGGTAGTGAGGGCTCTAATGAGCCGGATGCCGGCATTAAATACAATACTTAATGCTTTAATAAAATGCCTCATGGCACACATGTTATTCAATTGTCGGCCGGAGCAAGAACAGAAGTCGGAAGGAGAGAGCTGAGTGGTAGGTGAAAGGTTTTTTTGGGCAGCAGAGCAGGGCGTGGCAGCAACAGCTATGCCAACAAATTAGGCATTGGCTAGAGCCAATGTGGTAGGGACATGGCCAAAAGGCACAGAGTACAATACCCGCTTTAAGTATAGTTGAAGCTTAACACTCGGCTCTCACACAAGCTGGCATACAGTTTTGTCGAATCTTTTATCCTGCAGCCAACAAATGTGTCCTATATCAGGCAGTTTTGTTGCTAAATATACCCTGTAATATGCTTTTGAAAGAGAGATTAAATATACAGCGGTTTGATATTTTAATTTAAATATTTTTGACAATATTTTCGAGAATATATTGTTGTAAGTAAATAGTTTTCCATGTACCCAATTAAAAATAATTTTTTAAAGGGTGTGATACCATACTGAAATTATTTAAATATTATAATTTTTAAATATAGTTTTTATATAGTGTTATTAAGTATGCATAAATAAATTTAAATTTTTTTAGGGAGTTTTTTCTGCAGCCTGTTGACTTAGTAAATGCTACTAACGTTTTTTTTAGATTAAAATAAATGTAAAAAAAACTTTAAATACATTTTTAGATTTAACAAATGATTTACCATCTGTCAAATAAAAGCTGCATTTTCTAGGGTATTTTTGTTGCTGTCAGTGGCTGGAGTAAATGCCATTTCCTGTTTTGCTGTGCCTTTTACTATTTGCAGCTCATTCATTTCTTTTCGGTTTTGTTGCTTTTCTTAGTTGCCTTTTTTCTGTTTCTTTTTCTGTTTCTTTTTCTGTTTCTTTCTCTTTTTGCTCTGTTTACTAATTAACCGAAACATGCGCTCCTTGTAGTTACGCCTTCCTTTGCCACTTGCTCTGTTGTTGCCTCTCTGTGTCTGTGGCATTGATGAAAGACCCAACACTAGTCCCTGGGCTAGGTGTATTATTTTGCAATTAGACTGCCGGCCGTGCTTGTGGGCACAACACTCACACACACACACACACGCACGCGCGCCTGCCACGCCCACTCGTTTCACTGGGTCGAAAATTGTTTGGCTTTAAGGCTTTTCCACATGCCCCAAAACGGATGCTGAAGTTTTTCGCTTACGCGCATTATTAATTTGCTCTTTGCTGTTTATGTCAGCATTTTTTCGCGCTTTAATATTGCGCATACGCCCCGTTAATGAGCTGAAAATGGCTTTATTAAATTCACTACTCGCATGGCGTAGCCCAATTTTTTTAAATGGTCTCTAAGGTTTGTGGAAATTAAAATTAAAGAAAACTAAGTATTTATAAATACTTATCACTTAATATTTATTCAAATGGGTTGAAAAGTTTGTACTTTTTTGAAGTACAGACTCTGAAAAGTACAGTCAAATCCAGCTATATATTTTCACATTCATCCCTACTAGATTCTCTTCATATATTTTATTTATTTATTTTTTTTAATTTTACTACCTGCATAGCCCTAAATTAACCTTAGTTGTAATAATATCACAGGGTTTCTGCTTGGTTTCTTTGGCATGTGCTATTGGCCATGGCTAAATAATTTATTATTTATGCCAATGGCGACATGGATCTGTAGTATTTTTTTTAATTGTTAATTTATGCACTTTGTTGAAAGTATAACTCGAAAGCTCTTGTTACAAATGAGGCAGAAAAACGCCCCGAACTGCGCATCATCTGGTGATATATTTGCATTAATCGCGTAAAACAGGCAAACCGCAATTTAAAAATCATGTATAAATTTATTTGTTTTGTGCATGGGAAGCAAAAAACATTTAAACTGACACAAATTAGTTGAATAATAAATGGACTTGCACTCGAAGTATGCCACAAATTTGTAAACATTTAATGCTAATTTCATTTAAATGCAATTAAGTCGAGTGCGTGATTTGTGCGTAATTATACCCTTGTTAAAGAGTCGGTTTCAATAGGGTATAATCAATTTTTAAATTGTATTTAAAGTTTATAAATATTTTGCAATTTAATTGTTAACTTTGAATATATTTTTTTTTTAATAAAATTTGAGTTTATTAAATTCAAATCCAAATATTTTACTAAACCCTAGAAAAAACTATACAATTTTATAGTTCCTTAATTTGATTAAACTTAAAAAATTTACAACCTTTTTCTCTATTTGTCACTACTTTAAAATCTAATAACCTTTTTCCTTAGATTATGTAATTTAAAGGATATATTTTATTATTTTTATTAAATCATTCTCTTGTTATTTAATTAAAGCATTTAAATGTTTCAAATTCTGTTGCGTATTTTAATTGCTTTTTCACCCACATTTTGCTCTTGCAATATGCAATTTAAAACGTGTTTTCAATTAATCTAAACATAAAGTAAGCTGACCTAAAATTGATTTCTTTTAAACAAATACTAAAGAATTACTTATTTGCTTGTAAACAAATTTCTTGCATTGAAATCGCTTTATTTTGTTTTTATTTATATAAAATTCATGAATAAGATTGCAAACTCTTGCTCAATACAGTTTTACTGCTGCATATTGCGCTTTAATCAAACCAATTGCTGCCTCGGCCATAGTTCAAAAATTCTTTAATATTTCAAATCATACGCTCTACATGGTACTATTTTGAATATTCCGTATATTTGTGCTTATTTTCTATGTGGGGGGCCAAAGGGACATCGATACGTGAGCCAGAGTCCAGTTTGATGTCGCTCGCACTCACAGCTTTTGTGCTGTCTCCCTGGTCTGCATAAAATATGGAAAATATACAATAAAAAATATTTTCTAAGCACATTTCATTCGCATCATTGAGTTGTACTCGTACGTAACACAGACCCATTTATACACATTTATATATATACTATATGCAGACTCACACACAAAGCAGTGTGACTAAATAAATAAAAGCAACATTTTTTCACAGCTATTTTACATATTTCCATGGAGTCCGGTTTAAGGTGAAAATATTTGTATACCCTGAAAATGTGAAAAGCCTTTTACAAATGGCAGATGTGACTGGCAGGCATGCCTGACCCTAAGCACCAGGAAGTGAGAGTTTATCTCAGTAAATAGAGTTGTTATAGATATGAAAGTTTCCAACTGCGTTATTCCTTAGAAATAGGAATTGAAATAGAATATATTTTAAATTTGTTTATTTTTAATACATATACAATTGTTTAAAATTGTTAAAACTATGGAAATTTATGTCTTCAATGTAACATAACTGAATTTGTACTTCCAAATTTATAAAAACGTTATAAACTTTTCATAAAAATTCATTAAAATTAGTTTACAAAGAACTAAGTTATTTAAGAACTTGAATTTTATTTAAGGCGTACTGTATCTCAAGATAGCAAACTACTATATTTAATTTAAATTCGCGTAAGCTTTAAAAATATGTATATAAAAAAAAAATAAAACAAATATACTTTGAATTGCTTTTTAATAAATTTCTTTTAACTAATAATTATAATTATAAAGACACGTTTTTTACATAAAATATATTTAACTGTTTAAACAAATTAATGAAAATTATTTTAAACTACATATCTGCCAAATTTCTTTGAAATCGGTTTGTAAATATAAAAATTTTTTAAGATTGAATTGATTTTATCTTCAGAAAGTGAATCCCTTAAAATATAGTACATCCGTTAGTCGGTTTAAATTAAATTTTTGTTCTTTTTCCAACATTTATGCGTTTTGCTCTACATTGTTTGCATGGACAACATTTTAAAGTACTTGCGCTAAGTAAAAATAAATAAATAATAAATACAATATAAATAAATATGCACAAATAACGCTGGCGAATGGATCGAAATCCATTAGGTATCGATGCGGCAACAGCTCCGAGTATCTGCCGCTCCTGCTGGTTACTGGGAGCCACTCCAGAGCTGCTTTTCCGTGTCCCAGGAGCAATGATAGCAGCAACCTAATAGCCTCAGCTTCGACGTGTTGTCCCTTTCAATTATGCCAAGCCTGGATGGCCGAAGCTAAGGCTTCATCTTAGACCTGCGGTTTTTGCTTTGTTTTTCTTTCTTTTTCTCCTGGTGTTTTGTTTTTTTTTTTTTGGGCTCTAGTCCTAAGCATTTTTCAATTTTACACGTTTCCATAGAAAAAGGCAGCGAAATGTACGCTCATTGTTATTTTTGTGGTGCTGCTGGGGGAGGCGCAAACAGTGGGCGTGGCACGGACTGGGCAGTTGGGGGTTTACACTACGATCCCGCGGGCTGAAGCCGGGCGAATGCTCGTCTATTTGGCGCATGGAATTTATTGGCATTGGAATAATGCCAGGCACGTTCATTTGATTACATTAAAACGAAAGTGGCTAAAAAGGTTGCCCGGCTGCCACGCCCACTTACCTCCCTCCCCTAGCCAACCCAGCTCTCTCCCCAGCCGATTGCAGCATAATTGAGCTGTGGGTAGGCGGCGTTTTTAAATAAATAAATAATGCACGTGGCAATGGGACCCAGCTTATTATGCGTCTCATAATGCGTATACTACTAGTATTTTACTGGTATATTTTTCGGTATTTTTGTGGTACATTTTGTGTGCACATATTTGCGAAAAACAATGGCATAGCCGATAAAGCAGACCCATGGGCGTGGCAAGCTTTTCAATTGTTCTGTATTTGAGAGCATTATGTGCAGCTTAGTCACAACATAATTTAAAGCAGATATATATTTTGGTGCATTAAATTTAACAAGGCTAAAATATATTTTAATCTCGAGAATAATCTAGAAATTAGGCAAAGTATTCTTTTGTTTTTCCTAAAATAAAACTCTATTTTAATATACATTTGTTTGAATATTAAAGTTGAAATATGTATTTCAATAATCCCCAGATTAAACAAAGAAATTACAAAAACTATTTTATTTTTCTTTTAATATTACTAAGTTTCAAAATAAATCTTTTTGAATATTAAAATTGATATATATTTTAAAAGTTTTTATATTATGCGAAGATTTTAAACATTTTTACTTTTGTTTTTAATTTGAACAAAATTCCATTGTTAATAAAATTTATTTTACACATGTCCAAGATTACATATTAAATATAAATAAATTATGACACTTCTTATTTTGTATAATTACACATAAACGTGGTTTCACTATTTAATTTTAAGCTTTTGAGCTTTAACAATAATTATTTTTATTTTAGTTTTAGGAAAACTTTATAGGAATACATTTATTCAATATCCTTCTACACCTAGGTCCTAGTGCAATACGTGATTCCACATCAAACATTATCGTTTTTGTTGCCTTTTCCTGTGCCATCGCTTCACAAACCTCACATGGCCAAGTAGGATCATATTCTCTGAGTTTTTCACAGCAATCTCCGTAGTTTTTATCCTTCGTCATATACCAATTACGCACTAGGTAGCTGCATTCTTCATAATATTCACTCTGCACATTGTTACAATTTGGTTCATCAGCTTTGAGCACAGTTATTGTTATTAATATAACACAGAGGCTGATGATGAAGTTCATACTGGTAGCGTTGAAGGCGAACTGATTAGCAAATTAGCCTCTCAACTGTTTATATACTATTTTATTTACTCTTTTTATAGACTTGAGAGCTGGAAAATGAGTAGCTTGTTTGAGATTTCTTCAGATTCGCGCTCTTTTTATTAAAAAATAAAGCGAAAGAGCACAAACTTTGCTGATAAGAATTTTAATTCGTGATTAATGAGAGACTGAATGTAAAGCGAATATTAATCACTTTTATTTATACATTTTATGAAAGTTTCTTCAAGATCCATACTCCAAAATAGAACGCACAAGAGACGTATAAAGAAGTTTAGGGGTCATCAAATTCTTTGGACCATCGTTGGATGAATTCAAGAACCCGAAGAGCCTTACTTATGGTGAGCACAATGTGTTTATCGAATTTAAATTTAGGATCGAGAAGCAGTCCTAAATCATTTACTTCATGAATTCGAGAAAGAGGCATACTGTTCAGCATGTGATCGAAATGATTGGGCTGGCCACTGCAAAATGTCATCACCTTACACTTCGAGCAGTTTAAGTAAAGCTGATTGGTCTTACACCACATCTCACACCAAGAGTGTGACAATACAAATGGAAGATCGTTGATAAACAAGTTGAAAAGGTGGCTACCTTGGTGGTCCACATTTGTTTAAATATTAAAGTTGAAATATATATATCAATAATCCCCAGATTAAACAAAGAAACTACAAAAATTATTCTATTTTTGATTTAATATTACTAAGTTTCAAAATAAATCTTTTTGAATATTAAAATTGATATATATTTTAATAGTCTTTATATTATGCGAAGATTTTAAAAATGTTTACTTTTGTTTTTAATTTGAACAAAATTCCATTGTTAATAAACTTTATTTTACACATGTCCAAAATTACATATTAAATATTAATAAATATTGGCACTTCTTATTTTGTATAATTAAACATAAACTTGGTTTTGCCTATAAATTTCAAACTTTTGGCCTTATAGTAACACATTTTTTAGTTATTGTCATCACACATTTAGGTCCTAGCATTGTACGTGATTTCACACCAAACTGACTAATTATCGTTTTTGTTGCCATTTCCTGTGCCATCGCTTCACAAACCTCACATGGCCAAGTAAGATCATATTCTTTGAGTTTTTCACAGCAATCGCTGTAATTTTGATCCTTCATCATATACCAATCACGCACTAGCTGGCTGCATTTTTCATAATATTCACTCTGCACATTGTTACAATTTGGTTCATCAGCTTTGAGCACAGTTATTGTTATTAATATAACACAGAGGCTGATGATGAAGTTCATACTGGCAGCGTTGAAGGCGAACTGATTAACAAATTAGACTCTCAACTGTTTATATACTATTTTATTTACTCTTTTTATAGACTTGAGAGCTGCGAAATGAGTAGCTTGTTTGAGATTTCTTCAGATTCGCTTTCTGTTTATTAAAAATTAAAACAAAAGAGCACAAACTTTGCTGATAAGAATTTCAATTCGTGATTAATTGGAGAATGAATGTGAAGCGAATATTAATCACTTTTATTTATAAATTTTATGAGCATTTCTTCAATAGTCTATAAAAAATATTAAGATATTATATTGAGTATTTTGTTTACAATTATTTAAATATTTTTTATATTTCGTAAAATATGTAAAACAAAAATAAGTTTTTAAGTTTACAAATTTTTTTTAAATATATGAAAATAAATATTAATAATAAGCTAAAAAACAAACGTTATAAATTTGTGAATATTTCTTTTATAGTGTGTAATTGTATAATTTCTTTTATAATTACTTGAATATTTTCTATTTTATTAATTATATTTACTACGATTTGTAAAATATCTTAAAGAAATATAAATAATTTTTTACATATGCACATAAGTGCATATTTTTTTCAAGTTAGTAAAATATACTTAATAAATGTTATTAACTTTGTATAACAACAATTGTGTTCTTATGTTCAATAATATAAAATATATGGTATATTTTTTAAATTGTTCAGCAGTTGGAAATTGCGAGAATCGAACTGGAAGATTTACTTCATAGTAAATTTAAGAAAAAGTTTGACGATAAAAAAAATATGTTTGTACTCTAAAATCTATAGATTTAGCAAATAGTTGTAGTTTTCCTCAGCTATTCTTACTCCAAAGGAGCATAAAAATTGTTCATTTTCATTTTCATGCTGGTTGTTTTTCGTTTTCCTACTTTCCCATTTCGTTTTTGGTAACTCTCAATTGAATCTTGATGCACGTGCGCTGCCGGCACAAAGCTCAATACAATTCCAGCTCCGATGTGCCGGCATTATTGTAGTCATTGCGCACTCTGGCTCCCAAAGGGTGCAAAGAAGCAGGGCACTCGGGCCAAGTGGCAGTCGTTAGTTGCCCCCCTTTGCCTCGGATGCGCAATTCTTGAGCTCAGGGGCATAGGCGTAGGGTTGAGGGGGTCGGGGGTTGGGTTGGGCAAGTGGAAGTTGGCCCAATGGGTTTTTCTTGTTCTTCTTTCATTCATAATAATTTTTATTATGGGTCATCGGCCATTTGTTTAACGCAACACACGAACATATATCGAAGTGCCTGCGGGTGTTGGCCAAGGCCCATTTCATTGGGTACATCTATTAGGGCCAAATGTATGCCGAAAGTGAAGCTGAACCTTTTTTTTGGGGCCACGAGGGTTTGAGGTTATATTTCAATGCTTTTTATACATTTTATTTTGCATATTTTGTTGTGCTCTTGGTATTATTTGTTTTATTTATGGGACTACGGCGCTGATAAATGGCCAACGTCCGCCATACTCTGTCTTCTGTCCCATAACCAAGGCTATCAACGTGTTGATGTGATTCTCTATTTATGTCCTGTATGAACAAGAACAGGGTTGATAACTTTCGCAGCAAGTATGTAACAAGCAGAAGGAGTCGTGGCATTTAAAGTATTCTTGATCAGAGAGACGAGCTGGGTCGATACAGCCTTGTCCGTCTGTCTGTCCATATGTCTGTTTGAACGATGAGATCTTGGATATTTCTGAACATTGACGATGGGTATTTAAAATATACACTATCTACTATTATAATAAATTATCCTGAAAATATTAATAAAATCGTCTAGTAAACAACAGAGATATTGAAGAAACAATATACATCGCTAGCTGTCTGGCATCACCTCAATGAAAGCATGATACAAACAAAAAATAGGAAGAATCATTTTAAATATTTTAAAATAATAATTGAAATAATTTTAAAATGTATTTGAAATATTTTGAAAAGAGAGATACAGGATATTCTACAGTCCTATTCTGGCTTTTTCTATCCACTCATCCTACAAGAATTAATATATATATTTACATTTGCTTATGCAGACGAGTGTAAATGGCTGCAAAAGCAGTTCGATTGATTGATGCTCTCAGCCAGAAAACAGCTGTGTGCCCCTTGAACATGATTAGGCCTAATGGCTAATGGCCTGGCTAAGTCTTTTCTTAACACTGGCTTTAAATTTAATGCATTTACTAAGCTGCCAATGCATTCAACTCAGGTTTTTTTTCGTCCTCAAATGCACATTAATTGCGGGAACTAAGTTTGTTTATATTTCTGTGCATATTTTTTGATCACAAGTAATTTTCATATAACTTGGCAATAAAATTTGTTGTCGGAAATTGAAAGTTTTATAAAGATTACAGTTTTTGCTAAATTTTCAAAAATTTGTCAATATATTTTTTTAATTGAGCTTTCTATGGTATATCACTTTTGCACTCAATTAATTTATAGACAACTATACCGTTTGAAAATCGCTTGAGATTTAACGAAGTTATGGGCATTCAAAGTGCAGCCAAAATGTGGTTTTTTCACTTCAGGATTCTTAGAATTTTATTTTAGCATATTGAACTCTCCTGCCCCTTAAATTTCATTTAAATAATTTGGAGTTTCGGTACCCAAAGAATATGTAAAATATATATTTCTTTTTGCACCATAAAAATCTCTTGACGAAAAAATGCTATAATTCTGTGCATTTTTAAATGCTGCTTGCTTGCTTAGAGAGTTCCAACTTGAGTGTTATTAAATTTTAATTGTTGCTGCTCAGCGCTTGCAGCTGCCTTTAATCAACATTAAAAATAAGCATAAATTTTTATTTTTTTTTTCTGCTTCTACAACTGATTGACCCAGTTAATTGTGTTAGATATATGCTTCATTCATCACTGTCTCCACTTCTGCAGCCAATAAAGCAGAGTGTTTCATTTAGCCAAAGGCAAAGACTAAACTTGGAGCTCCCCTGAACGCCGGCCAGCTGCTAATAGTATGTCTGGCTTTAAGCTCACTGTAAGTACATCATTAGTTGGTACAACTCTTGCAATAATTATGCGCTATTAAAGGGTATTATAAGTTGATCAAAGAGAACAATTTTTTGATTTTAAACTCATTAAAAAATTAAAAATTAAGCCATGAAATCTACTTTTATTTCCAATTAATTTATAGCAGAATTTATTGTGAAATCGAGATAATTAGTATTTTTTTAGTATTTCAACATTACAATTTAAAAATATATCTATTAACTAGAATTTAATATTAAACCAATACAATTTCTTTCAGTTAAAGCGCATTAAAAATCAATTTTTAAAGGCATTCAAGAGTCGAGTATTTTTCTCTAAAACTTCTCCAGCAGAGTATTAACACTTTTCCATTTGGAATCATAAAAACTCTGCTTTGTTTTTAATTACTCGTACCTCGTTGGCAAGTGTACACTCTGCTGGTTGTTGTGCACAATTTCTGCTTGATTTTTCCCCCTTTCCATCATTAATTGCTTTAATGGAATGCAGCATTAATAAAAATATTATGAGCGCAAAATAGAAATAAAAGCTAATGTAATTAGAGGCAGTGGCCGTGGTGCTTGTTATGCCTTGTTGCAGCTCCAGTTGCAGCTTGTGGCAACGACTAAAAATTCAATTCAACAGCTTGTTGCCAGAGTTCTCCGTTTGCAGATTGCGCATACGAAGCGTTGTCCATGCGAAGCGGACTGCCCGGCGGCTGCTTAAAAGCTTTGCATTAACTATTAAACGCAACTTATATTGCATAATGGCCAGAGCTGCTGCAGAAAGTGAGGCATGCAACAAATGTGTAGCGAATAAAGCAAGCAAAATTGGTGTCAGCAACAGGCCCGCCAGCTAAAAAGAGTGAACTGAATATAGACGGGGATTTTTTTGGAGTGCACTGCAAGAAACATCAAGATTTCTTAGTGTTGATTTGAGAATTAAATTCTACATTTATTCTGCTTTCTTCAAGTTCTCATTTTAAATTAAGTTTAACACAATTCCTTGCTATTGAATTCTAGCACTAAATCAGCTTAATTTAAAAGCACAATTTATTTCAATTTTTTCTGTCTGTGTATGCCATAAAACACTCTTGACCGCGCCCATTTTTCGGCATCATTTGCTTTTATGCTTTTGCCGGATATAAATCGAAGCCAATGCACGCTTTGCGCCAAATAAATTTTTATTTACTTTTAGCCCTTTGCAGTTTGGCCAAAAAGACAGCTCGCGCTCTCTTTATCTAACTCTCTGCCTTTTGCCATGTTTATAAAATTCATTCGCAAAGCAAACAAGTTGGCAAAAGCCAAGGGAGAAGACAACGAGTGAGGGGTGTGGCAGGAGACAGTTGCCAGGGCAGCTATAAAATGCAATCAGCTGCAAAGAAAATGGGTTTTGCTTCACCTGCTGCCATGGCACGTGCACTGAGAAAAATTAAAAATAATTTTTTCAATAAAAAAAATGTTATAAAATATATATTTTTTTGTTGTAGAATGAGCAAGTAACGATTAAAAAAATCAAATAAAATTCAAAATATAATTCTGGGCGCATCTAGATAAATTGGGTTCAAATTAAGTGGAAATAATGACTGAATATATTCCTAATCAAATCTTATTTTAATCTGGAAATTAGAATATTCCACATATACAATATAGAAATAAAATTTATTTATTATAAATCTTAATAGTCTTAAAAACAAGAGTTTTTTATGACGAATTTTTTGTATTTTTTGTTGTTAATTTTTGACACTAAGAATTCTTGCTTCAAGTACGATAGCTCTTGATTTTTCTCACAGTGCAGTCAACAGAAGAGAAGCAGCAGCAGCAACAGTAGCTGCTTCTGCTCTGCCACCTTGCCACTTGCCACTTGCCACCTGCCACTTGCCACATGCCACTTGCATGGCATAAATTTAACTACAGACTGAATGCATATGCTCAGAGTCCTTGCCAAACTCCATGGCAAATGAGAGCCAGACTCTCAAATAACTGACAACTTGTTGAAACTGACGATTAGAAGTTCGCTTACAAGCCATTTAAGTTGACTTATCAATTGCAACTGGACATGCTCTTTCATATCATTTGACAGCGATTCGCTTTTATGCGCCCAAGCACATAATGACGATGATAATGAAGATTTATGGCAATGATTGTTGGCTTCAATGGAGGCAATTGTCGATAAGTTGTGTGCATTCAGCTGTCATTTAGGCGTGAATTGAGAACTTTCGCAGCGTTCTATAAATCAAACTCAACGCAATATCGATTAAGTTTTAGTTGGAGAGAAGGTTTTTTTTTTTTGGATTAAATTGAATTGAATGCAGGGACTTAAGGGAAATTATTTTATTCATCATTTAAATCCGCCTAAGAATATCTGCAAGGTATTTATATATTTTGTGAATTTTCTTCTCAAAAGCTTAGCTGTTGGATTAAAAATAGAGCACTTATATTTAGCTTCCAAAACGATTACAATACAATATTAAATATTTAATATATTATAATCATGACAAAGAACTTAATCAATATAGCCTTTAAGCTTTCATATTCTACTCGCATTTAGTGCAGCTATTGTTTAATAATTACCTTCAACTGTAACTTTCCCTCTTGATATTTGTAATATTTTCCCTCACAATAAAACTACCAAAAATTCCAGCTAAAAAATGACAGCAAAAATCCACGCACGTTCATAAAAATGAGTTTAATAGCTTATTCATTATAACAGTTGTCAATGCAATCAGAATCGTTGAGCAAAGTTAATCAATTACCTGCAAAAACTACATCGAACCACAAACTGCAGGCAATTGAAATAAAATGAAAATACAATAAAAAAAAAAGAGATATCATATACATGCATTTTGGCATTGTCATTGCAATTGCAATTGCATTTCAGTTTATGGTTCATCAAAATCCAAAAACTGCAGTGCATAAACGAATATGTAGGATGGAAAAACTTTTCAAATTGGACTCGGTTAGTTTTGAAAACTGCCTGCCTGGCCAACTGATAGATAGCAAAAATGGAGAAATGAAAAGCTGCAAAAGCAGCAAAGAGAAAATTCAATTGCTTTTTATTCTCTTGATTTTTTTCACCCATTTTCATTTTCATTTTCATTTTTTTTGTTAGCATTTTTGTGATATTGATATTGAAAGATTTTGATGAAGTTGCCTTTGTCATGCTGAACTTTATTAAAAACTCACGCAGTCTCGTGTATCAGTGCTAATATTTTATTCATTTCGACGCAATGCAATAAAAGTGATTTCCCTCTCAACAAACATAAAAAAATTATGTGGGGAAAATGCAATTTTAGCTATTGTTGAAAATTGTTGAAGTGTGAAAACGCTCAAAGTTATGCTATTGGCTTTTATGTACATACATTTTTTCAAACTGTCACCGCAAAAATCAAACGAAGGATGCATAAAAAAAATCCCTCAAATCATTTATGATTCTTTATTTGCAAATAGTTGAGGGAAATGGGTAATAAAGTTAGATATTGGTTCATAAGGAAATTGTGGTCTTTTGATGGCACTAATCATATTGAAAGTTTCTCCCAATTCAATAATTAGCTACAATCCAAGCAGATGCTGCGAATGGAAGCTAAAAAGGTTGGGATATTATTCAGAAGAAAAAAAAACAAATAGACTAGTTGATGAGATGATAAAAAGTGAGACTTAATAATTTAATTTTTTACCGTATTTTATTTATTTATTTAATACTGAAGTAATACCTAAACCACAAGTACAAAAGACTTATAATTTGGAGCATTAGTCAAAAATTATATAAACGTAAATTAGTGTATTAAAATTGCATTGAGCTTAGATTATAAAACTTGAGATACAATTTAAAATTTTTTAAATTTATATACCAATTCTGTTTATATATAAATTATTTATTTAATATTAAATTTTTGATTATTGGGCAAATTATTTATTATTTATGATGTATTACTTATGTTAGCAATAGCATCTTATTGCAAATATTATTTTACAGTTTTATTTCAATTAAATTAATTATTTATTGTCAATGGCATAACATTTTTAACCCACTTTATTTTTATTTTCCTTGTTTAATACTGCTCAAAAATTAAAATGTAAAACTTGAAATTTAACAAACGCAACGCAATAAAATACGAGTTCAGTCCACAGTTAATCAACGGAGCGATGTCTGCTCAGCTTCGTGTCGCAAAAGCTCATCAAAGTCAGAGCCAGAGCCATGGGCTTTGAGGTTTCCTCATCGGAATAGTAGAGGGAGTCGGAGCTGGCCTCCAGAGAATCGACAGCCTGCACCAGATCGCCTACGGGATCCGATGGCTCCAGACTCAGATTGGCAGCTGCATTCAAAGCTGAGCGAAAGCGTTGCAGCTCCCAGCTGTTGAGATCTTGCAATGACCGCAATTTTGTTAGGGCCATAGTTTTTCCTTTGGGTTTAAAAGCCATCTTGTTTTGTATAGGATTACTTTTGGCTTTTTTCGGCTGGGTACGTTTGGGAGCCATTATAAAAGTTTGAAAATTCCAAATTAAAAATTGCAAACGATATAAAATTTTGGGTTTCGGTAATTTCTAGTTTAGTGTGCACAGAATGATTCTATAACAACAACAGACTCTAAACTAATTTCCAGCTCAAGTGTATGTCAGATTTAACAGTTTGGCATGCTATGTTTTCATTATAAAAATTCAAATAAAATATTTAAAAATAATTTATGTGATTTTGAATTCGATTTTTTGATCTTATGTTAGATACTGTATTACAAAAAAAAATATATAAAAGGGGTTATTAAGTTATTAATTGTTAAAACAAAAAACGTTTGTAGCAACTAAAAGCAGACGTGACAAATCCCACAAAATAAATATATTCTTTAGATAAGAAACAGCAAATATATGCATTAGAACATTTTATCGGCTTATTGAAATACAAAATACAGAATCTTTTACTGCCTGTTACATTTGACTACAATCTTCCATCCGACTGATCCTCTAAATCCCTACTGGCTTTTTAAATTATTCACTGCACAATGCATAAATTTGTGGCAGGCTGACAAAAAGTTGGCAAAGCAAATATTGCATTTTCATTAAGATAAACTTTGATTTTTAGTTTTGCGCTCTATGATCTGCGTTTGAACACACTGCGAAAATGTCTTCATGCGGCGTTTACTTAAAAACTTTTCGGCATTTTCGCTGCCAAAAACTTTGATGTCTGTAATAATCATGTGGAGCAGTCAAAGCTCGCACACGATAGCATTGACGACGCTTAAGAAACTTTTCTGACTGGCAGCTGCCTATGGCAAGAACAGTTGTCAGTTGCCAGTTGCCAGACAGTCAAATTGCCAGACTGCCAGACAGACTGTCAGACAGATTGCCAGCTTCCAGCTTTATGCAACTTTCTTTGCCATCAAAGTCAAGCTAATTTTTTCGGCCTTTGGCATCGAGTATTAATATCTGAACTAATTATTATGGCGCGTGCTGTGAGCCCAACTACAACAATTGCCAAATTGCGCTCAAAAGTTATGCTTTAATCATGTATCATTTACCAGAGTCTGTCAAGTGGGAGTTTTTGCAAAAATTCCACCTAATTCTAAGCGTAAAAATTTCAAGAATTAATAATTAAAATACCTTTAAATTGTGTGCTTAAGTTGAGCATTAAGTTTAAGAAGAGAGTTTAGAATTTCATGGAATTTTAACTGCTTAGAAAGGTGTAAGTTTAAATTATTTAATATTATTCAATAATAATTATTATTAAAATTTAGAAAAAATGTACTCAATATTAAATATTAAAACAATGTAAAAAAAATACATGATGGAGTTTTTAACAAAATATTTTGGGAATGTTTTTCTATTTAATAAAAACACATAGTAGAGTTCTTAAAAAAATATTTTGAGAACGTTTTTCTATTTAATTCTAATACTCTCAATTAGTTTTCAGCAAATTTAATTTTTTTAAATGTAAATATATATTTATAATCTATTTTATATATTTACATAATTTGTATTATTTATTTAAGTTTACTAGTCAATATGCATTTTGTATAAAATTATGCAATTATGTGCTCATTAAAGCCTTTTGCAGCAGACGAAATTTTCAGAGTTTGCATAATTTGAACACAAAAAAAAAACGTTGCTCTGAGATTTTTTATGCGTCTCGTTAATAATAATGTGTGTGTGTGTGTGTGTGCGTGTGTGTGTGTGTATAACTACGTATGTGTTGGGTGAAGCTGCGCAGATAATCCAAATCTCATTACGCGAAAGTCGTACTTAAGATTAAAAATAATTATTGCAATTTTTGTGCCGCGTCGCGCCATCACGTAGCCGCCTAGGTGTGCGAGGAGAGAAGATAGGAGAGAGAGAGAGAGAGGAGAGCGGGGCAGACTGTAATGCGGTATAACGAGTGAGGGTTGTGGAGCGCTGGAAAAAAGTGAAAATTCAATTAGAATGCGCCAACTTCATGCCAGCAAGCTCAACTGTCTGGGCTAGTGTTAGTGCCAGCTCCCACTCAGAGCCCCTGGCAGAGCTTCAAAATGCAATGGCGACAAGTTACAGGTGGAAAAGCCGCAGCAACAGCAGCAATGGCGGCAGCAGCAGCAATGTCGGCAGCAATGGCGGCATCAGCGTAATCCTTTTGCCAGTCCCGGACCAGGACGAGCCCAACCACAATAATTTGATTTTACTTTGCTTTAACTTCATGAAAAAGTTTCAAGTTTTTTGCCACACACGCTGCACACACGTCTTTTTACACGTTTTCTCTTCTCTTCGCTTTTTATTTTTATTTTTCCTTTCACACTGATAAAGTTTTTAATTTTGCAGCTGAAACTCATTTAGCGCCATGTGAGAAAGTGCTCCGGCTCTCTGAAATCTGATACGTGTGTTAGAATGTCTGCAGAATATTAAATATGCGTTTGCTTTAAAGACTTCTCCTTAGCCCTCAAGCCAAAAACCATATACAACAAAAAAGCGATTGTAATGAAAACCAAACGGAAACTTTGGCCAAACAATTTTCCAAAAAATGTGCCGCGAACTGGAAAAATACACAATCTTCAGATTCATCTTCATTACGAAAATGCATTCAAATGAGTTTCACTAAACTGAGCAAACTTTTCCAAGGCATACTATAACAACAAAATGAAGCCAATGTAAAAGAATTTCTGCCGGCGCTGTGGCAATTTGCACAAGGGTTTTTCCAGCACAAATGCCCCAGCAAATTAAATGGAATTCTATTTTTGTATAATACAATATTTGAATAACTTTGCCTTAAACATGCTCTAAAGGATTGCAGCGGCTGAAATTAAATATTTGTCGAAAAGCTTTCAAAGATTAAAATATTTAAATGTTTTGCAAACATTTGCAGTTGTAAAAAGATTATTTTGAAATGGATTTGTTAATTTGAAAAGGTTTAGGCAATTTAGGAAGCTAAGCAAATTTATTTATTTAATTTCGATTAAGGTTAGTCTAAGGAGAAAATTAAAAATTAAAATTAAATTAAATTAAATTATAAATATAGAAATAGAAAATTCAAAATAAGCAAGAACGTATTGATTTTAATGCGAGTTTACGAAAATCATATGAAATTTCGTTATTTCTTAGGCTTGTATGGAAAATGTGATCCCTAGGGTATGCAACAAAAAATGTGCATTCAGCATTTTAGCTATAAAACCCAAACTATTTATTTAAGAGTAGATCGGTTTGGTTTTCTGTGTAGTTAATAAATGTAGCTAATTGAAAAAACTTTTAAAGTTCTTACCCATAAGTGATATATAAAAAATTAAAGCGCAAGTTATTCGGATCTTGTTTGTTTAGCATACTCTCCCTTGTAAACAAGTTATATATAACACCATAAACACTTAACTCTGCTAACCTTTATCGATATGCCTGCGCCTTCATTAGCATAAGTCACTGGGCACAAGTCGTATAACAATTTGCCGGACATAAAGTGAACTCAACTGAATAAACTACACAAAATTATTACACTTACTACACCAGAGAGACAGTGAGACAGGGGGGAATAGTATGAGTGAGGGGGGAGAGTGAGCTTGTAGGCAGCAATTAGAATGTGGAGGGTATTGAGTCTGCCTGCCTGGGGGGGTTTAATGGCAACGCTTATTAATAATTCAGGACATGAAGCCACATGCCAAAGGCCAAAAAGAAAGAAACGACGGAACGACATCGAGAGACAAACAAGTGTGGCAAACAAAAGAAGTGAATGTTGTTACGGAGTAACCAACTCATTTGTCACACTGAAATTTATTAAAATGATTATCTCGTACCTAAATTTTCGCACGGAATGCGTAATTTCTGTCAGTTGACGTGCCCCCCGCCTTCCCACCCCAAAACCTCCCACGCCCATCATTTCTTTGGGCTGTACTAATGTGAACGTATGGGGTAGTTTAGTTGTCCTGCTGACAGAAGAGGGTAGAAAATTTGCAAGTCAACAGTTGAGTGAATAGTTAAATAAATAAAAAATGCCAGAAATTGTACATTGCTTTTAACTCGATTCGTTGCTTAAGTTATTGATAATTCCCCCATGATTCCAATATTGATCCTAAAATCTACATTCTTCGATCAAATGCTGTCATGTTTGGTTTTTTCTGCTTAATTTTGCAATACAATTTATTTAAGCAACATCTTTTACGATTTAAAATAAAAAAATTTTTTCTCCTAAAAATTGCAAATTTTTTTAAAATTAATCGTACAATTTTCAAAAAAAATTTCAAATTTTTTGTTTTTGATTTTTTACTCAAATCTTACTTTCACTATCAAATGATTGACAAAAATGTATACCGCTTGAAAATCGGATGAGTTTTTGCAAAGTTATGATCATTTAAGGTTAAGAGAAAATGAGATTTTTCATTTAAGGAGTAATTATCCTCCATAACTCCAATATTGGCCCTACAATCTAGATTTTGCGATCAAATGCTTTCATATTTGGTTTTTTCTGCATAATTTTAAAATCCAATTCTTTTAAGCATGAATTCTTACAATTTAAAATTTTTTTTAAATTTTCGAAAAAAATTCCATATTGTTTTAATTAAAATTTTCGGAAAAAATTTCAAAATTTTTGTTTTTGGATTATCACTTAAATTTCACTTTTATACTTAAATAATTAAGAAAAATCCATACCGCTTGAAAATCGGATGAGTTTTGGCAAAGTTATGATCATTTAAAGTTTAGCAAAAATGTGATTTTTCATTCAAGGAGTAATTATACTCCCAATATTCCAATATTGACCCTAAAATCTACATATTTCGACCAAATGCTGTCAAATTACGTATTTTATGAATAATTCTTATGAACAATTCGTAAAATATAAAATTTTTTTAAAATTTTCAAAAAAATTCATCTATTGTCTAATAAAAATAATTGTCGGAAAAAATTAAAAAAAAAATTTTTTTTATTTATCAATCAAATCTTACTTTCACACTCAAATAATTGAGAAATATCCATACCGCTTGAAAATCTGTTGAGTTTTGGTGAAGTTATGCGCATTCAAAGTTAAGCAAATCTGCTTTTTGAGTTGGTTTTAGTATTTTTTTTTATGGCTTGCTATTTTTTGGAGCGAGCACACTCGACTATTGGCTGCTGCGCCTTTTTTCGTCTACCACAAATTGCACTTGGCTTCTTATTAGAGGCAGGAACTTGCCTCCCCTCCCCCCAGCTGCCGAGGCAACAGCTTTTTGCCATTGCCTGCTGATAAGCCGCAGAGTTTGGCAGTTTTGTATGGGAGTCCCTGTGACTCTGTGAGTTCCCTCTGGTTTTTTTTTCTGGTTTTTCTTGGTACTTTTGTCCCTTTGCCTGGGCATAGTTTAATTGTAGCGCGTGTTGGACCTGAGAGCAAGGGCAATTAGTTCAACGGCGCCCTGGGGAATTGTGATAATTAAAATGCTGCTGTATGCGGCAATATTTTTTAGCTGCCATATCAAGTCGCATAATCAGATTGTTCCCATATCAAAATATATATATATATATCCCTTTGCTTGACACTATGAACAGACCGGAAAACCCTCTCAGTTCGCTGCTAAATCAACATTTGCGTTTAATTTTATGGTAAAAAGCACTTTAATTTAGTTGCCAAAGTCATCGAGCTCTCTAATCCTATTAATTCAAATTCAAAGCGAATGCCAGCAAAAAAAAAAAAATTGTGTTTGCCCAACTGCAGAATACCCTGTACTAAATTTTGAAAATAAATAAAAAATGCAATGCTTCTTCTTCTTACTTTATCTGTACTACAGTCTGTACTATGCTGTAATGGCCGCTCTGCCAAAAAACAAACATGGCAAAACCTGCAATATTGTTTCGTTAATATCTTCTGTGTTCATTAAGCGATTTCAATTCGCTTTTCAGTTTAGATATATGTAATAGTAGAGAGTTTATATTCTAAACTACAGCTTTCTACGTTGAATGGGTATAGGTATAGGGTATTTTAAAGTCTAGCAAATTCGGGAGAATAACAAAGGTATTTTCGTTTAATTTTTTTTTTAGGTTTTTTCGATTGCTTGCTGTGCTTTTTGTTAGCAAAAATTGAATGCATTGTTTTCATTTGAAAATATTTTTCGCAACTATTTTATGAACGCTCCGTGCATTGCGAGGACGTCCTTTGTTGGCCTTCCTTCCATTCAGGTTCTCCTTCACTCGTTCAGCTGCGATTTCCTTGAAGAAGCTGGCGAAAAAAAAAAGCAAAATCCTGGCAACTGGCAACTGGCACCTGACGCAATCAAATCAGGCAGTCGAACATTCGATTCCTTCTTCTTCTTCTCCTTTTCATGCAACTCGCAGTGAGTGTTTGATTTCGATTATTAAGCATCACTTTCAATTGCAACTTTGCAAAGCTGCCAAATTGCTTTAAGTTTTTCTTTGTGCCCCGCAAATTAAAGTGTCAAGCTGAAGCTGCATCTCGTGTTGGTTCAGGATAGTTTTATGACAATAGCCGAAATATACTTTCAGCTTGAATTTAGTGAGAAGTTAGATCTAAAGCTCTTTTTTTAGTCTAGACTAGCTCTATAAAAATAGGCGTAATATGCATCAATATTTTTATATTTTACTTAGTCATAATATTTTCATATTTTACTTAGTCATAATTAGTTTCAGAGATCGTATTTATTGAAAGTTTTATTATAAAAATCAAGCAATTATAATCGTACATTGATATTTAAGTTTTTTTTGCGTTTTATCAAATAATTTCTCCTCTAACCCACACAAATTTTTGTATACCCTGCACCGATAAAATGGATTAAAACAGGGATTATTAATTTTTGGCGAATTATGTCACAGGTAGAAGAAGTTGTAAGGAAATATTCCAGGCTTTGCCTCACAGGCTTTCTGGCCTAAAAACACTCTACAGACAAAAAAGTAAGATGCATTGCTGCTGCGCTGCGTAAAATATTTCTAATTATTTTTACGTTTAATTTTTACAATTGTAAAGCGACGTATAATTCGATAACTGAATGTGAGAAATTCGGGCTCGACGTCTAGCAATGGGAGATTTTTAATGGAAAAATTTGGCTTGATCAGATAGTACTATTTTGAATGTGCCAACCATTCTCATCAGTGACCTTAGACCTATATGTTATTTCAAATTAATTTAAAATTATATTGCAATTTCTTTGGAATTTTAATATCTTTAGTTTTATATTTAAAGTCTAACCAACTTTTCACTTAATAAACTGTTAGTTAACAGTGAGTTAACAGTAAGCGATCTACACTTTAGCGAATTAATACTTATAACAGTCGATCTTATTTAACAGTCAGATAACTAAATGTTATTTAACAGTTGCGACCTCAATGTTTACTTAACAGTGTTATATGACTCAGTGTTGCCAAATCCGCCTTTTTCCCGTCAAATCTGGCTTTTCCGAAAAGCGGTAATTGCAGTTTTTCCAAAAATATTTCAGCTTTTTTCCGCTTATTCTAATATTTTACTAACTGCCTGTCAAATAATACTCTATAGTCTATTGTACAGTCGGGAGCGCACGACTGAACAGCTCAGTCAATTCTGGTTTTAAAAAGTCCTATCGTTAGCTTTAAATATGCTTA
Organism: Hypselothyrea guttata; assembly: GCA_035045125.1. Classification (NCBI taxonomy): domain Eukaryota; kingdom Metazoa; phylum Arthropoda; class Insecta; order Diptera; family Drosophilidae; genus Hypselothyrea; species Hypselothyrea guttata. The sequence continues at coordinate 1,003,992 of JAWNNJ010002265.1, forward strand.
GCAATCAATCACTTTTTGGCTTATTATAAGCTCTGAATGCTGAGCACAAATATTTTGCTGCCATTAAAAAGCTGAAACCATTTATGAATCTATAGATATTTCTATATAGTATATACTATATAAATCTTCCAATTTTCCATATCTTGCGTATTGAATAAGTGTTTACATCAATTGCTTTCATTGCGCATTATGCAAATGTGAAGAACTATGCGAGTGGCGGAACTTTGTATGTTTTCATTTAATGCCCTGATCCGAGGCGAGGCGGAAAAACTTATAGGCTGTGGCAAAATGAAAATCCTGGCGAAAAGTCGCCAAAAGAAAAATGTTAGCTGAAAAAACAAAGCAAAGGCCGAAAGAAGAATGAGAACAGCAACAAAAAGTGTTTGGCAAATTGCAAGAGCGCCAGAGTTTGTTTTTCTTAGTGGGAAAAGCGGCGGAAAAGCGAGGGAAAAGCGAGGGGAAAAACGTAGGAAAAGCGCAACGCATGTGTGCAAACATTTTGAGCGGCAACTTTTAAGCCCTGAGCAAACAAGCGAAAAGCGCTGCAAAATGTAAGCGAAAAGTCAAAGAAAAGACACAAGACAGCGATGATTCCATATTCAAATTCAGTTTTTCTTTTATTTATTTCGATATATGTATATATATAGAGCTATATATGATGTATTCGTATAATCGAAGTCTTAGTTCATAGTGCATTATTCGCTTCGTATAAATGTTCTGGATAAGCCCGTAGAAAAGCTACAAATGTATAAAGTTTAAGCTACGACTAAGCTACATAAAAATCGCTAGAAATATGTAGATTGGTTTTGGATATTATGGTATATATATATCAGATTTGTCATCTCTTATGTCGGTTAACATTAAAAAACTTGGAAAATAGACAAACGATTTTTGAAAATGTGTAATTTTTATTTGGTGCGATTTAGCTAAATTTATTTAGTTTAATTTTGAAGACAATATCAATAAAGTTTTCAATATTATTATACACAATAAAATATTCAATTTATTTTTTATTTTTCTCTACTTTTTCAGCATTTTAGGCAGTAAATTTTTAATTTCCGTACGAATTTGCAATATAATAGCATATTAATCTTGAAGATATTGAAATAACCTTGTCCGAACTTGTATTTCAAGTCAATTGATTCAGAACTGGCAATTATTATTGAATATTTTCACTAAATTATCAGAATTTTCCCTTTTTTTATTTTTCTTCAATTACAAATAATATCAACTATTTATATTTATATTTGAAGATATTAAATTAACATTTCCAGAACTATTTCATTCAAATCAATCGGGTTACACTTGACAAAGTTATTCAATATTTTCCCTTTTGGGTTTTTCTTCAGTTTTTTAAGCACCTCACGGACTACAGTAAATATTTTCGTATAAGTGCAATAATATTTTCGTAACAAACGTTCAATGATCTTTTAGGCATTGAAATAATGTTTCATTTTTCAGTTCATTCAAGTGAATCGGTTCACCATGGACAAAATTATTCAATATTTTCAAAGCATAATTTTTCTTTTCATTTTTTTAAGTGTTTCACTTTCAAGAATACTCAATATTGTCTTTAAAATTAGTCTAAACAAATTTTACTATATCCAACTAAATAAAAATATTTTATTTTCGAAAATCTGTATTTATTTTCCAAGTTATTTGAGATGACGCACCCTGTAGTTTGATCTCAATGGCAAATACTTAAAACAGTATTCAGTCTACGCTAGTTTTTGGCCCAGAAAACAGTTTTGTGATAACAGAAACAAATGATGGCTGCAGTTTGAGAAACCAGACTAATGCATACCCTATAATACATTGATAATAAATAGACTACGTGCCTAAATGAAGTTGTAACAAAGCAAATGACAAACTTTTCGATTAATACAGGGTATCTAACTGTCGCTCACAACACGTTGCAGGAAACCGAAAGTTCTTCATTAAAAATAAAACAACTATTTTATCCATTTGGTTCTCCTCTCTCTCCTCTCCCCGCCTCTGCTCCTCAGACTAGTGGCGTTGGCGACATGGTGGCACGTGTTGTTCGGGTTGGTGACTTTGTGGGCGTGGCCGCGCCGCTGCTGCTGCCGCTGCCCGTTCCGCTGCCCACCAGCCCGCTGCCATGCAAGCGGAACAGTTCGCCCACAGTGATGGACACCTGTACCGCCCCCTTGCCCTCCAGCACGTCGGCAGCGCAGCAAATTAGATTCTGCAGAAAGTTGAAGAAAAGCAATAAATAAATACATTATTAATATGTCACAGCACAATGTCAGCAGGCATTAGAATCAGCCTAACAGCGCGTTAACAGCTGGAATGGGAACAGTTCGACTGCAGGTATAAGACAGACCAAGTGGTGCGTGTCTAAGCTAAGCTGCATACAACCGGCTGGTTGCGTGTCTAGGCTAAGTCATGAACAGCTGTGTTGGTTTTGTGTCTTGACTAAATTACAAACAGCGAACTGGTTGCAGTCTAGACTAGATAACAAACATGGCGTTGGTTGCGTGTCTTGGCTAAAACACAAACCGCTTGCTGCTTGTGTCTTAACTAATAACCGATTTGCAAGAGCAGAAAATGTGAGCTTATTTTGTGTCATTTTGAATGACGCTCATTTGGTGTTACACATCAAATATTTTATTTTTTTTTTTTTAATGAACTGGTTTATCATCACAGTTTTGCACATAAAAATCGGTTTTTAATCACAAACAGCCTGTTAGTTATGTGTCTTAGCTAAGCTACAAAAACCGTTGTTGGCTGCGTGTCTTGGCTAAGACAATAACCGCTTGCTGTTTAAATTGGTGTGTGTCTTGTCTAAAACTGCAGTCAAAACTGTTCTCCTTTAAAAAGAAGCAGTTTTTTTGAATATATGCATATATATATTTGTATTTTTTGTTGTTTTTGGATGTATATAGTGTTCCTCTTGTGGTTTACAATTTTTGCACATTTATGTCATGTATATTTCGTTTTGATTTCGAGCTTTAAAACTGACTTGGCGCATTTGGGGAAGTTTCGTTTAATAAATGCATTGTTTTTGCTTCGTTTCATAAGTACATTTTGAGATGTGTGTTCAAGTTTTCACATAAATAGATTCATATATAGAGTATATAATTTCTGATTGTTTGCTTTCAGTTTTGTTGTTTACAGTGTGCGAAAAATCGAATCTCTTCGTATATATCGTATATATCTAGAGCATAAATAGCTTGTCTTTGTTATAAAAATTAATGTTCTATAACTAAGTATTGTGTATATCATATAATTGTTTTGTTTTTGTTTTTTAAGCATTTCTTATAGCTGCCTGAATGTTTACTCCACATCAAGTTTATCATAATTTCACTTTATTATTTTGTTAGACAAAATATTAATATGTTTTTGTTTTTTTAGGGTTTCTTTCAGAAATTTGATTAGCATTTTGGTTACAAACGAGCGCGAGGGCCTTTTAAGTACTTAGAAAATGTAGATCTTAAGTGAAATTAGTTCGATTAGGAATGTAATTATATAGTTTTAAATTATATAGTTTTTTTTTTAAATACAATCTTTAGTCAAGGGGATTATAGTTCAATGTAGAAATTCTAGACAAACAATTATTTAGTTTAGTAATATAAATCAGAGTGCGAATGAGAAATTATTGCTTCAGTTTTAGCTGTCTATATAGTACTATATATATAGCTGATTCGTTAAAGGCACTGCTTGTTGTGTTGTGTTTAAGGTTATTTTCTTTTCGTCTAATAATTTTCATTTGTGCATTGTGAAAAGTGTGCGTTTTGGTTTGACAAATTGGTAATCTTGATAACTCGTATATATCTATTTCACGCTCTTGTTTCTATAACTATTTTGTGTCCCTGCTTCAGTTGATAAACCCTACAACGCTTTTTGCCTGTTAACTGACTCACTTGTCCCACTGTACCATAACAATCTAAGCACCAAAAGTCTCTACAAAACTTTCGTATCTACTCTCTAGCTCTTAGTTCAACTAACTAACGGAACTCGTTGTAATCTATAGCTTATATTAGGGGTATTCATTCTAGCAAAAATCGGAAATTTATTAATTATATTTTGTAGAATTTTGATGGAATTTTCAGACATATATGGTATATGAAAAATTGCTATTTTGAACCCCTCTCCTATTCAGTTTTTTCTGTGCTTTAAAATCAAGCGTCTGCTTAGTTTATGAAAATATATAAATACTTAGATTATGGGTAGATGAAATATGACTTGATTTTGGCATGTTCATAAGGTTTGTATACTTCGATAAATATATATATCAAGTTATGCAAGTTTTATAGTAATACTTATGGAATGGGTTTATAGGACAAATGATTTTCAAATGTTTCAGTTGAATTACAACTAAGTTTTTGCTTTAGCAAGATTTTACAGTCTGTTGTTGTTCGATTTTTCGATATAAATGTTATCAGTGTAGTATAATAATATCGCTTCTTGAAGCATATGAAAATTATATAAAAATTTCAGCAAGAATAATCATGATGATTAAACATGAATAAACATGAACTTAGGCATATTTTGCTCTTCGTTTTGGATGAATGACATAATTTTCTTTTGATTAATATAAATAAAATTTACAGAAATAGTCTTGATTCAAGGAATATGATTTCTTTCGAATTTTTACGATTTAAATAAGTACAAAATATCTCAATGAATCGTCATGATTTAAGGTATATAATTACTTTCGTTTGACTTAATTTTTTATATAGTACTGTATAGCTTATAAATCAGTAGGGAATACCCTCAATATAAGTTTTAAGTTTTAGCGTAATTGCTGCCTTACAAAAGTCTTTGGATTCTAACATATGCTATGCCAAAATAAATGCCTCAAAATAGTTGTATTTGTGGGATTTACAATCTAAACGAGCTTAAACCAAAAGCAGCCTCAAGATTAAGTTAATTACATTGTTTTAAATGTATACAATAAATATATAATTTTAGTTTTGTTAGCATAAGCGCAAATTTAAGCAAAAATACTTTAAAGTAGTGTTGGCAAAACAATCGATAACATTACCGATATTAAGGACAGCGATTATTTAGTTTTCAGTCGATTAATTAAAGGCAAAGAATGTAGTTCAATATAAATATAATATTATAAATAATATATTAAATATACATAATATTTAAATTATTATTTGTGCTAAATTAGGAACTTAAATTGAATAATATTATTATTTTTACTTATTAAAAAGGTTTTCTTTGTAAATATTTGCAAGAAATTTGTTTATAAATAAAGTGCCAAATATTTTGCATTAATCGATTATTATCGCTAGCGGTTTTTATCGATATTTTGCTAACACTAGCAAGCAAGCGTTTACTACAACTGTCAGCCGGGCAAGGGGAAGAACACGAGCCACAGGAACGTGGCAATAAAGACGCAGGAGAGCAGAATTGTCAGCGTATGCGAATCGTGTTTCAGCAACGAATTTCCAACTTCAGTTGGTTTCAATTGCTGCAGTTTATGTTGCTGTTGTTGCTGCAGCTGTTGCTGTTGCTGCTGCTGCTGCTCATCGATGCGATAAATGCTAAAGACTTCGAGTTTTGGATGCTGCTGCTCGAAGAACTCGATGCGTTTGGCCAGGGACTTGACGGCGGGCAACTGTTGCTGCTGTGCATGAAGCTGTTGCTGCTGCTCCTGCTGTTGTTGCTGCTTCTCTTGCGAATGTTGCTGCTGCTGTTGTGGCAGATGTTGCTGCTGCTGCTGCTGCTTCTCATCGATGAGCTGATAATGTCCAGCTGGTCCAGCGGCTGCCACATCATGCTCGCTCTCAATGATTGTCTGCAGGCTGCGACTGTTGCTGCTGCTGCTGCTGCTGTTGTTGTTGTTCAGCTGATGTTGCCCGTGTGCGCTGAGCAGATTCTGCTTGATTTTCTCGTAGGTCTTTTGCTTGGCCTGCCTTAGCAGCTGCCCCACTGTGCCCAGTTGCTGCTGCTGTTGCTGCTGCTGTTGCTGTTGTGTATATGTTGCTGTTGCTGTCACATCATCAGCAATATGCGCTTTACAATGCTCGTGTTCGGTTTCATACAATATATTATCTAACTGCTGTTCTGGCTGTTTGGTGCAGGAGATTTGTGCATTTAACATTATTTGCTCTTGCTCAAAATGTTGCGCAACAAGCGATGATTGCTGCAGCTGCAACTGTTGCAGCTTGATTTGCAGCTCCTGCTGCTGCTGCAGATAGCGCATATGCTGGTGATGTGGATTCGCATCGAGGGCAATCAGAGCGGCAACTGTGCGCAGTAGAGCGACAGCATTTGGCACTTGTTCAAGTCGCTTCTTATCGCTGTCGTTGTTGTTATTGTTGCTGCTGCTGCTGTTGCTGCTACTGTTGCTGCAACTGTTGCTGCTATCATTGCTGTTATCATTCACATAAACATCAGCATCGTAGTCATCGTCAGCGCGTGGCTCATCGTTTTGCTGTGGCACAACATCTGCACAGGAGCAAATCAACTCCTGCAACCAACACCAATAACAGAGTTTTTGCTTAGTTTTCGATAATCTTTAAGGCTGTAGCTTAGGCTAGAGGGTAGGTTGGGGTGTGGGGGGCATAAACATTACACTTGTCTACAAAGAAATACGTTTCGAGAGCTAACCAGAGAACCAAAGAAAGCAGTTGAAAGCGTTCAAGCATTCGAAAAACTGACACCAAGTTGATAAATATGTGTGACTTGTCTTATGTTTGATATTGTAAAAAATTTGTACTAAAAATACAGGGTATACATTCGCCTAATACGCACCTCGTCCACGCCTATGCGGCGGCAGGCCTCCAAAAAGTTATCCACATTGCGTCGACAGCGCGCCATCGACAGTTTGTTCTGCAAAAATATTGGATATTTAATATATATATTTCAATTAATTAAATATATTATATAGATCAGATATATATAGATATCTGATATATATATAGATCAGAACTACACTTACCACTCCAGGCGATGGCACGTGTATGCTGGCCACAGAGCGAGGTCTAACGTAGTTGGCCAAATGACAGAGTATCACGCCGTCGGTCAGCGCCGAGGCAATATCCTCGGGCAGCGTCATCTTCAGGCGGGTCTCAATGATCTGCAAAAGGAAAAGTAGATAATGAATATTCTCATAAATAAAAAAATTTAATATATAAAAAATATCGATGTATAAAAATAATTTATAATAATATCGATATTATATTGATAATTTCTAATAAAGTAGAATATGATATGAGTTCAGGTTGTATCTGATTTATCCCAAAAAATTTATATTTTAAAACGACGTCAATTTTGTATTGGCACGTATTACTTTTAGTAATACACCGAACATTTTGACTTTACAAAAAAATTTCGGCTGTAATTTCAAAGCTAAAAGTTAGAAACTGATTGGAATCTATATTTCATATGGAATAAAGTCTTAATCTATTATTTTTTAAGAAATTTTGTTTAAGAATATATGATGATATGTGATATATGATATGAGATCACGAAATACCGATAATAAACTTGGGTGCAAGATCAATAGTTTAAAGTCAGAAGTAAATGTTTTCATTAATTCACAAAAAAGTCTTTAATTTTTATTTAAAAAGTTTTTCAGATGGATTGTTTTTTAATATTTTTTTAATTCATTAAAAACAATAATATATGCAAACATCGAACTTCATTAATATAGTTTAAAAATATTTTGTTATTGATATAACCGATATTTTTACCGATATGTGAAATAAAATCTATATTGGTTGACAATATTTTATCGATATTGGTTAAATATTCAAGAAGTAAATTCCTATTCCAGTTGGGAATTTTTCGATATATCCATTATATTTGCACCGATATATAAAATTAAATCGATATCGACACTCGTTATCGATGCAATCTTATCGATTTAGTTCCCTAGTGCACTCACACTGCGCAGCTGTGTCATGAGTTCGGTTTCCTCCCGCTGCCGATCGAATTCGCGTCGCATGGTGAAGCTGAGCTTCTCAGCGGGAATATCGTGATTCCAGGTAACGCTGCGATGGGCCTTCGCTGTTCCCATTTTGCTGCTGCTGCTGCTGCTGCTGACGGGGGATTTGATGACGTTGCTGGCGCTGCTGCTGCTGCTGCTGCCGCTGGAGGAGGCGCCATTGGACGTATTGAACTTGTTGTTGTTGCTGAGGACGCTCAGTCCGTTCTTGAGCGGACTGTGGGGCTTCACATAGCCCAGGCAATGAGCACCGTTGGCCTCTGCCGAGGGCGGTTTCATCAGTTCCGTGTTGCGAGAGGGAATTACTTTCTGTACGGGTTTCTTTGGTATGACAACATCGTCGATGCTATTGCCGTTGTTGTGCCCATTGCTGGGCTGTTTCATGATGGACTTTGGCAGCGTTGTCGAACTGGAGCCGAGGCCGTTGCTGAGGCGTGGCAGCTCCTCTTCGTTGGGGCTCTGATTGGCATTCGGATGCTTCTGCTTGTAGACGCTGATCTCCTGGTTGCGCTGCTGCTTCAGAGCCTCCTTGTATTCCCTGCAAACAGCAAAAAGCAAGTATTAATATTTATTCAACTGATTTCATTAGCAATAAGTAACATTTGTTCACATTTCAATCATTTGCAGCATCAAAATGAATATTTCAGCCCGAGAGTATGCAACAAAAAATTCACATTTAGAATTTAAGCTCTAAATCTACAACTATTTGTTTAATTTCGAAACGGTTTCGTGTTTTGCATAGATTTTAAATATATCTAATGATAATGCTCACAAAGGTTTACCCTACAACCGATGTATTAAAAGTTATAACTCTATTTATAAGTAATAAGACCTTCCTTTTCTTTATTATTTAGTTTATTTTAACATTTGTATAGATTCAGTAATCCTCACTCACTTGTATGTCTGTATGTTGTTGAGACTCTTGTTGAGCTTGCCATTGCTGCCATGGACGCTGCGTTCCTGATGGTCCAGCATCAGGTCGTCCTCCTGATCCGGAGAGGATCCATTGCTGGAGCTGGAGCTCAGCTGCTCCGTGGTGCGCTTGCAGGGCGAGGACATGGGAGATAAGCCTGCGCTCAAGGTCAGACTCTCGTCCACAATGGTGCTGGTGCTGGAGGTCAGCGATGCATCCATCAAATCTGCGCTCAGCGGCAACTGTTGCTGCTGCTGCTGTTGCTTTTGACTGTTGCTGGAGGGCAGCGCACGTGGCAAGGTGGCAGAGTGCAGGGGGGAGTCTGTTTTGCCTTTGCCCGGTGCATCGTGGGACCAACGCTTGTCCAGTCCATCGCTGGTGCTGTATCCAGAGTCGATCTGATGCCTTGCAGCGTGCCTCTGGCTCGCAGAGGTTGCCTCCAGCATGTTGCCGCTGGAATTGTGGCGTGGGGCGCGTCGCAGCGTCGTGTAGCCGTCGTAGTTGCCACCCGCTCGGGCGCCCTTCTCCTCCCGATTTGCCTGAGTCTCCAGGAATTTGAATACGTGCACCAGGCCTCGCATGCAGAGCTGTAAGAGCATAATTAAATTTATGTAAATTAATTTAAATTTAATATTTAAGTAGATTTATATTAATATGTACTTAAATGTATGTTGATATAAATTTATATTTATGTAAATTTATATCTAATTAGATTTATATTTATTAAAATTAATATTTATGAAAATTCACATTATTTACATTTATAAATATTCAGATTTATTTTTATTTAAATTTATATTTAATTTAATTCATATTTATTAATTTATTCCAATCTGTATTTTATTAAATTTGATGATTGCATTTTATCTTTATTGAAATTTTTATTTATTTAAATTTGTATTTATAACAATTTACATTTATTTAAATTTACATTTATTTAATTTATTATTGACTAAAATTTTATTTTCATATGTATTTATTATATTATATTTTATTTTTTTGTTTATTTTTATTTTTAGTCATTAAATTCTGTTCAATTTACACAGAGCTGGCATAAAAATTCTTGTAATAAATATTTGATAATAGCCAAAACGTGACATTCTGCTCCAGCAGAAGTTCAAGTTTGTGTTTATAAATAAACTATAGAAATATTCTGAGGAAGCATTTATTTTTGGCAGATTTTTATGTATAGACTTATACATGCCCAAAAACAATTTGAGAGCTCTTGAAAAACATAAATCAAACTGTTTAAATTTGTTTATTTTTATTGCAGCAAGCAGTGTGTGGTTTTTTAATATTTTTCTTAAAATTTCTAAATGTATTTCAGCTGTCAAATATTATTTTACAATAGGACAGGCATGCGTTAAGTATCTGATAGCAAGTGAAGATAAATGCAGAAGATAAAAGTGAAATTATTATGTCAGAATCTACAGATTTTATTTAATTAACAGAGGCAGTTGGTGGGGAATTCTACGTAGACTAAACAAATAAATATTTCTTATAAAGAAACCCGAAAATTATAAAGAAATCGATATCATTAAATGAAAGCAGTCAGTAGAATTTGTAAACAATAAATTAAATTATTTAAATAAGTTTATATTTATTGTTTTGGAATTTTCTAAAAAGCTCTTAAATATTCTACAAATATAAAAAAATAATTCAGAGAGAAAGCGAAGAAAAATACACAAGATGAAAGAGAAATTATGTTGTCAGACTATATAATTAATGATAATTTATTAATGATAGTTGTAAAGAAATATAATTAATGACAATTAATTAATGATAATTATAAAGAAATCGATATCATTTAATGTCAGCAGTCGCCAGACTTTGTAAACATTAAATAAAACTATCAATATATCCATTTATTTATTAATTTGGTATTTTCTAAGAAGCTCTCAAATATTATTCTACAAATATAAAAAAAGTTCAGAGAGAAAGTAAAGAAAACTATACTGGATAAAAATGAAATTGTAATATAGAACTATATAATTATTGATAATTAATTAATGAAAACTGTAATGAAATCGATATCATTTAATGGCGAGACTTTGTAAGCAATTGTTACAACTATTTTGATTCATTCAATGATGACATGCCCTGATCTCGCTATATGCAATTGATTGGTAAGTTTTATATTTAGCAGCGATAGCGCTATCTTATCTGCTAACCCACTAACAAATTCTCTCTCTCCCCCTCTTTCTTTCTCTATGGTTTGAGAGCCTACAGTTGTAGAGCCATTTGGGATACTACTTACACTAGCCGGAGGCGAGTTGAGCGGATTATTCTCGAGCTGCAGCTCGACGAGCGTGCTCATGTGGCGTATCTCCAGGGGGAGGGCGGCGATGCGATTGTTGCTCACGTCGAGGGAGACGAGGCTGAGGCAGGTGATCTCACGTGGCAGATACAGCAGCTGATTGCTGCGCAGCGAGAGGGAGCGCAGGGTGCGCAGCTCCCCCAGGCGCACGGGCAGAGCGGAGAGCTGATTGTAGGAGGCATCCAGATCGGTGAGCGTCTGATCCAGGCGTCCCAGCTCGTCGGGCAGCGTGGCGAGGCGATTGTTGGAGACGAGCAGCACTTGCAGGGGCAGGAAGCAGATCTCGCGTGGCAAGGAGCTCAGCTGATTGCTACGCAGGTCCAGATAGGTCAGGGAGGACAACTGCTTAACCGATTCGGGAATGCTGCGTATGGCGTTGTGATAGAGCAGCAGCGTCTCCAGAAACGCAAACGTTGTGATCTCCTCGGGCAGCTCACAGAATCTATTTCGGGACAGATCTGAAAAAAACAAAGAGGCGCACGACATTAATTAAGGCCCCAAACAGACAAGCAGTGTGGGCAATTTTATTCAGTAGACATAAAGCGATTTTTGTCGAAAAAGAGTCGAAAAAAACTGTACAAAAGTAAAACCATAAAGAATTGAAGTTTTACTTAAAATTTGTCGTGGTTTTCAATAATAATTCCGATTAAATTTGATAAATCTCTCTCGAAAGATATTTCCCGAATTTTATTTATAAATACTATTGATTTTTTGTTTAGAAAACGCTGTTTTTGTCGGAAAGAGCAACGAAAGCTTAAAAAATCAAAAGAATATATTTATTCTTAAGATTTTCCGTTGGAAAAATAAATATTTAAAATAAATTATTAAAATGCACTTTTATAAATCTTAAAATAAAGCTAAAAATAAATAAACAAATTTACGAAAATTGGCAGATGAAATATGAAACTATTTATTCTCTGTGCTTTTCAATAATAATAAACTTTTCAAGCTCATAAATATTGCAAGTTATTTTATCAAATTTAATTTTATTTATTTATTTATAATTTCGTTAATTGTTGGCTTTATTATACACTAAAATTACTATAAGTTTTGGCTCGAAATGGTTTCCAAATCAGATGGAGAACTTTGAGAGATTTAATTTTTCAGAATTCTTAATAAAAAAAATAAAAATAAAAAGTAAGTAAATTCTACAGTCAGGTACGTACGACTGATCGGCAACGTCCTTACTAATCTGTAATATTATTATTTTTGCTATTCAAATAAATTTTATAAACTCTAAAAACAAAAGCGGAAAAGCGAAAGTTTCCGCTAAACGCAGTTTTAGAATTTTTCAAGTGAATGCTCTTCCAAAAAAGCCATATTTGACGCTAAAAAAGTGATATGTACAGCACTGCAGGGAAGACAAGAAGATGCAGGCATTGAATGCTCCCCCAGCTGTTTATTTTTAGCTCTAGTTGTAGTTGCAGTTGTGGTTGGAGTTGTAGTTGTAGTTGGAGGTGGAGCAGAAGTAGGAGTGGCGTCTCCCTTATCATTACGACTCTGCGACTCCGTGGAGCGCATGACCTCAATATGGTTACAGTTGCCCCTGCCACTTGGCGAGTTTGCCGGCTGGAACAAGTGGGAAACCGCCATGGAATGGGCAATTAATTTACTAAATGAATTTGCATGCGAAATGAGCTCAACGGGAGAGGCAACTAGAGTAGGTAAAATGCGGCACATAAAAAAAAAGCTAAAATGAGCATACAAAAAAAACAAAAATTGTATACACGAAATTATGCGTAGAGCCCCACTGTGGAGTGGGAGTACGAGGGGGAAATGCCTAGAATTCAGTGCCGGAATTTAGGTGCAGTTTTACGAGCTTTATTAGTTAATTTCAGCTGCCACAAGTCGGGCGTATAGCGTAGAGTTATCTGCTTTAATTAGGGGCAAGTAAAACCGGGAAACATGCGAAATCTGCACACGACATTTATGACATAATAAATCTTCAGCAATTTAGACATTACATTTGTTAAATTCAAGTGGTATCTAACATCGAAAAATACACTATTAAAAATTCGGAGATTTTTTAAATAAACTTTAGATTCAAAAAAAATTGTTTAAGAATAGTACAGAATTTTTATACCCTGTGCCCATTTAAAAAATGGGGAAAAACATTGTTAATAACTTTGTCAGAATGTATGTAACAGGCAGAAGGAGGCGTGGCAGACCCCACAAACTATATAAATTCTTGATCAGGATGACGAGCTGAGTCGATATAGCTCTGTCTGTCTGTCTGTCTGTCCGTCTGTCCGTATGAATGCTGCGATTTTGGAAACTACAAAAGCTAGAGCAGCCATCTTGATTGCTATCAGTAGATGTATTCAATACGCAGATCAAGTTTATTTGAAGTTTTTGATGCCACGCCCCCTTTACGCCCAAAAATCAATAAAACTCACACAACCTCGTGTTTTTTAAGATAAAAAGTTAAATAAATAAGCGTAATATTAAACACAGAATGTTGTTATTCGGAACATATACTCTCCTTTATTATATTTTAATATTACAAAAGAGTTTCCTTAGAATAGTAAATTATTTATTGAATATAAAAATAATTAAAGAATAGATCAAACAGAAGGATTTTGTCCAAAATTGAATTTAAAATAATTTCTTCTTTAAACCGTAGTTTCTTTCGATTTTTTCACAGTGTAATTTGCTATCAAAATTACTTATATTTTAACCCAATTCTCTTACAAACACAATGCCGACTCGTGATCTTTTTATGATGGTGCGAACTATAAAAAAACCTTTAAACTATTAAACTTACATTTAAGCATTTGTTTTATATTGCCTTAAAGTTATTTGTTTTCATGGCCTGTCAAACTAGTTAGAGACTGCATTAAAAACAAACACTTGACTAAGGCTGAATTTTAAGTTTTATGCTAGCTCTAATTTATTTTATTTTTTAGGAGTTCTTTTTCGGATAGTTTCCTAAACTATTTCTGCTGCTTTTGTAAAGCTTTTCTTTAGGAAAATGCATCTGCTTTAGTAACTGAAAAGTCTGTTTGAAAACTGTATTGATTTTGCGTCTTGAAGACTTTATTTGTTAGGAAAGCTAATGGCATATGCGAATACGAGTACGCAACATTATGCAATTCGCTCTTGACTGAAACCAGAAATACCAAAAGCGGCATCCATCAGCCACTCCACATACTCCACACTCCACTCACTAAGCAGTAAAAAAAATTAAAAATAAAAAAAAAACTGGCTGACGACAACTACAGGCATTCATTATTTTTTGTATATTTTTTCTTGTATTTTCTAGACCCCGTATCCATTAAAACCGGGCAAAAACTGGGTAGAATAGCTTTGTACAAAAGCATGTAGCAGACTTCTGTATGGAATGTAAGATCAAATTAAGCTTAATTATATATCAGAATTATATCAGAATGACGTCTGTTTGACCGTCAGTCTGTATAAACCTAGATCTCGAAAACTATGAGAGCTAGAGCAGCAAAAGTCAGAAACTAGTTAGAAGTAATTAGTTAGCAGCTGAGGTCATTTTAAAATATAGCATACCCCATCCACTTCGTCCATAAATCACTAAAAACCGTATAACTCACAATTTACAAGCTAGAGTATTTACATTTGGCATAAATGTGCTCTATTATGATATTAAACTATACTGAAAAGCGGATTAAAATCGATTAATAAACACAAAAGCTATTAGGCAAACAATATTGCATGATTTGTATCGCTTGATCTCTGGTAGGCATAAAGGCATGGTACAGAAAAAAACAAAGATTAAGAAGTAGCATTGCTGCAGCGCTTTGCATAATGTTGAAAACTAGGATGCAGCCTATTCTACTGTCGGTTGCGTTCTACTGTAGCCTTGCCGACATTTTTTTAATATTTTTTTTTAGTATGTATTTTGTTTTTGTTGCCTTACGCACACATTAGCAGTGGCTGCTCAACCTACGTTGTTTATGTGCGCTGTGCGAAGATTGCTTTATGCTTTTTACCCCCTCTTACCCCTTTGCCACCCATTGACGCTTGCTGTGTCGCTTGGGGTGCGGCTCTGTGGCATCCAACTGCCCCTCCCCTTTCCTTCTCAGTCCTTGCTTTGCATACAAACGTCAGACAAAAGCGCAGAGGCTTAAGCTGCCAATGGCTGCAGTTTTGCTGCACCCACTCTCCCTCCCCCCCCCCTCTCTTCATAACCCCTCTCTCTGTTTGTTGCAAGTTGAACAACCTTAGCGTCTGGCCAAGGACATAATCCTGTTGCCTGTTATCAGTGCTCGAAAGGCGGAAATTGCATCTGCGTTGCATCCGCAGAAACCTGCGCAAACTGGGCCACTAAAGAGACTTCATGCCACATGCCACATGCCGCATGCCGCATGCCACATGCCACATGCCTCTGCTTGCCCGGGCAGCTGTAATTTGGCAGCTGTCCAAAACACAATATAAATCACAATTTTCATATATTTTTGTTTTGTTTTTATTTCTGTGGCAGCCACAAAAAATGTGCAAAATTGGAACATGTCGCAGCGACAACGACACCACCTGCAACACTAGCTCATAAATAATACCTGTATCCATGCACAATTATCGGGGATTCCTTTTCGGATCTATGGACAAGGAGCAAGGGCAGAGGAGGGGAAAAGTCAAGCGAGCGAGACTCCATTTGATATGAAGGGCGGCTAACGGAAGCAGCGAAAAAAGGCGATACAGGAAATTGAATTGATGGCGCCAGACAGGGTGCAACAATAACAACTAACAGAGTACTCGACGAACAGATACCCAGCAATTAAATAGTAATAATTTGCTAAGATATAGAGCTGTCATAGGGCAACTAAAATCGAAACAATTTCTATAGAAATATATAAAACTATAAAGAGGGTGGCGTAGGGAATAAGTCTTACAAACTTATTCACCTAAAACATTATTGGATGCAAGTTTTTTATTTATTTATTTAATGTTCAATATTAGCAATCAACAAAATAATTAAAAAAAAAATTAATCTGGTAATATAAATGTTTTAAGTTTAAAGTAATGCAATGTAAATGATGTTTAAAAGTAAGTGTCTCTCAAAAACCGATCAATTTTAAACGAACTGAAAAAAAAAGTAATTGTTTGAATTTAATTCTATGCTTAATTATATTTCTATATTTGTTTTTACACTTATTTATTTTATCTAACTCAATCTAACATTTCATCTTAACCAATGTAGATTTATATATTTGTTTAACTCAACTAACCACTAATCTTGGTCTGATTGGGTTTTCCCATATCCTCGCAGCAAATGCTGGAACTTTATTTTCTTTTTTCTTTAAATTTGATTTAATATTTTAATCTTATTCTTTTCCCCAGATTTTCTTATTTTTTTTTATATTTTTAAATTAAGTTTTATTTATTTTTAATTTCAATTTTATTATTATTAATATTAAATTGTATAACAATAAATTTTAAAATTTATATTCTCTATCATTTCAGCTTGGTCATTATTAATTAAATTTCTAAAAAAATAATACAAATAATAACCCCCCTTTAGGCACCCCACAAAATCCACAGGGTACAACACAACAAGAACCACGTGCCAGTCGAAAAATAAATATTAATAAAAAAATTACAAAAAACTTATGGATGGCACTTAAATGAACCTGGAGCTGGCTCTCCACATGCCCCCATATAACCCAACCGAACTAACCATTAATTCCGGCAATTCCGGCAGTTCGGGCTGCTATTGATGGATTTATTGAAATTAATTTAGTCAATTTTTATTGCTCTGCGCCACACTTGCGAGCTGATAACGATCAACATCATGATGACGATGTGTGGCACATGGAATGTGATTCATAAGGGCCAAGTGTTGGCAGTTTTCAATAAGGTTCGATGTCTCTATATGGCTGGCAGCCTAATAGATGGAAATAACTACAGGGGAAATCGATATGGTCACAAGGAGCAATCAGACCTCATAAGGAAGTCGACGGCTAATGCAAGAATTTCTGCTATTTCGAGGAAGATTTTATGGCGCATTTCTACATCGAATCTGTAATTGGTATTTAGATTTCAACATTCCCTCGGGGCAATAGACAATTCGTTGCCCTTTCCAACATCAAAGCGTTGATGTAAATTGCAGCAGCGTGAAAATTCTGCAAGATCAAAGATCAATTCAAGTTTATAGACAAACTGTACGAAATTTGATTAACAGAGCTTCAAATGCTGGAAATTCTTTCGGTTTGGATGAGTTAAAATATGGGAAAAATGTTCGAATTATATTTATTTATGTATTTAATTTCAACTATAACCAGTCAGATTACAATTTCTAGAATCTAAAGAGATTATTAGAAACTAGATTTTAATATTAGGTTTTAAAATCAATTTAAATTAATGAATTTTAAATTTTAATTACAATTTTTCTATTCAAATCAATATTTTGTTTGATTTAATTTCTGTCATTTCATTTTCAGTTAATTAAGTAATAATTATTTTTTTTATTTTTAATATACGTTCGGTGTAAGAAAAGATTATTCGAAACTAGATTTTAATATTAGGTTTTAAAATCAATTTAAATAAATAAATTTTTATTTTTAATTACAATTTTTCTGTTCAAATCAATATTTTGTTTGATTAAATTTCTGTCATTTCCTTCTCAGTTAATTAAGTAATAATTATTATTTAATTAATTTTTAATATACGTTCGGTGTAAGAAAAGATTATTCGAAACTAGATTTTAATATTAGGTTTTAAAATCAATTTAAATTAATAAATTTTAATTACAATTTTTCTATTCAAATCAATATTTTGTTTGATTTAATTTCTGTCATTTCATTCTCAGTTAATTGAGTAATAATTATTATTTAATTAATTTTGAATATAAGTTCGGTGTAAGAAAAGATTATTCGAAACAAGATTTTAATATTAGGTTTTAAAATCAATTTAAATAAATAAATTTTTATTTTTAATTACAATTTTTCTGTTCAAATCAATATTTTGTTAGATTTAATTTCTGTCATTCCATTCTCAGTTAATTAAGTAATTATTGTTTATTTTATTTTTTATATTTTTTTATTTACTATTCATTTAATATTAATTTAAGGTATAAAATACAACAATTTTTCGTTTATTTATTCAATCTTAATTTAATATATTTAAACATATTTTTTATTTATTTTTTAAGATATTTTCTATTTCTAAAACCAATATTTGCTGAATTAAATTAAGCTCATTTTACACGCTAATAAATTCCCAGTTAATTCTCCGAGCTTATCGCTGAGTAAACAACAAGAAGAAGAGCAGGCAAACAAGAACTGTTCTTCCAGATGTACTCAATCAATGCGCCCTCTTCCTCAATCAAAACATTCGATGCAATCACAACATCAACAAAAGAGATTCATTATGAAAGCCTTCTGCTCGAGTTGTGTCATGATGAAATCGGTTCAATTGATTACATTTCATGTGAAAAGTAAGTGCAACTTGACGCTTCTTGCCCCCTTAAGCACGCACTTAACACTTGACAGTCTCTCTCTCTCTCTCTCTCTCTCTCTCTCTTGTTCTCTCGCTTTGTTTACTCTGGCAATTTCTTGCATATTTTCTTTCTCCAAACATAATGTAAACTTTTCTCATTGTTTGCCCACATTAAACAGAATAACAGAACAAATAAATAAATATTTGTAGAATTTTCCATATTTATCGCTGTTGGAGTTCTTGCTAGTGTTGACGACACAAGCGATAACACTACCGATAATTTCGATAACTAGCAAACAAACAGACCATCGATTAATTAGTCGTATAATTAATTAATTCAGATAATCAATTCCGATTGCCTTTAACCTAATGTAAAACAATCGATTGCACTATATATGTTATTGATAACTAGCAAACAAACCAATCGTCGATTATTTAGTCGATACAAATCGATTATTTAAGCTTAATAATTTCGATTATTGGAAATAAATATTTTTTTGTGTAATATATTCGAATATTGGAATGTTAATCGATTAATATCGATGCGGAGTATCGATGTTTGGCCAACACTAGTTGTTACCGCTCGAGTGCCTCTGCAGCTGACACAGCAGTTCTTCCAGTCTGAAATGACAGTTCGTTGGAATTAGAACTGGAACAGCTGTGCCCAGTTTACAGTTTTTCCATATGCAAACACACACACACACACACACACACATACAACACACACACACACACACATACATAACACACACACACACATGTATAGAGGCGGCTGGCTTGTGTCTGGCATGCGTTTAACTTGTTGTTATTGTTGTGGCTATTGCCCCTAATTTATTTGCAGTTGTTGTAAGCTGATAGCAGCCGCTGCTCAAGTAGCCAGAATGTTTACACGATGAAACAGATCATGAACAATTAAAATTAAAAAAATAATATTAATATTTTATAGATTTTATTGTTAATTTAATTTGTTATAACTAAATTACGATTTTTATTTTAATTTAATTTTCTTGCTGGAACTTATCATGAAAACTTATTTTGTATGTACTGATTTTTTGTATTGTCAATTAAATAGACCTAATAATAAATCATATTCTAAACTCGATATTTCATCCAATCTATCTGCTTATTAATTTATTATCTTCTCAGCTGCTTATCATGAATTCGCCACGCATAAACGCAGCTCTTGAGCGTATTTAAGTGCCTCGTGCTATGCTGGGCAATTAAACAACATGAAATTGTTTATGCCACATTGTAGCTATTGCCACACATTACTCAGGAATTAAATATAGCTTAGAGCTATAAAAACAGACCTATGTACATATATATCCATATATCTGTATATAGTATAAAGATCTAAACATACGAGCGTATGAATTATAATGAATTGATTCAATGAATGCTCTTTTGCTGTTTTCTGTGTCAAGTTTGCATTGGCCTCAATCCCAAATACCCCTTATTTATAACTTGCATGTTTATTTATATATATAGCCAGATATAGAGAGGGAAGACAGCGAGAAGAGAGAGAGGGAGAAAATTTCATTTATGGCGCAGTATGCAGAAATTATCGCGCCTTATTATATAAACATTTCGCTTGAATTTTTAGCATATCTATATATTATTGAACTTGAGTATGATGCTTAGGAATTTCGCAAAACAACATAAATAGTAAACAATACAGAACATCTTGAGATAAGCGATTGGTACGCCATTTTAAATGCCTAGAGTTGTATTTTATCTTGTTTTTGAAGGCGTTGGGACTGCATAAATTCAAGAACATGGAAAAATTACAAATAAATAACGAGATAACGAACGTAACGAGAGTTCTGAAATCTGCGGGAGACGAAGCCAGGCATGAAGTATTTCTATCAAAACTATTTAGAGACGATCCTCAGACATTCGTTACTGACTACTCGTTACTCGTTACTCATCACTCGCTACTCGTCAATCGTCACTCGCCACTCTTCACTTGCAACTCGTTACTCGCCACTCGTAACTTCTCTACTCGCTACTTGTAACTTCTCCACTCGCTACTCGTAACTTCCCTACTCGCTACTGGTAACTTCTCTACTCGCCACTTTTCTACTCGCTACTCGTTACAACAACTTACTCATTTCTCGCTACTCGCTACTCATCACTCGCTACTCGTCACTCGCCACTCTTCACTCGCAACTTCTTCACTCGTACCTTCTCTATTCGCTACTCGTTACTTGTTACTTATTTCTCGCTACTCGATACTCGTTACTCACTACTCGTTACTCGTTACTCACTACTCGTTACTCGACAACCTTTGTCATCTCTAGCTGAGCTGCACTTTATGTTCTCATAGCGCATGCAAAGCACGCAGCAGGCGCAGTTTTGAAAGCACTGAGTCTAAACTACGTGCCCGCTGTTTCCTCTGTGAGAGAGACAGACGGAGAGAAGGAAAGAAAGAGAGAGAGAGAGAGAGAGCGAGAGCTAAAGCAAAAACAAATAAGTGCAACAAAGCTATCGTTGAAGATTTACACATTGCAGCAAAAGCAACAATAAAACTATGACAGACACAGACGACAGTTGTCTGCCTTCTGCCCCGCCCCCTGCTGACTAGCCCCCTCTGCATACCCCTCTCGCAGGGCATGAAAATTGTTTTGTTTGCCTGCACTCAAAGAGCCAAAAACTTACAACAAACAGAGCCAAAGACAACGACAACGACAACAGAGCAACAACTACTTTTCTTGTTCAACTGCAGAGAGTAGTAGAGTTCTAGAATGCTTGCAGCACAGCAACACTGAAAGCTGCAGCATTCACTGATATTAACTAATACTTATTTAGCAGCAACACAATTAAATTAAGAAATTATAATCTAAGAAAGAGAAAAACAAGTCTGAAATTTAAAACAATTTCAAAATAATAATATATAAAAATTACACTGAAGAAAATCATAGTTTATTCCATTTTATCGGCAAGGAAATCTTTAACTTTGTAAACAATTTTTTTTTTTTGTGAAAATATAAACATTTTTATTATCTTTTTTTTTTATGGTATACTGTTACTGTAGTGTAGTAATTTATACCACCTAGTGAAACTTTGTAAATAATAAAAAATAAATATGAAAAACTACACTGAAGAAAAATATATTTTTCAATTTTATTTAGAAAAATTTAACCACCTTTTTAAGTAATGTTTTATCATCTTTAGAATTTTCGATTGTTAGTGAGAAAAAAAGAAAAGAATTTGTAATGATTTCTCTCTGTGTATTTTGTGCAGCCGTTTGCAGCAGCTGCATTATTTGCGGTTTCCAGTTTGCAGCTCTTGCAATTATTTTAAACAGTTTCCTGCAAGTCGCCAAGTTGAGTTTTGTGTAAACACGGAGAGAGAGAGATAGAGATACAGAGAAAGAGGGAGTGAGAGAGAGAGAAACAGAGGGAGAGACATAAGTAGTATATTTCATGGCTGTTGTCTTGGCGTGACGTGACAGGCGTCTTAATCACGTGCTGCCAAATGCAGTTGAAAACGAAATGACTTCTCAGCAGGGCAGTAGCAAAGGTAGTAGAGGTGGGAGTAGAAAGAGTAGTAGGAGTAGGAAGAATGGTAGCAATAGAAAGAGTAGTAGTGAGAGTAGAAAGAGTACTATGAATAGAACGAATACTAAAGGTTAAGATAGTAGAGAATAAGTACTAGGAATAGCCGTAGAAAGAACAGCGTAAGAGGAAGGAAGAAAGAAGTAGAAAGAGTTGTATAACTAGAAAGAGTATGAAGAGTAAAAAGTGTAGTAGAAGGAAGTAAAAAGAGTTGGAGTAGAACCAATGGGAATAGAAAGATTAGTAAAAGTACCAATAGTAGAGTTGAACGAGTAGTAGGTGTAGAAATAATAAGAGTAGCAGAAGTAGGAGTAGAAAGAGGAGTAAGGGTCGGAAGAGTACACTTAGGAAGAGTATTACGAATGGGAGCATAAAGATTAGTGCGAATACTAATACTAATAAAAGTAAGAGTCAATAGAATATAGTAGCAATAGCAATAGAAAGAGTAGTAGCCATGGGAAGAGCACCCGAAGTGGCAGTAGAAAGAGTAGCAGAAATAGGAGCAGGGGTCAGACCACAACAACAAATCGTTTTAGGAAGCGTTGACAGCCCCAACTTCTACTCCCCTTTCTACGCCCCTTTCTGCTGCCCCTCCCACTTGCTTTTGGGGGTTGCTGGCAAGGCAACAAGAGAGAAATAAAGAGGAATAAAAAGAAATAAAAGCAAAGAGTAGCAGACAAAATACTTTCTTTATGTCGCTCACTGATTTCTTGGCCACTCGAAAAAGAAAAAAAAAAAAAGAAAAAATAAATAAAAATAAAACATAAAACCGCCCGGTGTTGCCGTGCGTTGCCTTTTTAGGGTTGCAATAATTTCTGAAAATATTTTCACAATTTGATATGTGCTCAAAAGCAAAGTCAAAAGTTGTTGTTGTTCACACCAAAAGGGGCAACGATTTAATTGCTAATTAGTCACGCCTACCCACACACTCACACTCTCTCACACACACACTCTCACACACACAACTCCACAGCTGATGACTCAATTGTGGAGCTGCAGCGGGAACTGGAGCTGGAACTGGAACGCATTGAACCGCATCCCACAAACGTAATTGGAAAATGCCGGAAGCGCAAAATACACTTCAAGAAAAAGAAAAGAAAGAGAGGAGAGAGAAGGGAGAGAAGAAAGAGAGCAAAGCCAAAGCTGGAGCAGCAGCAGAGTTGCCAACTCTCGTGCGTTTAGTGTTGTCAACTAAGAAGAAATGCGAAAAGAAACAGCAAATAAATTTTGAAAAATTTATAAAAAATTTTTTTATTTAAAAAAAAATTTTAAATTAATTAAAAAAAAAAGGAAAAATACACCTTTTCTTTTGTAATTATGCTTTGCTTACAATTAATATTTAAAAATTTAAAATTAAACAAAATTAATGATATATCATATATACATATATATATAAAAATTAAATAAAAAATGGTAACAAAAAATAAACTATTATATATTTTGAATAAGTAAATAAAATATAAAAATTATTAAACCATCCTATATTAAGAATTAGATTTTTTCGATATTGAAAAAAGCTAGATTTGACGCCTAAATAAAAAGCTGACTTGGCAACACTGTCGGGCATAATAATTTTGTTCAGAAAAATTTTGACTTTTTTTTGTTTTTTAATTCTAAGAAAATAATTATAAAAGATATTACTATGAAATTAAACGGATTCAGTTGAAAATTGTCTATTCTATTCATATAAATTTTATTTCAATCAAAAATCAAAATATTAAGGGTAGAAAAATTGTCTCAAAGTGTAACATGCTTGCTGTGCCAATAATTATGTTCGTCACTGTATATACTACACACAAGATACAAATTTGCAGCTTATGGTTTATTTTTCCTTTATCGGTTGCAATAACCCTCAGCAAGAATAAACCGCAAAATTAAAAATAGAAAAAAGAAATTGTTTTATTTATGCGGTTTTTGTTAGAATATTTATAATTATCTTATGATTTTCATATGGGCATTTCCACAGTGTCGTTCCAGCCATTCGTACGCGTTTAAAGTAAAATAACTGTAAAAAGGAAGCGATTTTTTTTTTCTGAAATGCTTAACATATAGCATTTAATTAACTCTTTCATTGGTGGAAAGATTGATTTTGGGTAACTTTTCATTTTTAAGAAAATTGAAAAATTCAAGTCATTTCATGCGTGACTAAAATGGTAGTGGCATTTGAGGTCAACCAATTCAATCGCCAATTTCAGCGAATCCAGTGGCAATATTTTAATGCAACAAATTTTAAACTCTTGTGCAATGATGCCTCTTCAAAATGATTATGTTTTTTTTTCAAAGATGACTTGCATTTTTTTTTAATTCAATTTAAAAAAATTTCAAGCGTGACATTTCATACGGACATTTTTTTTTTATCACTATTTGTATGTTATTGCCATTGCTGGCAATGTAAAATAATAAAGAACAAATTGTAAAAATCGTTTTAAATCAACAAAAATAGTATATTTATTCATTTGTATACAACTGGAAACTTAATAAATATGTTATTGGATCTTCCTTTAACTCTTCTCCCCACCGTTTGCAAGTTTGTCTTCTTTTTTGACAACTTTTTTCGCTTATCTACAGTCATCGGCCTAAGTATTTAGACAAAATATTTTTTTTTTCAATTTCGTTTATTTCTGAATTTAAGTAAGAAAAATATTAGGTTTTTCAATTTTTGTGGTTTTTTTTTATTTCCAAATTGGTATTTTTATATGCAAATACAATGTATCTAACCACAAAAATTGAAAAACCTAATATTTTTCTTACTTAAATTCAGAAATAAACGAAATTGAAAAAAAAATATTTTGTCTAAATACTTAGGCCGATGACTGTACATTTAAATAATTAAAAAACAAAAAATTTTTTTTTGTAAAAAATTTTTTTTTTCAAATCACATGTGTTATGCACCTACGATTGCATGTGGACCGAACTTTAAATAATCACCAAAAATACAAAAAAAATTTTTTTTCCAAAATTTTTTTTAATTTGGATTGCACACACAAACTCTGTTTGTAAAAAAAATTTTATGCAATTCGAGCAAGTAATTTGGACGTAGTGATACGAAATGTTGTTTTTCAATTTCATACGGACATTGCAGCAAGAGATAATGCAAATCAATATTTTACCGTAATTGGTAATCGCATATTTCCTTTTGCGTTCTCTTTCGACTCTTTGATGCTCGGAGTGATTTTAGAAAGCAAAAGACAAAGCATAATGTTTCTGTTCTTGAAGTTGTTATCAAAACAAAACATGCCCTAAAAACATCATAATGACAACACATGCGTTTGCGCGACTTTGCATTCGAATATTTTGAAAACTGTTATCGATAAATTCAAAATTTTTTCAAATTTGTTAAATTTGAATATTTCTTAATGCAACCACGTTAAAAAAATTCATTTTCAAGAACTTTTAATTTTTTGGCCGTGGTGGACCTTTCTGTGGAAATGCCCATATATAATTTATTACTGATATTAAATATATTTGATTATAAAAGTTATTATAATTTAAAGAATATTTATAAAGTTAAATTCAATTACGATGAAATTTTTTATGAAATTATTTTTAGTTTCAAATTTATAGAACTATTTAAATATTTATTTATTTCTGATTTACGCTTTGAATAGTAAACCATAGATAAATTTATTAATTTTTTTTCATTCACAAACTAGCAAAGCAAACCAAGATATTGAAATTTTATTAATTATTATTAATATTTTATTAATTATTATTAATATTTGATTTTTATTAATATTTAATTTACTAATTTTTTTTTTCATTCACAAACTAGAAAAGCAAACCACGATATTGAAATTTTATTAATTATAATTAATATTTAATACATTTAAGTTACAATTTTATTGAATTGTTCTTAATTCAATTATTGAATTTATTAATTTTTTGTTCATTCACAAACTAAGACGTGCGAAAGAAAGAAAGAAGAAGGTAAACTCTATTTTATTTATGTATATATTTTATATGTTTACTATATTTAAAATAAAATATTTTTAAACCACAATTTTATTATAATTTTTATTGACTTTTTTTAATTCATTTATTTAATTATGATTAAGGCTTTCAATAGTTGCATTCATTATTTTTTTGCAGAAGAAAAGGAAGAAGGAAGCAAACAAAGGCGCAGCGGCAGAGGCGTCGGCGTCGGCGTCGGCAGCGCAGTCAGCTGAAAATCGATGCGGCACGTCTATGAAAACAGATGGTAAGGGCGCGTCGGGGTGGTTGTCAGATGGTGGGGGTGGGGGCTGGGTAGGTGAGAGAGGTGAGAGTGCAAGGAGAGAGAGAGAGAGAGAGAGAGAGAGAGAGAGAGAGAGAGAGCGGGAGAGAGTGTGTGAGAGAGAGAGAGTGCATTTTCGGGCACAACAAAAACGAAAGTCGGCTGAACTTGAAAAAGGCGCAGGAAGAGAGAGCGAAAAAAGTGCAAACTGCAGAGCGAAAAGGGAAGAGAGCGAAAGCAGAAAACTAGAAAAAAGAGAGCGAGAAACAGCTGCAATAATTATGGCAAGCCAAGGAGCGGGACAGCACGATAGGCCAAAGCTAGAGCGAGACAGCTAGAGAGCGAGCCATGCATGCTGCAAATTATTGATTTTTATTTAATTAGCAGTTTGAATGTCAGATTCTATCGATAAGTACTATCGACAAACATATGGTCAAGCAGTATCGATTTTATTTGATTTAAATCGATGGGGATTATCGACAAAATAGCTTGAAATAATCGATTTTATTTGGTATAAATCGACAGATTATAGCGATAGGAATATTGCAATATCGTAAATACATAGATTACCGATATAAATCGATATTTCTTTTCAATAAAGTGAACTTTCATCATATCCAACTTTTTATCAATATATATGTTACATTCCAAAAAGTTATGGTATATTGATTAAAACAAATAGTGCAAAAATCAATGTTATCGATAAAAATCGAAATTTGTACAATCCTATTAAAACTTGTATGGCATCGAACACTATGCGAACAAATTGTGCCAAAATCAGTGTTATCGATAAAAATCGAACATTTTTCCGGCCTTATTTTTTAATATATCGAACACTTTTATGACATCGAACTCGGTTAGAACAAATTGTGCCAAAATCGATGTTATCGGTTTCGATATAAATCGATATGCTCACCTGCTATAACGGTATCCGTGAGGCTGAACTTGCCGCCCATCTTGGGAAAGTCCTTGAGCTTCCGATTGGTCAGCATCAGCTCCCCGCTGAAGTGCGCCTCTTCCAGAATCCTTTCCAGGGAGCGCGTCAGCTGCGAGTGCCCGAGCATGGGCGAGGGGGCGGGGCAGGGGGTGTGGTTGTTGGCGGAGGGGGCCAAGAGGCTGGCGTTGTGTAGGCGTTTGTACACAGTGGCTGCCATGCTTGTGTGCGTGTGTGTGTGTGTGTGTGTGTGTGTGTGTGTGTTGGTGGGCGTGGCAGCGTCACGCACACTAACAACAAAACTGGCGACGCGACACAACAACAACAACAACAAGATGAAACGTGTTTAGATTTTATTTGGCATTTTCCAGCTGCGGCAGCTTCTTTTCCATTGATAAGAAATGGATTCCAAGAAATGGAAATGGATTTTCCTTGCGGCTTCTCACTTCTTCTCTCTCTCTCTCTCACGCTTCGCTCACACACACACGCGCGCGCATACACAAACACAAAAGAGCGAAAAATGCGAGCGCACGTCCGCTCAGCACGAAATCAGAAAAATACTGAACGCTCGCTCGAGCAGTGGGACCAGCCAGCGTTTGCCTCAAAATACACTAAGCGCGTCAGTATTCAATTTGGGTATTTTTCACACAGCTTGGCAGCGCTTTTGCGCGGCAAGTTATCGATGTATTTTTTAATTGCAAATTATCAAATTACTTAATAAACTAGCTTTCAACGCTTTTTTAAGTTATTTATTGTTTGAAATTTATATTTTTGTTGTTTTTGTAAGTAAAGCATAATAATATATTTTAATACCTATGCAGCAGGCACTGCATTACAAAATTTATCGATATACGCTGTTTACCGTGCTGTTAAATTGTAACACATAAAATAATAATAAAATAGAAATTACTAACACATAAATGCTTCCAATTAATAAATTGTTTAATATTTTTTCTTAAACGATTATTTTTTGATGCCAGCGCAGTTGGCGCTTCATCGCACACGCTATCGATAGGCACAATCGGTTGGCGTACGCGATAGTGCAGCGCTGTTCTGCCACCCCTAGCACAACAACAAAAATTCCAACGCAACCAACAAATAATTCATAGCAAATGTTAAAATAATTAAAAATAATTCTATAGACTGATTAAAACGCGTTGTTTGAAATTCCGAACGTGCGGGTTTAGTGCAGTTAATAGCAAAGTTCCGAGATTCTTGGCCAAATCGAATTCGCGTCGCATCGAAACTGTGTCAAGCGAAAGAGACAGCAACAACAAAAGCAACAACAATAAGAACAGTTTGCTATTGCTGTCTCGCTCTCGTGTAATCAAGCAAGAACAACAATTTAATTCAATTCAATAATTTATTGTATGTGTTTGTGTGTGTGTTGTGTTTCAGTGTGTGCGTGTGTTTCTATAAAATATGCATAATTAATTCCAGTAAATTCAAATAATTCAAGAAGCACGGTCACATCTAAAATTCCAACAACAACAAAGCGGCATTTTTGGTTTTGTTTCTCTTTAAGCTGCTTCCAACGGCAAAGCAAAGCAACAACAACAAAAAGAGAAAAATCGCTTCAATCAGCTGTGCGTGGCGTGCGAGAGTGAGACAGCGAATGTGCCCGCCAAACGCCGCACAGTGTGTCAACATCATGCAATAAATCCAACAAAATTTATATAGCAAAAAAAAAAAAATAGCAAAAATATATAATTGTGTTTTTAGCCAAATTTAAAGGTAAGTTTTTGTCATTTTATTTTATTATTGTAAATATTATTATTTTTTGGCAGTATATCTTAGCCAGAAATTGTTTTTGTTTTACGTTGTATAAAAGTGAAGTAAAAAGTGAAATAAGTAAAAAAAGTGAAATAAAAAAGTGAAAAAATGAGTGAAACAACAGAAAATGCTGAAATCGTCGCGGGCGCAACGGAAACGCCAACGGAAATGGAAATGCCATCCAAAATTCCCAAGGCACCTGCACGCTCCAATATTCCCACCCCCGCCGGATCAGTCAGCAATATAGCTACTATATCTTCAAGCAATATTCCCACTCCGGCGGCATCGGTTACGGGCATGCCCACCAAGATGAAAGCCCCCTCGAATTTTGGATCTTCCAGTTCGATATCGAAAATCGGACGACCTTGCTGCACGCATGCCACGCCCAAAGCAGGTCCGCCCCCTCGAGGTGAGTTCACAATTTTAACTATAATATATACCTGAATAATTCCAGTAGCAATTTATATACAATTTCTTGGTAGTTGCAAATTTAGTTCTATCTCTCCTATATATCTAATATCTTTTCTCGTGCTCAGTAATTGTGTGTAATTCCCGTTTTATCTAGCAGCAATTACAATTTTAAAATAGATTAGATGTAGTTGGCTATACCCAAAGGACAAAATGCTTGTAGATCGTACGAATTACATAAGAAAATATGTCGGGAATTCCAGGTTGATTCTTTAATGGTTTTGATTCTAAAAATATTTATCTTGTAATATTTTATCCTTGTGATATTCAATATTTTTTAAGTTATCTTGAAATTTCGACTCTGTCTCGAGTATCCCTCATCCGATTTTAAAAAGGTTTGTGATTTTGAAAGTTAATGCAACTATCTATTTTAAAATCTTACACTTCTAATAATTTGCTATTGCAGTTGTAATATATGGACTTTAATATTCGCTAAAAATACTTTTATACTTTCCCTACTTTCCGCTATTTGTTCACTGGGCTACGTTTATGGCATACACCTAAAACACCCACTATTTAAAACCGTAACTGCAACGATCTAAGTCGAACGATGACGCACCCACCTCTTACAGTATTTTCCCCTTTTCCCTTTCCTTTTTAGACTGGCAAAAGAAAAGTCAAAGCTTCAATTGAAGGCAAGTTGCACTTTTAACATTTCGCATTATCGACAGAAATTTAGAAATTTGCCCATTGAGACAGCAGCTTGGGAAATTAATTGATTTTAAATTCAATATATATATACTAAGGATGTAAAATCATAGATTTATTTTGATAGTATAGTTTTCTTTAATAAAGTCCGATATTTCACAAAAATTAAGCATGTAAGAAATATTGATAATATCGATATTTGCATAATGTTTTTTAATAAAGTTCGATACAAAAGAATATAGTCGATTTTTATCGGTATTGGTTTTTAAAATATCGGCTTTTTATCGCTATTAAAAATGTATTTAACAAATAATGTTGAGTGAAAATAAATACCACTGATATTTATTTTGAGAGAATTCGAAAATTAATTATAAATTCAATTTTAAGAATTAAATAACATTAATTTCGGTATTCTATATCGATACTATTTTTTCTCCATTTAAATGCCCATAATTTTAATAGAAATCACTGCGAACTACAACTTGAACAATCTAATTAAAGTGAAAATCTCTGCAGCTGATTTCAATTGAAAAGTTGGGCAAGCAACAGTTGATTTAATTGTGAATAAACAAATGAATTGTTTGAGTCATTTGAATCATTTGGCCATTAACCAAATCAGTTGATAAGCAAACAGAAGCGCAGACTGCGAATTGTTTAGCTCTCAAAAGACAGACGGACAGACAGACAGACGGACAGACGGACAGACAAAGCCATCAATTGCTGCCCACGCTCAACTTTGGCTTTAGCTTCAGAGTTCGGTTATTAAGCCTTTGTTTGGTCTATTGCAGCCAATTAAGTAATGCGGCTTCCATTTAATTGAGGCAAGTTCGCTCTGAATGGAGGCGTCTCCGGCGTATTTCATTCACGTAATTGTGCCAAACCGCAAACACTGTGCGAGTATCGTTTAAAGTGCGACCCAATAGCCCATATTGGCATTTGTTTATCAATCTATAAATGTAGTAATATCGGACGGACAATCCTACATTACTTTCCCCTCGCTCTCCCCTTGGTTGTCTAACATTACAATTGATAACCGCAGTCGGTGACAGTGTCATGTTTCCAGTATTCCTAAGCTCTCTAAGCTCCAAAACACGCAGCAGAATTATTGAAATTAAATTTGTATACTCTTATAAATTATTGAAATTATCAGCTATTTGACTTAATTTTATTTATTCGATTATTAAATTAAATTGAACTAATTTTCTTACATATATTTACTTGATTGTATTTCGAATAAATAAAATGAAATCGATTTAATCCATTTCAATCAAAATTGATTTTATTAATTTAAGATCATAATTCAATTATAATGAAATTAAGCTACAATTCATAAAAATTTATACAATTTAAAATGGCTTAGTCTCTTGAATCTTGTATAATTAAAAAACAAAAATTATTTAATTATTGAAATTCAAATATGAGCTAAATTTCGAGCTACTATTTAATTATTTTCTAAATTAACTACAATTAAATAGAGTTCTAAAAGCAAGGAATTTATTTGTAAATATTATAAATTAAATAAAAGTAATTCGTCCGTGCAATTTTCGATCTTGTAAAATTATTAAAATGAAATTTGAATACAATTTTGAGATATTTTAGTTATGAGATAATTTTTTAATAATAACAAAATTTAACTTGCCAATGAAAGCCAAAAAAAAACTTAAATTATTGTGAAAAGTTTAAAAAAAATTCGGATATTTATGTGTAAGTTTTTTCAAGGAAAAACTAAAAGAAAATTGTAATAATAACTACATGATTCAAGTTGCTTTAAAAACTGCAGCCTATCCATCACTTTCCAGCCTATTACACCTGTCTGAGCCTAAGCTTTCTCCAGTTCAACGTCTTGAGAGTTCTGCGATGCGTAATATATGAGATACTCCACAATCCCAACTATTCAGATAGGCATTTCTTAATATAATTAGAGCTATTTCTGCCTGTTCATGCCAAACTTTCGCTTTATCTTGCAGATTCTGCACATTTTAGCTTCTCTCGAAAGATGTTTGAATTGCTGTAAAATTTAATTGAGCTAAAGCAATTTGTATTTAATTAATTTAGAGTAATTTTAGTCTGCGCTTGATTAACTTGCTCCACATTAGCCGCAGATATAGCATATTATCTGCCTCTAAAACTAAATATTTTAACACAATTTCCTGACAGTTCTCTGCCTTGGAGCATTGTAAACTTTCTAATTAAGCGATCGTACCCGTTCTGTTGAAGTGAATCTGTTTGCGTGTAGCTGTCACTTATCTCTCTCAGCACTCCTACACAGCGAGAAAAACGCTCTTCTAAAATTAAGTAAAAATATTTAACTAAATTTAAGAATTTTCAATATCCTACTTAAAAATTCTAATAATCAATATGCAAATCTTAAAATAAAAATATGTATTTCTAAAACTAGTAATTTATAATTGTAAACAAGTATATGAACTAATTTTCAATAGCTAATAAAATAATAAAAACAAAAATTTGAACTGAGGATAAAATATTTTAACTATTTAAAAATTCTGAAAAAAATAATTTTCAATTGATTGACCATTTTTTTTTTAGTTTATATACTATTTAAAAAATCGGAATTTAAAGTTTGCTTGAAAAAATATTAAATACAAATTTATAAAAATTATGCTGAAAATAAATATTTTTTATAGTACTTTATTTGGTTTTGAAAATTCTATAATATTATTTTTATTCAATATAAGCTTTGTCTTCTCTTTTTTTTTGTGGTAAGATATCAACGAAATTCTGTATTTTTTCTCTGCGTGTAGGTCGCACCCGAGCATCCGATTCGATCAGCGATCTTCGCTCACCGGCCGGCATGAGTCTATAGAGGGGGGATAGTACGAGAGGGGGGAAGCTGTTGCTGCTTATAAAGTGTAGCAGTCATAATTGAATTTGTGCTCTGTGTTCTGTGTTCTGTATTCTGTATTCTATCTGATGACACACGAACTGATCTCAAACACAGTATATGTTTTGTCAAGTTTTTGCACTGCGCATTTGACACAGAATGAGAGGCAAATATAGAGAGAGGGAGAGAGGGAGAGAAAGAGAGGGAGAGAGAGATGCTGTCTCATCTAATTTTTTGCACTTTCTTGTTAGCTTGTTTTCTAGCCGAGTTTCGAGCGCTCGTGGTTGAGCTTATGTCATTTTATTGATCTTGATCGGATCTCTCTCTGTATATGCTTATATTGAAAAATGTCTGTGCTTTAAGCATCGAAAGCTCATTTGTCTTGGACTTAAGATAGAATTTGTTGGCTGTAAGCCTCTAATGGCTGGATACATCCGTCATCTTGGCCTTACAACTTGAGATCTTGACGACTCATTTGACCTTTATTTCAGTTCTCACAGCATAGTTGTTATTGGTAGTATTTTTTATATATTTTTTGGGTTTATTTGTAGTGAGAATTTGAATCATTTTAATGCCCTAAGAATCTCTCGATCACATTCACTTTTTATTTTTCAGTCATAAATGCGAAATGCTAAATGCTAAAAGCCAAAAGCAATTCAATTTCTGTCTGAGATACAGACAATGAGCATTAATATGGGCGCCATGTTCATCAATCAGTGCACGCACCCAATATTTAAATTTAATGGCATCAATTAGACGACTCAGAGATACCCTGTTAAATAGAGCATATTTGTTTTAAATGGAAAAAGATTTAAATGAGATAAAACAAATAATTTAAAATTAAAATTATAAGTTTTAAGGGAAATAAAAACTATTTTTTATACATTTTTTGTTTGTTTTTGTTTACTAAACATACATTGTTTTAAATAATTTTTTTTAATTATGTTAATTTTTTTAATTTGTTCTTAAGTACAAAAATTTTATTTAAATTGTGGTAACTCTGTCCGATTATATCGAACTATTTTTAATTATCCCTAGATACTTTGTTATATATTGATCGTTAAATATTTTATTGAATTTATTTATTTTAAATAAAATTGAGTTATTTTATTAAATTTTATTTAATTTCTCAAATTTTTTATTGATTAATCAACTTTTATTATTTAAATGTATTTTTATTATATTTATTTCGGCACTGTTGCAACTCTGGCCACACTTTGGACCTTAAAAAGCCAAGACGATCGTGGTATTGTTTGCAAAAATTATTAAAATACGCAGGTCCGTGTTACGAGCTAAATAAAAAGTATAAAAAAAATCAAGTAAAATATTTTTACGGTTTTTCGTGTCGTCGTTTATTCAATAAAGTTGCTCCACGCACACACACACACATAGACATCGACTCTCCGTTACACTATGCAACAAAGCTTGGTTCGCATGCTCTCTGAGCGACTTGTGCTTTGCCGCTCTCTCGTTCTTCGCTCTCTTTTCGGTTGCTCTCTCAAAGCTCGCAAATGTCGAGCTCGTTCAAGTTTTGCAAAACTTTGGCTTTTCAGTAACTTCAACGACTTTTCGCGAGGCGGACGCGTTTTTGGCTTGGGTAGAGGGAATACAATTATCGGATGCAGCACAACTGAGTGATACGACTATATACCAAAATATAGTGAAATACGCAGCAACAACAAAATCAAATTTTATTTAAATTTACTTCATTTCGCTGTGGCAATTTGAAAAGGTGAATTTTGATAAGCGTGCAAAACAACAGCCAATTGAAAACAAAAACAAAAAGAAACTCACAAAATAAGTTACGAAAAATACCTTTTTGAAAGTAAAAGTTGCGATCGAGTTGTCCTCAGTGTTGCCCTAAAAGGGATAAACTGTAAACTGTACAGAGTGTTGTGTGTCTTGGCAGTCGCTTTTATTTCTGGATTATTGTTTTATTGTTACAACTGGCATAAACGTATTCTAGGCCCATTGTTTTCATATTATTCACCTTGAGCAGCAGCTGGCTTTACACAATTTTGGGCGCTTTTTAAAGTCGGTTTTATGGTTGCTCTATATCATTTTATGCATAATTATAGTTTAAAATTTGGAAATATTTTTTAGCACTTTTTACAATTGAAATTAAAATCAATTTTATGCACTTTTTAAAGTAAATATATATTTATTTTTTGTAGTTTCCTATAATATTAATAATATTTTAAAATTGAAATTTTAGGCACTTCTAAAGTACATTTTTTGTTTCCCCTTTATATTTCAATTAAAATTTTTATGGTTTTTTTATTTTCACAATTTTTTCAAATTATGTCTACCATATTTACTTTGCTGCAAATTGGTAACGCGCCTTGACTTTATTTTTTCTTCTGCTAATATATATTTAATTTAGCAAGTTTTAATGATAAGATAGCATTGTCAATGGGCATACTTACGTGTAGTTATTGGCATTTGCTATCTATAAAGCAATTTCTACCAACATGCTGCTTATCGGAGATGTTTTTGATGTCTCTCCTTTGGCCCATTTCCATGTTCAAGTTCATTTTTATGGCCAAAGGTGCGGTTTGGCTATCATAAATTATGAACAAAAGAGAATCTATCTACATTGTAAATATATTTCAAAGATTTTATTGAAAGTGCTAAATAGAAATTTCCACAAAGTCTACAGGGTTTTTGTGTAATTCCCAGCTAAAAGGTTTTTTTATTTTCGTAATAGTTTCTCTGAGACTAATTGTATTATATTCTATACCTTTGCAAAATGGGTAGAAACAGGGTTAATAACTTTGTGCGAATGTATGTAACCGGCAGAATGAGGCTTGGCAGGTCTTATACAGTATATATATATTTTTGATCAGGATGAGTCCAGTCGATTTAGCCCTGTCTGTCCGTCTGAATAAACGCTCAGATCTCGAAAACTATAAAAGTTAGACCAACCATTTTTAGTATGTAGATAGATGTGTACCATACGCAGATCAAGTTTATTTTAATTGTTGGATGCCACGCCCCTTCCGCCCACAATGAATTTAAATGGAATAAATTCTGTCTTCGGTAGATTATCTACAAATTCATCTAATTAGATGCATCAAAGTTTAGCTTATCTGCAAGAGAGGCATCGCAAACAGGGTATTCTACAGTCAGGCACATCCGACTGATCAGCTCCTCCCATTCACGTTTTATAGCTGATTTGTTAGCTTATGCAGCTACACGTATTTTCCTGTTAATCAACACTCGGCTTGCTAATTGCCTAATGATTTGCAATTATAGCCGGACCAGTCGATTGCACTGTAAATGGGTTAGCATGTCTCCAGTAAGTCTCCAGCATTGAGAATCACATATCTAATAATGTTTGTGTTTTGTTTTGGCCACAAAACTAACCTTACTCGTACTCCAATCGAATTCAAAACTACAACAAAGTTGTCGCCGCATCTCAGGTAAAAGCGCAGCAATAATAACAACACGAGACCGATTGAGTTTTTTTTTTTTTTTTTGAGACATATTGAAATTTGCGGTTAACCGCTAATTAGCCAGATACAACAACAAAATCATAACAAAGTATTATTGCTCAGCTAACTTTTGACTTTTTAACAAACAAAAATATAGCGATAAGCTGTCAAAACTGTTTCTATGCAAACAACACAAAGCAGAGGAAAGTTACGGAAATTTTGTAAAGAAAATATAAAAATTTTTTAAACAAAATAAAACGGTTTTATAATAAAATAAATTAAATTAAATTGAATTAAATTGAATTATATAAATAAAATAATTTTATAAAATAAAAACAAGTATTGCAAAGAAAATATATATTGAAATGATGGTTTAGAATATTTACATAAATTATAAAATTTCTTGAACCATATTCTTGTTTTTTTTTACAATTTGCTTAATTATAAAATTTCTTTAACTATTTCACCATATTCTTGATTTTTTTACAATTTGCTTTAAGCATTTCCTGTAAGTTTTTTCTTTGAATAAGAATTGGATCAAAGTCAGCAGAGTTTGCAACCGCCGCAAAAAAATTTAAACAAATAAAAAACCATTTTCAATTTAATGCCGAAGGTCAGATGGTATTATATGAGGGCAGCTCAACTGCATAATGCGTCATAAAAAGGTCTTAAAAATAGAATTCATTGCAAATTTTTATTTGCATTTATTTGATTGTTATATGCTGGTAGCTTATTTGCTTTTATAAGCCCCCCAGAGAGTGTTTTTGAGAGGGTTTTTTATAGATGAAATTTGAAACCATTAAGATGTTTTTTTTTATAGAACTAAGTATGCTTAACAGCTATAAAATATTATAAAAATTAATTATAATTATATAATAATTGTATTTTATACAATTGAAAAAATCCGAAAAAATTACATTACTTTTATTTATTATTACTAAAAGCAACTCGACTTTTAAAGCTTTTACAGGGTATTTAAGCTTAGTTTTTTCACAATTTGTTTAAAATCTTTTGCATATTTCATCATCGAACAAAAAACCCAAACAAATATTTGCATCTTATGCAAAATTCAATGCATACATTTGTTTGTCAACCGCAAAGTTGTTAATTGTAAGCATTTTGGCTAATTTCTTTTTGCCATGTGTGTGTGTTGGCTTGTGACGTGTGGAAGCCAAAATGTTTTTTTTATTGTTTTATTTGGTTTGCTAATATTTAATGCAAATTTGTTGTATTTTGTGGAAGCCGGCAACAACTTTCTACAGTCCAATTGGGCTTTCTTTTGAGCCGGACGTCGGTTGTTAATGTTACAGGGAGTGTTGCCCTCTTCCTCACTCGCTGTCTCTCTCTCTCTATCTATCTCCCTGTCTCTGTCTCGCTATCTCTCTCTCTCTCTCTCTCTCTCTCTGTCTCTCAGTGCTCTCCTTGGCACGTTCGCATAGCAATTGTAGCAGCATAAACATTAGACAAAAGACAATTGCTGTTGTTTTTGTTAATGGAATTTTATCAGCTCTTCTACAGCATGTTTGTATTTTTTGTTAAATTTTTTGTTGCTTTTTCGCTTGGTTTTTTATACTATCGCGCACCGGCTGCTCTTAACAACTGATAACACAAAGTATACACACAATTTGTATTTTTATGCCGACTGCCAGCGTTGCCAGCTTCGAATTTTCGGCCACATTTTTATCAGGAAATCCCAAATTCCAAATGTAAACATAATGTGGATATTTTTAGCTCGAGCTTTGGTTTTCTTGTAGTTCATTGTAACTGGCTAAAACAGCTAAATATTGGCCTATATAAAAAAAGATTTCCAGACATTATCTACAGTCTAAAGAAAATATCTAATATTTGACTGCAAAGAAATGAGTTAATGGCAAAAGTTGAAGCTGTCTCTTGATTTAGTGATAAAAGTGATAAGACTATATATAAACTGGCTTATAGAAATCTTAGCAGATTGATAAGTAGTTCTACTTGAGTCAGCGCATTTAAAATAAATTTGTATATAAGCTAAAATATTACTTATGTTTGCACTTGCGCTTTCAAACTGCAGCTATAAAGTATCTTTATGCCAACAATTTGATAGAAAAGAGCTAAAGGTAAATCTCTGACGAGTTGAAGAACTTAATTTATATAAAAATTGTTATCATAAAATTTATATTTATATTTTCTTGATAGATTTTTTTTTTAGATATTTCTTTACATATAGTTTTAAATATAATTTAATTTTCTTATAAAAAATTAGTTAAAAATTTACCTTAATAAAATTCTCGGCTTGAGCTGCAACGCAAAACATTTGGTCAAACACTTCTAGAACTGACAGCAAAAAAATAGAAAAATAAAAAACCAAACTGTGCTTTTCATATGGTGTGAAGGCGTTGTGGCTCCTCCCTCGCACCTCCCTCGCTTACACAACACCATAAAACATTGCGAATCGTAGCTAACCCATTTGATATGGAATATATAGTATTATCGGTTGGATTTGTAAAAGGCAAAAGGTGCTGTGGGCGTGCATTGTTACGATTCGGTTAACTTTTTTTTGCCATATTGGGCGAGGGCAGTTCGACAATAAACTGTAACTGAAATCATCCCGAAGTGTATCATAAACCGCTGTCTATTTAGAACTGTGCTAATAACAATAGATTCTGGCGTCATGCCGAACGGTTTGTTTACATATTTTGTTTATTATTGTTGTTTGAACTGTTGCCATTTGGAAAAGCAATGAGCTCAGCTCGATGTTTGTATTTGATTTGGGCTTTTAACCCGCATCCGCGTAGGCGTATGAGCAATATTACGCATACGCATCATTAGCCCGCAACTGCAGTAAATATTGCGATTTATATTTATTTAATCGCTACCAGATAATCAACCAAATTGTTGCAAATTGTATTGTATTTCGCACACCTTTTTTTCCATCCGCCGGCGCCTTTTACTTTTAGTCTGCTGTAATTCACTTACAGTTTCTTTTTTTGTGTTTTGTTTCTGTTTTGTATTTTGGTGTTTTGTTTTATTTTGGCAGGTGTTGCCGCATTTGGTTAATTAATTTTTATGAGCCACCAACTTTGGCCCGACTGCCTTATTTTTTGGTAACTTTTGGCCTGAGCTACGCCCCAACATTTATGCGTGAAATGGCATTTAATTTTGAGACTAATTGAATAGCTTCTTCAGTTGGAGTATTTATTTATTTGTTATTTATATTGTGTATTCAATCAAACGCTTTGGGAAAGCATAATATTTATTATATTTATAAAAGTTATTTAATAATTTACTTTTCGTCTTTTCACAAACGTATTGCTAAAAAAAATATCTTCAATTATTTATAAATTTTTAAAACTAATTTATTTATTAATATTCCCTCTTCTTTCAAATGCTTCGTTAAAGAAGATTTTCTTTTAAGTTCAAATATTGATTTAATAAAAATTATTCATTATATTTTTTTTTTATTTATATTTGTTCTCTCTTCTCAAACGCTTCGCTATAGAACATCTTCAGTCATAAGTTATAATTTTTATTTATTTATTTATTTTTCGTCTTCTCTCAAACGCTTCGCTGCTTTCTTTTTGCGCTTTAAGCCGCTATTTTTGCCGGCGTAAACAAGCCCATTACTATCTTTAATTTTGCCTTTGCTCTGAGCAACAACAAAGCTGTCTGTCCAGTTCTAATGAATTATTAACCTCTTGAGCTTGTAATATCGTGCCTAATGACAGAGTTCATTATGTTTATGGCTGCCAGAGTATGTAGACCACCCAACCATAGCCAAGAGAGTCAAAATCTCGTCTCCAAGTGCGAACTTGTCAACTTTGACTCGATCTTTTCAGACTTTTCTGACTCACATCGGTATATGATATATATGATAATTCTGCTCACTTGTTTCATGCTCCAGCTGCGGTTTTCAGTTCTAAAGTAAAGAGCGTCGAAAAGTTTGACGCTCCAACAATTAAACAACAATTTTAATCACTTTGCATTTTGTTATTTTTGCTGGTGTTATTGTTGTGCGCACAGTTGAACGCTTTTAATTGTTTTGTATGCGATTTTGTGTTCTGAAAGCAAACGGCAAATAAATTAACGTGTCACTGGAAGAGACTTCAAGTCTCGCAATTATCCAACGTGGCACTCCAAAGTATCATTCAGCTCAGTGCTAAGTGCGGGACCCCTAGACAGTTGCCTTTATACTATACACAAAATGCTTTGGAGTACGTGTTTCTAGAATGTAAAATTTAGTAATTACTAGGGATGTAATAAAGCAACGAATTAGCGTAATATAGTCGCCAAGTTTGCGGAAAATTAAATAACTGAATTTTATAATAATTCGTATAAAGATATATTTTTATATAATAATGCAGCTGTAATAAAAAAATGATTTTAAAAATCTAAAAGAAATTTCCTATAATTAGGAACTTATAAAATTCGTACAAGTTTTCTTCAGCTATTAAATAAAATTCTATAAAACCAAATTTAATGGCATATTTTACAGCTTCTAAAATTCTTTAAAAACATATTTAAAATCTAAAGGAAATCCCAAATAATTTTTTTTGAATTTTATAAAATTACTTTCCATTATTTTGCATTCTTTTAATAATACCCAAAAAAAATCACCGTTCCATTTTGTTAAGACAATAATTAATAACTGCCAAACAAATTAATGATGATGTTAATGCTCCGATTTGTCTGTACATCGAAAACAGTTAGCCAAAATTTGTAGATCGCCCACAGTTAACTGTTCGAATTGACCAAGCCTTTGGCAGAGGCTTTGCAATTGCGTGTGGGTTGCATAATTTGTAAGAAAAATAATAATAGTATGCTATAATATTTTGTTGTTATTTATGGCTACTGGCCAAAAGCAACAAAATTACTTCAGCTCTTAATTGTATTTGGCCAAATTTGAAGGCTCTTTTCATAATTTTATTTTTTAGACTCTGTACTTTAAAAAAGTAAAAGAGTCTATTAGTTTAGTGCAAATGACAGCTGTGTGTAACAGGCAGAAGGAAGCGTGGTAGACCCCACAAAGTATATATATTCTGACTCAGGACGACGAGCTGAGTTGATATAGTCATGTCCGTCTGTCCGTCTGTCCGTCTGTCCGTCTGTCCGTCTGTCTGTCTGTCCGTCTGTCTGTATGAACACCTAGATCTCAGCAACTAAAAGAGATAGAGACACCATTTCTTGATATGCAGGTTCTCTATTATCGTAAGCAGCACGAGTTTGTTTCAGATTTTTGATTTCTCGCCTCCTTCATCCGCGAATCATCAAAAATCTACACCTATCTTAAAAATCTCGAAAACGATAAGCGCCACAGCAGCCACAATAATACCGCTACTGACTTGTAATTTGGCATGTACGTAGTCTATGGTATTCTTCATCGATGCTATATGATTATTTATGATTTGAATTGGAAATAGCGAAGATATGCAAGAAACAATCTTTTTCAAAATGCGTATTTGTGCCAGTGCGGCCACAATAATAAAGTTATACCCTTGTAATTTGGCATGTACGTAGCCTACAGAATTATCCGTCGATGGTGTGAATTACATTGCAATCGGACAAGAAACGGCGAAGTTATGTAACAAACAATTCTTTTTATAAATGTATGTAAGTGCCACTACAGCCACAGTTTAAAAGCTCAAGACTTGGGATTTGACATGTAAGCAACCTGTGGCATAATCCATCGATGCTGTGAATTACATTACGAACGGAAAAGAAACAGCGAAGATAGATCAGACAAAGAAGCCACCTAGATCTTGCAGACTATAATTCTCCAATGCAGCAATCATATCAAGTTTGTTTTGGTTTTTTGGGATTTGGGACATGCCATCGCATTTATAACTGATCCAATTACAATTCAATAGTCTACATATAAATTAATATATTTATATGTATTATATGCAATATTGCAATATATTACAACATATATAATAAACCCGAATAAAATACATATTATAATAATTTGTATACCATTATAATAAATGTTAAATATAATTCATAATAAATACACTATTTGAAAGTTTGCAGTTTTACAGCTCAAGTTTTAAAGCTAAAGATTTGGGATGTGGCATTTACGTAGCCTATGACAATCCCCATCGATGATGTGAATTACATTACGATCGAATAAGAAACAGCGAAGAAAACACAAAGTACAGGGTCTCCTACAGTCGGTTGCGTCCGACTGTAGCTCCGTCCTTACTGGTTTTGCTTCTTTCAGTTTCATTATTTCTTTGAAAAGTAATTAAGTTGTTTTTGCTTTCAATCTGAGGAGACACGCGGCGCACTATTGAGTTGTACACATATTATTATTATTATTAATGTTCAATCAGTTAAGCAGACAAAATAAAAAAAAAATTAAAGAAATAACAATAATGCCGAATTCCGAATTCTATATATTCATTTGTTGCTTTGCACGTTTTGTTTACTCTGCACGCTGTCGTGCCTCATTTTGTTGTTAATTATTCAGACAACAAAATGCTTGAGCAGGTGCCAATTGCAAGTTGATAGACTAAATGATACTTAAATATTATTAAAAATATATTTATAATTTTGTTTCAAAATTATATTTAAATAAACATACATGTTTTTCCCAAAACCTTATACAAAACAGTCCATTATAACTCTTTCAATCATAGACCAAATTCGATGCATATATTTAAATAGATTTATAAATACAGGGTATAAGAATATATATATTTCCAACCATTTGAACTGCTTTCCCAGGGTATCTGCTGGCAAGTTAATTACGGAATATTGTATGTACGTAAACAATTTGCACAGAGCCGGCATTTTTTGTGTATTTAAGTATATTCAATACTCAGACGCAAATTAAAATCTCAACGCATTTGCCGGCTAAAAAGTCAGAAGTCAGAGAATTTATTTTGTTGTTCAAGTTGATTTCGCATTGACGACGTCTCTTTATAGGTCATTAAAATGTTGTCTAGTTTCGTTTTGGCAGGAAAACAAGTTTGGACTTTTTTTTGCTTAGTTAAAGGTCTTAAATATTTGATGGATTAACTGTAAAAAAAAATACTATCAAAAACGATTTGAG
Source organism: Hypselothyrea guttata (assembly GCA_035045125.1). Lineage (NCBI taxonomy): Eukaryota > Metazoa > Arthropoda > Insecta > Diptera > Drosophilidae > Hypselothyrea > Hypselothyrea guttata. The sequence continues at coordinate 1,047,449 of JAWNNJ010002265.1, forward strand.
CCAAAGATGCGGCGCGTGTGCTAAAGATACTCCAGCTATTAAAGTATTTATTTTTAAATTGATTTAATACCTGCTTTTTAATAGCTTGCATTCCATTGATTTTATTGTTACTTTTATAAATTTTCTTTTGATTTAATTGATTTTAATTCTTTAACTTTAAAAATATCTTTTATCCAAATTTATTTTCTTCTTTTAAATAGATATTTTCCTATTTCTAAATTGATTTATTTTCTTTTTTTGATTGATTTCAATTTTAATTAAATTTTTTCCCATTTTTTCTTAATTTAATTGCATTCCATCGATTTTATTGTTACTTTTATATTCCTAAATTTTCTTTTAATTTTATTGATTTTAATACTTTAATTTTAAAAATATCTTTTATTCAAATTTATTTTCTTCTTTTAAATAGATATTTTCCTATTTCTAAATTGATTTATTTTCTTTTTTTGATTGATTTCAATTTTAATTAAATTTGTTTCCCATTTTTTCTTAATTTAATTTCTTATCTTTTATTTAATACAAAATTTAATGAATAAGATACAAAAAAAAAAATTTTAATTAAAGTGTAATTAAAGATAAAGATGTCTGGCTTTAAAAATGAAAGAAATATAAAAGTGCAAATTTCTATTTTACATTTTAATTTTATTGTTAATTTTATATCGTATTTTAATTTTCTCTGTCGACAATAAATATCATAATCCATTGCCTTAAGCCTATATAATTTTTGAGCTCAACATTCACCTGTCAATCCGTAGCTGTATCAATCACTCTGGTTATCTCAGCAAGCGCAGAGTTTATATAAGCAAACTGTGCAATTTGTTAGCAGCCCACACTTAAACACACTTATTACAGTTACGAGCGCACACCCAAAAGATACACAGATACAGTATCTTTGCAGTATGCACAAGTATTTATCGAGTTCGAGTTGGAAACTTTGCCGTCTACTAATTGCTATTTGCACATTTTGCGCTGCCTGTTTGTAATTGTTATTGTTATTGTTGTTATTGGTATTGTTGTTTGCTTTCTTAGCCAATTAGCTGACCCGTTGCTTTGGCCTGAATATAGTTTGCCGAACAAAAGTATCTTACAGATACTTTATTATCATAAGTATCTATAGTCCATTATTATTATTATTATGCCATTGTGGCGCGTAAGTAGCTTTAATTTTATTTTAATTTAATTTTCTTTTTAACTTATTTGCTATGCTTGTTTTGCCTGATTTTGATGTATGTTTATTTTCTCTTTTCTTTTGCTTCCGTTATTCGTTTCTTTATTTTTAGATACAAACAGCATGAGTCGTGAAAGCGATGACAATTTGAGTTCGATCAATTCGGCGTATACAGGTAAATTAATTTCATTTTTATTTACATTTTATTTGCATCTTTTACACCTGGGCTACTGCGTTTCAACATCAACTGATATCTCAATCATGCCATCTATATATTAATTACTGCTGATGGGTATATTAACAATAAACTCCTTTAAAGCTGGGGCAATTTGTTAATTTGGCACTAAAAGTGCTGTAAAAATCGCTTTTAATGTAACATCAAAAAATTAATTGGCCAATGCCTGCAAAATTATGTTTTTTATTTAACAAGTGGAATGTTGATGATATAAATTTATTTATTAACAAGCAGATAAAAATTTGGAATGTATAGAAATATTTAAAAAAAAATTTTGTTTTTTGTAATAGGTATAATATATTTTAGAAAGTATCGCAGGATGCTAAAATATTATTTTTTCTTACAAATTCGCACAGATTTCAAACTGATTTTTTATAGTAAATTAAATGGACTTCAAACTGATTTTTTATAGTAAATTAAGTGGACTTCAAACTGACAGCTTCAAGTTTATTTTGTAAATTTAATAGCAATTTTTACAACAGAAAATTGACAACATAACAACGTCTATTTCCCGACAATAAATCTCAGAAATTTCCATATCTATTATCTTAACTTTAATAAAGCCTTAATTATCAATTAGTTGAGTGATCCATCGCTATATCAATTTCGTTTGAGCACTTAGTTAAATATGCATCAACTGAACTCAATCTACAAATGTCAGTTGATCACCCCTTGATGACTTTTTTTACGACTTTCGGACAATAAAAAAGATTTCCATAAAACCCAGTGCGGAATCTGAAATAATTTTAATCGCTTATAGCCCTGAAAAGCGAACATAAAGCATTGACAAATGCACAATGTAAATTCGATTTTCATTAAGCAAATTTGAAAAGCAAAAACAAAAACAACAAAAAACACTCTACAACTGCCCTTCAGAGTTTTGAGGTCTTTTTGAAAATGCTAAACACGTTCTACAAAATTATACAATTTAAATTGTAATGTGAAATACGCGACAGATGAACAGGCTTAAGGGGGGTACAAAGGGTTAAGAAGTAGAGCTTTGTGCTTGCCGGTCTAACAAATATTGGATTTTACTATAGCATATACATGTAGCCTGTCAAAAATTTCAAATTCAAATATATATTTTAAATATATTTCTAAAAGCGGTTTTGTGAAAAACCCGACGAGCAACTACAACTCGCATCGCACCCGCGTCACGTAAGCCTCAAAAAACATATATAAAAAAAATACGTAAGAATATAACAAAAATAAAAACAAAAACAAAACCCCCACACAAAAACTGAAACTAGTTTTCCATTTGGTGAAATTGTCATAGTAGAATACAGGGTATCTGGGCGTTATTCTATAAAAGCCATGGTGTTGAAAATATCAAGCAAGATTATCATTGCAAATTAAATGTAATTATTATTATTGTGCGCTCTAAGCAAAACGATTTAAATAAATTGCGATAAAAAAAACTAAATACTTGCTTATAAAGCAAAGTGCTGGTTAGCTAAGATGTAAAAATAAATATACAGATTTTTATTAAGGAAATGTGTTAATTAAATAAAGTTAATCCAATTAAGTTGTTAAATTTTATTTGTTTATTTAAGGTTGACAAAGTCCAGTCGGTAAAGATAAATAAAGTATACAACTAATTGAGCAAACAATTAAATCTGGGAATATAATTAAATAAAGAATAAGCTGACTAAAGTTAGCTGTACTTTTTAGGGTGGTCACACTGTAGCTGCTGCTGTTGCGGCATGTGTCAGCAACTGTTGCTGCCCACTGACAGCAGCAGCAATGCCAATGGCCAGCAGCAATTGTCGGCATTTGCCGCCATAAAAGAGATTTGCATTTAACATGCCGAAAAGTCATGTAAATCATGCACAGTGTGACCAGACTACAGACATTCAAACGTACAACGATCGTTAATTTGATGAAAATATTTTTTTATAATTTATTTTTCTATTTTTAATTTTTTTATATTTTTTTTGTGTAAAAATTTTTATTTTTGTATATTATTTATTTTTTGGTTATTTTTGTATATATCATATATTTTTTTTATTTAAATACTTTTTTCTTTTTTTATGTTTTTTTTTATTATCCCATTTTATTTTTATTATTCTATTTATTTTCTAGTAATAAATGTTTTTAAAGTATTTTTTTAATATTTTTATTTATTTTATTTTATTATTGATTGATTTTATTTATTTTTTTATTTTTTATATAACCTAAAATACAAGCGCGCGTTACAGATGCAGTATCTAAAATCTCACGCTATCGACCTACACGCTATGAATTTGCCTAAAGCACACAAAATACAAAAAAAAAAATTTGGACAGGGCAGATCAGTCGGACGGGACAGATCAGTCGGACGGGCCCGACTGTAGAATACCCTGTGCCTTTTATTTTATATACAATTTTATAAATCTGTCACACTAAGCGTATCAGCAGTTCTTCTTCTTATTCCATTTTACGTGCGCCAGCTGCGCTGCTGGGCTACGCTGCTAATTGCGTAGCTTATATCTAGTTTGTTTATTAACCGATTTCAATGCCCTTTTCAGAATAGTTAATTATAATAGAAGAGAGTATATATACCAAATAACAACATTCTATGTTTAATATTACGCTTGTTTTTGAACTTTTAAGTTCAACTATTGTGAAGCTTATATCTCCTGTGTTTCTTAACCGATTTCAATGCGTGTTTCAGGATAGTTAAATATAATATAAGAGAACTTATGTTCCGAATAACTATTTTCTATGTTTAATATTACGCTTGTTATTCAACTTTGTATGTTAAAAAACACGAGGTTGTGTGAGTTTTATTGATTTTTGGGCGTAAAGGGGGCGTGGCATCAACGATTTGAAATAAACTTGATCTGCGTAAGACAACTACCTATCTATAGCAACCAAAACGGCATCTCTAGCTTTTGTAGTTGCTGAGATCGACGCGTTCATCCAAACAGACAGACAGACAGACAGACGGACAGACGGACAGACAGACAGACAGACAGGGCTAAATCGACTCAGCTCGTCTCCCTGATCAAGAATATATATAGTTTGTGGGGTCTGCCACGCCTCCTTCTGCCTGTTACATACATTCGCACAAAGTTATTAACCCTGTTTTTCCCATTTTTCAAATGGGCACAGGGTAT